>JAUTXW010002217.1:0-417191 GCA_030620095.1 Kuschelorhynchus macadamiae | reverse complement strand
ACTAGCAAAATTGTACTAGGTATTATGCAGGGTAATTTAAAATGTAAGATTTTTCTAGCTTTTTCAAAGTTGCTGTGGTGTCCACTTGATATATCATGACAACCGCCTCAGTGTTACAAGACTACATACATTACAATAAGTTAGTAATAGCTTACTTTTAAAAGTTGTGAGTTATTGTGTGTAACATGGTTCGACGTCATTTAGGCAAACCTGGCGATCGTTATGCTTTAGCTGATGCACGTCAAGTAATTTAACATTATTAAAACTGTCAATTTATATATTACAACGTAGGGTATAAACCAATTACAATCCACTAGAGTGGATACACATTTTTTAGTGGGTACAGGTACTACAGGTACTATAACATAAATTAACATAATAAAATATATAATAGTATTCTAGTTAGTTTTTAGATTACAAGTTATTTAATAATTTTGACTTAATTCTGATCTTTAGGGTATGGATGGTCAAATCAAGATATGTGATACCGTTACAATATGTACTAAAAAAGGGGAATCATCCTACATAACAGTGAGTTTTGACCAAAATTAGTGTTTCTAAAAGGTATTGAAAAAAGCTCATTAAATCTAAGTATTCTACTGTTGTTATGAAATTCCACTTGTCTGCGGAAGAAATGCTAGTCCTTTCATCATCTTAAAAAATATGCTTAAATCTGAAATAATTCTTCTGTGTCTAAAGGGCAGAACGTTAAATTCGCGCAAAATGGGGACGTAACTTACATCCATATTTATGTGTGTTTTAAAGGGCAAATATCTCAAAAATGTATGTTGGATTGATTCGAACCTATTCGAGTAAATAAGGTATTGTGGGTTCCAAACAACAGATGCCAAACAGGGTCTACTACTGGAAACGTGTAAGCATAAAAAAGACGGGGTCTCTAAAGCGAGATGTATTTCTTCTATAAAGCCTAACATCTTGTTTGATTGATTTATAATATTTTCAATATGGGACTCAAATAGCCATTTAGAGTCCAAAATAACATAATGATCCTTTACTCCTAAAACAGTTTTTAAACCCGTTTGTAGCAGGTGGGGATTCAAATGATATTTCGGGTATAGCTGATAACAATACATTTATTAGTTTAACAATAAATCTTTCTTCCTACAATATGCAGCTAACCGATCCAAGTCTCCTTGTATTTTAAGATAATCATCTGGCCATACTATTGGATATTATAGCTTTAAATCGTCCGCACAGAGTAAGAAATTGCATTGACGAAAATCAGTATTTTGTTGTAACAGGTACTTCCTGTTATACCTGTGACAAAATATTTTTCCCAACTTGGCGGCTCGAGTCGTTGAAACCGTGACTAAACGGCGGTTTCGAGTATCGGAGCCCGCGGCTCGTTGATTATGATTATATATGTCATCAAAACACTACCTATTCCGTGCAAATTCGAAAAAAGTAAAGGAACAAATTGGCTCACATTTTTACAAATTTCGTTTTTAAGCTTATAAATTTATATTTAAAACGACCTTGGTATTTTTGTCATAAAAATTGGCTTTGTAATTTATTATTTTTAATTTTTTTTGTGCTAAATATTTTAAGATTCATCTATTAAAACTATCAAATCTAAAATATTTGCGAATAATCTAATTCGTAGATTTCTAATCACGATATCGTTCCTTTTGTAGGAAAAATACTAGTCATATAGAAATACTGGTTTAGCGGAGCAGGAGCAGAATAGAATAAAATACCTGTGACAAGCGTTTCAGTCACAGCGAATATACTTGCTAATGTACTACAGTAGTAATGCAGTTATTATAATTCAGTTTAATCTATTTCGTTGTTTAGAAAATGAATGTGTTAAAGAAAGACACACAAAAGCCGACCGATTCAACTGTAAATAAAACATTATGGGAGGGGCTTTTTCCACGCTGCCGCCCGACGGCCCTCCGACAAAAGCCGAAGCCCAAAGAGCTTTTTCGTTCGATGGATAATGTGTTGTTGAGTACTGAAATATCTGCGCCTCTCGGGCTCGCGGCAAGCTGGTAAAAATACTAGGTGTAGGAACAGTAACCGATATGTTAGAGATCCAATACCTGTGACAAACTGTTCCTAGCTCGTACCTGTGACAAAATACCTGTGACGAGTATTTCTTAACAACTCTAAACGGGATTGGATTGATGCCCATTAACAAATACCACCTGTACTCTATCACGCAGATAAGAACAGATCCAGCGAAACAGGAATACATACAGGATACACCGACCTCAGCCAGGCGATCTATTAGGATTCGGTGATTAATTTTATCAAAGGCTTTACTGAAGTCGGTGTATATAGCATCCATCTGAATACGCCTATCCATTGTTTCAGAGAGAAACTCTACAAATGTAACCAAGTTTTTCCCGATCGACCTATGTGTAAAAAACCGTGTTGCTCCGGTAATAAATTATTTTTTCAGACACCTTTGCAAACATACACAGTTTACCCACAGGTCGGTAGTTTTGAACATTATGCTTATCACCACTCTTAAACATGGGAATTACGTGGGATAGTTTCCATTTAGACGGATGGGTACCATGGAGCAAGGATAAATTAAAAATGCGTGCAAGTGGTTGTGTTAAAAATTTGCATGAGTTAAAAAAATACCTCTATGTTCTCCGTGCCCGTAGCCTTATTTACATTAAGTGATTCTATGACTTTTGAATATCTGCCTCACTAATTTTAAAATTATCATGAACGTTGGGAAATAAGGGCTCCTGAAAAACTGAATGAACGTAATAGCTCTGAAACCAATCTGAGAATAGTTTCCATAAAACACAGAACAAGGAATCGCGCTAGTACTGTTCTTTTTAACAAAATTGTTAAAATTGTAGTTTTTTTAAAATATATAGGAAAACCACCCTTAATTTTATATTTAGGAACATCCTTAGAAAAATAGCAGTGACAGAATCAACACTTCTGTTATTGAAAAGTTTCAACCAATTAGTTCGGGTAATTTCATCGTTGATTATTATTATCCCCACGCTCAGCAGTTTCGACACAATCTCGGTTACAAAGTATCGAATCCAATATCTTATCGTTATGATTTAGAATGCTAATAAATTGCATCAATCCAAGAGTTGAAAAAGAGTCGATCATTTCTGGGTATTTATATATGGAAAAATTAGGATCTCTTAATGTTAACGTGCATTATTTTCGTATTATTGTTTCGTGCTGTTGTAATTTGCCTAAAATGAATAATAAGCTAAAATGTCATCTGTAGGTAATTAAACTAAACAAATATAGCTTTTTCCCCATTCTCACCTTCCACAAAATCCATAACCCCCCCCCCAATCTCTCTTGAATGAAATCG
Source organism: Kuschelorhynchus macadamiae (assembly GCA_030620095.1). Lineage (NCBI taxonomy): Eukaryota > Metazoa > Arthropoda > Insecta > Coleoptera > Curculionidae > Kuschelorhynchus > Kuschelorhynchus macadamiae. The sequence goes on along the minus strand of JAUTXW010002217.1, from coordinate 413,872 downwards.
AATATTCCCTCTCAGGACGGTACACGACAAATTACCTACCAAACCGTTCAGCAGAACTTACACTGCTGTTGAGCCAAGTTTCTATAAAACAGAAGATATCATAGTCGCAAGATAGAACATTATAAAAAAACAAACGTTTTTGTACAGGGTTTTCGGTTATATTTTGAACGGGGTCTACAGGCTTTATTCTTAGAGATAGAAAAAAATGTTAAATTGAAAAGTTGTTAGGTTCTGTCTTAACCGCCAGAATTTGGTAAAAGATTAACAAATGACATCCATTTTGTTACTTTAAATGAGACGCCCTGTATATTTTTAATTCTTTGGAAAGAACATTTTTTTCTGATTTCAAAAATATATGCTTTGCCTAACTAACGGTTATCGCATACATTTTATCTAAAACCTGGAAAAATCAAGTGCTCTAGCTCATAGTAAATTTAACATAGGCGGCTTTGATATCAATTGTTTTTATTTTAGCGTGGCCTTTTTGTCACTGATTTTGGGCGCCTGATTTACTTAATTTCTTAATTATGGGGTATACTGACGAAGAAAAAGCAAATAATTTGAAAATATACTTTCGGGTAAATAATTACCGTGAAACACGAAAACACCAGAATGGCGTATCCTAATTTATTTGCTCCATCAATATCTGCAATCTATTATATTGTGAAAAATTTTGAAAACAGAAAGACTGTGACAAGAAAGAAGCGAACAGTCACTAGAAATGACGACGTTATATTTTAAAGGTACTTTTTAATTATTATTAATTTTAAAGTAAGTTTATATTGAAAGTATATTTTATAGAGGGCCCAGAACGATCAATCCCAGGTGCTGTATTAAATTTGAATGAGAGAATACGGAAAATTTACGAAACTCTAAAATACTACCAGTATAGCGATTATAGGTTTTGACCGGATGAGAAATTAACAGACTTAAACAAAATACAGAGGGTTGCGTTTTGCCGGGAAATGTTGGCAAGTATGCAGGGAGATGAAAATTTCGCCAAGGAAATTATGTTTACAGATAAAGCTATATTGTTCAGTAGGAAAAATAAACACTTTTGGGCAGCTACCAATCCTCAGAAGAAACCAATTGTAAAAAATCAGGGCCGAAAGTATATTTTGGTTTGGTCCGGCATTATAGAAAACAAAGTTTTGGGGCCTCTAATCATACATGGTTCTTTAAATGGTCAAATATATTTAATTTTATTACAAAATGAGATAGAACAAGCTTTGGAAGAGTTACTTCTCCAGCTTTATAACAATATTATTTTTCACCACGATGGGACCGCTTGTAATAATATTATTAAAGTTACAAAATACGTTAATAATAAATATAATTTATGGATAGGGAGATATGGTGTGATAACTTGGCTTGCGAATAGCCCAGACCTTTCGCCTCTGGATTTCTTTCTTTGGGGATGCCTTAAAAATAAAGTTTACTATAATAAACCACCAACAATTCGGGAATTGACTTTAAAATTGCAAGGCGAAATCAATAGTTTAAACGAAAATACTCCAGAGTTTACATGTCAACCCATAACTGGTAGATTTAGAGACAACTTAGAAAAATGTCTCAGAAATAATGGGGGTCGGACAGAATAAATAAAATCTATTCCATAAATAACACTGTTTTTGTTCATTCATTGTTACTTCATATTTAATATCCTTGTTTCAAAATGTTTAAATAAAAAAACAACTTTCGAATTTAACATTTTTTTCTATCTCTAAAAATAAAGCGTGTAGACCCCGTTCAAAATATAACCGAAAACCCTATACGCAGCCCCCCTACAGTTGTAGGTGCAGGTAATCTTTAAGTTTCAAAGGCATTTTCAAGCAACATATATTATTTTGTGCCAGTTTAGCATGAAAAATTTACAATTTACAAAGCATGTTTGTTTTTTTTATGTGGAGAACTGGTGATATATCACTTCTTCGGGCAAACATATTTCCGTTCTTAACCCAAACAAACTTATATCCGTTTTTCCTAGATGCTTCTCGCGTTTCTTTGTGAAGAAGCTTATTTGCTAATGAAGATGTTCATTTATGAAAATCCCTTCAATACCAACACTGGTATTGTCAATTAGTCTCCTTTTCTGTTTAAAGGAACTTATAAGATTGTCCCTTGTTTGTCAGTTAGCATAACATACTATAATGTTTTTACATTTTTCCTTGGGAGTATATTTAGAATTACTGGGAACACGATGAATAAATTCAATATCGCTCTTTTCCACGTTTACTTCCAATTCTGAACATATTTTTCCCCAAGATGACAAATAAATTATCGTCGTTTTTTTTCCGGAACTCCATGACTCAATATTCTTGAGCTACTTAGCTTTTATCCATCTTATTAATCTTAGCATTCAAAGTTTCGACTTCTGACTTAAGGTGAGCTTGTTCAACAGCCATTTTGTATACCTTCATCCTTAATTTTGATGAGATTTGCCTCGAAACCGGTAATTTTAGCACTACAGAAAGCGACAGAATCCTGCAGCCCTCTAAATTCCCTCCTCATTAACTGCATATCATCGCGTAAAGCCTATAGTATCGCCATCATGTCACCAGGCAACACAGTTAACAATTTGACATTATTAAAACTGTCGGTAAACACATGAACGATCATTACATCTAGGCTTACATCTAAAACCTATAATTAAGTCTTACCTATTAGTATTTTCTTAAGCCATTCTACCACACTGTGCTACTCACACTTTAAGTTCTGTGCTACCGTATATACTACATCTTGTTAATGAATTATAACTTTGAGCTGACCCTTCAACTGAGTAACCTGCTTCCTTGTAACCCTCGTATTTTTATATCACGTATATTTTACAAACAAACCTTGTATTGACATTGAAGTGAATAATATTAACCTAGTTAACCGATCGTGAACTTAATTTTGCGTTTACCATAACTGTCAGCAGATTTCACGGACGTTGCCTTTAAATAATGGAAAAGAGTCTTCTAAATTATCCTGCATAAATTTATGAATTTATGAAATTTTTGATAACAGTGCCCAGAACCAGTTTTATCCATGGTGGGAAGAAAACAAGGTGTGCCTACGCGCAAATTTTGATGACGTATATTGTGAGGCTATCCAAGGGCCGATTAAAATGACAGGTTAGCCATGTTTTTATTGCGTAAAGGCCTCAAAAGATTACAGTACACCTTTGCTAAAATTTGTTAACGGAATTCATGTATCGGTCATAATTCCATCTTCTTTTATAATTACGGTGAAAACAGAGACGACAATATGTCTATCGCTTAAAGAGTTGTTAATTATAAAATCAACCTAGACCTTGTTTATCAGTTTTGTTTTTTGTGGTTATGAGCGAACGTTAATTTGACAGGTAAAGTAAAGGTTAAAATATATTTCTGTGATTTTTTTCATATGTATTTGTGGGTTTTCGTCGAATTTTTGACGTATGTTAGTTGCAGATCGTTAAATGTTTATTGGAATAAACTTATATATCGCTTGAAGTGCAGGTATGTATTATTTAATTTTCTAGTGATACATATATAATGAGAAAATTATGTAGTTCGTTAGGATTAACATATCAAATTGTTCATTTCAAGAAATTCCTAAAAAACTAGATGATGTATGCAAATACACGAATAGTCATTAAACTAATGTAAAAGAACTCAAGGCAGTATGTAGAAATATTTTGATTTGGACTAGTTCAAGCTAACAATGGCATAGTAAGTAAAATATCTTATGTGTAGCTGAATATGTTAATATTTATAAGTACTTGAGTAATTACTTTGACAAATACTGAAACCAGATCCCAGAAGTCTTACATAACACAATTATAGTAAATAAAACACATTTTTTGCTATTATGTAGATTATAATCTTATTTAAGCATACATATATATATTTCAATAGTTTTTATATGTACCTAACTAGATATTTTTGTTTTAGCTGATACATAAGAATGCCGACTAATGAACACACTCCGGATTACAAAGAACATACATTTCATGATGGCAATTACCAAAAGAAAAATAATATAACTGAAAATGCTTAGCAGATACCTACCCTGGAACCTACCTTTTATTCAGAAGGAACTTCTAGTCAGAAATAAATAAAACAAAAACCTCCAATTACCATAATAAGTATATTTAAGAGTCCTACTTTAAGTCTTCTGTGTGAATTAGGCAGTGTTCAGCTACTGTGTAGAAGAACGATGAAATTTTAACACTGACTGCACAAACCTAATTACGTTTAAAGAAGATAAACCTAATGTGAAAATTTTGATATATGCTTGTAACTACACATTAAAAGTAAATTAGATTTCTGGCATTGGAAAATTCATATCAATATCATAGTAGAAATAAACCAATATTATGTCTCTGGCAATTGTGTGTTAAATGGTATTAACTAAAACTGTATTATTCAATTTATATAAACATTGCATGGTATGCATTTGCAGTTAAGTAAGATTAAGAACATGTTGTTTTTAGTTGTGTATCTGACAATATAGGAGTTTTCCAGTATCAGCTTTTTTTCTTGTTTCTACTATTTGTAGCCTACAAATTAAAAACCAAATGTTAAAATTAAGTTTTTTGGAACTTTTTAGCTGTTTATTATAGAACCTAGATGTTAAAAAGATCATCTCTTTTGTATCTGAGTACTAATAACCACGATCTAAACCAATGACTAAAAGAAATGATCCTAACTTTTTATTTCGGATGTAAAAAAACAATTATATGCTTTGTTTTATGTAATTTTCATGAACAAAAAGGGAACAATTGGGATAAATTGCAAAATATATACTAGATGCCTACACACATGCTTAAAAAGAGGACATCTGGTTACACTAGGCATGTGAGAATACCAAATATTTGAACATCTTACAAAAATGTATGTTACTATTTATACACATTTTAGCTGAATCTTTATCTGATTTAGTCTACTCAAATCTTCTGTTATCAGGTAAGCCTGCCAAAATCCGATCCTCAGTCTCATCTGTAATATTTTTTTATTTTTTCAATTATTGGTTTTTAAACAAGTCTGGAGCAGGTTGCTCTCTGTAGCATCATTATTTTTTCTTTTTATTTTCAAAATGCTTAGCTTAGCATGTAACTGCTAAAAATCATTTGATTTAGAAATGTTTAACCAAATATTTGCCGTTATTTAAGTTAATTTTTCCATATTTGTGGTAAGCATGAAACCTCTGTACTGTAGAAATAAGGGTTTTAGGAAATTTATGAGACCTTATATTACACTTGTCCTTCTTTTTATTGTGCCTGAAGCAACCAGTAACCTCACAAGATATATTGTTCTTGATTCTTAATACCCAAATGAATCTAACAATAAAATTCTTTTCTTTCCAAGGTAAAATTTATTTTGCACAAAAAAAAAATAAAAATTGTTATTTGTTGCCAACTAGTAATCTAACCTACAATTTTTATTGACGTTTATTTCCAGGGCATACTACGGTTTTTTCGAAAGCTACCTCACATCTGACGTAGATGCGCTGGCTGGCGAGCACACCTTGTTTTCTTCTCACCATGGTTTTATCTAAGCGGAGCCAAAATAATACTACTTGACAGAACCATATCGAATTTGACATATATACACAAGATAATCAGTGCCAACTATTGCGTATATTCCTTAGATTATTCTATTGGCAGTGATGGTGCCATCTGTTCTTCATTTCGTGAACTTTTCAAAGCATCCTCGTATAATCTCCATTTGACTTTAAGGAAATGGACCTCGTTTTCAATTACGAAATGGTCTCTCGTTAAAGTCGATTTATTTAATTACATTTATTTTACTTGAGTTGAGGCAACTTTCGTAATGGATGTAATAGTGCTAATGTCTTATTTTTCCTTGAATTCGTACTAAGTAATTGGTTATTCTATTGAGGACGAATTACGTAATTTTCTATATAAGGTCAAAATATGTAATTAAATCATAGATTTTTATTCTTGTTACTCTTAGTATAGGCTTATGATTGGCTTTTTAATGGAAGTATGATATGAAAAACTATTCTCAACAGATCATTGCCTTCTTTTCTTACCCAGAGTTACATCATATATATATAAAGAGATTTAATAATAACAATAATATTCATAGTAATAATAATAACGACGATACGAAAAATTAGCATTTTTCATAATAATCTAATGCAGGAACCCCAAAATATCCCATGTTTTCTTACTCAAGGAGTTACCTACCTTCTTCCAAAAGACCGAAGCAACACAAGCAATCCTTCTACATATCGCCCAATTACTTGCCTTCCAATGCGTTATAAGCTGACAATAACCTGTATAACTTCAAGGATATCGACAAAATGTGAACCCAACAAAATAATATCTATACAGCAAAAGCGTTGTGCTAAAGACTCTATGGCTTGTAAAGAGCAACTGATAATTGATTCGATTATCGGCAGTCAAGCTTACGCGGAGCCGAGAAACCTTTTTATGGCTTAGATTAATTATAAAAAAACGTTGGACTCTATGCCGCATGACTGGCTCATCAGAGTATTAAAATGCACAATATCGATCCCTGTATAATACATTTCTTGGAACATGCTATGTCAACCTGGCACACTGCTATTCACTTGAATGATACCAATATTGACATGAAAACTAATCCTCTACCAATAAAAAGAGGTATTTTTCAAGGTGATTCACTGAGTCCGCTATGGTTTTGTATTGAAATGAACCCTCTGTCTAACCTTTTAACTTCACTGGATATGGGTCTAGTATCAAAAATCAAAACAGAGAAAAAATTTAGTTAAATCATCTTTTGTATATGGATCAGATCCTCAAAATTGTTCTAATTCTAAATTGTAAGAATTTCTCTAGAGATATTACAATGCGGTTTGGTCTAAATAAGTGCAAACTGTCAATATAAGGTAGAGTAGGATGGTAGGAGGATGAATTTGAGATGCAGAATGGTCAGAGTATGGAATCAATGTGACATGGAGATTTCTTGGTATAAACCAAGAGCAGTGTATAAATTACCGAGTAATGACGGATGAACTAACAAGCGAGCTTACAAGAAGAATACGACAATTCCTAAAATCAAAACTTAACAAGCAAAAATTTGTTTAGGGCAATTAACACCTATGCTTGGCTCTAGGATTGTGATAATTAACTGGCCCAACACTGACATCAATAACCTGGCCCAAAAGATCAGAACTCTACTCACAAAGGCAATAAAACCCCATCTAAGAAGTACCATAGAAGGTACGACAATTCCACGGCATCAAGGTGGAAGAAGATTAACAGATATCTCCAAGCTATTTTCAACAAAAAGCACGCACATATGACTTACCTCGGATATATGCGCCTTTAAAGCTAAAAGAACAGCAAGTTTCAACTCATCATGAACCCGTAGATGAGACACTGAAGAGTTGGAGGGAAAAGCCTCTGTATGGCATGACATTAAATTAGATCAGTCAGGATTACGTCGACAACATAACGTCGAACTACTGGTTGAAGTCGGAATGAATGTTTCCTGAAACGGAGTGTTTCCTAATTGTCATACAAGATCAGGTAATTCCAACCAGAAGCTACTTAAAATATATAAAGAAAGATGCCACAGTGGTAAATGACAGCTGCAGGTATGGATGTCGGATGTCAGAGACCATATGACAAATGGATGTCAAATGTTCGCTGCGAGTGAATACAAGTTGAGACACGATGCATTCGTCAAAATTCTGCACCAAGAACTAGCAAAGGAATTGCAGCTCTCGCAGGACCAAACAGTGCTATATTATATGTACAACCCTGAGCCAATTTTAGAAAATAATCTATACAAGTTCTATTGGGACCTTACACTGTTTTGACAGACCAAACTAACATTTATAATAGACTAGATTTTATTCTTGTAGACAAAAAGGCAAGAAAAACATGTTTGATAGAGGTGCCTTTACCGAGTACTCATAATTTACGTCAGACGTAGGCAGAAAAGATTGAAAAATATCATGGCTTACAGGAATAGATCAGGAGACCGTGGGTTTCCGCACACTGCCTTTCATTATGTCAACAACAGGAGCTATCTTGCTCGCGACATCCCGAGTAGTTTGCAAAATTATGAGTAACTTAAAAATCATTTCTCCTTTGGGACTGCGAATGCTATGCAGCTTTTAAAAGATAGTAATAGTAATAATAATCATCATAAGCAGAGCACAGCACCCATTTAGAATCCCTAACCTAATCAGGATGGGCCGTCCATTCAGCGATGATATAAAGATATCATTTGGCCTTTATAGATGTGCAACCATGACTTTATTGAGAGGAGAAGCTCGATATCAGCAACCCGTGGTGGAAAGCAACAAAAAAATGGAACCTGGAGAAACTTATAAGTATTTAGGGATAGTTCAAAACAAATCAATAAACCATGCCCATCTGAAACAAGACTTTAAGGAAAAGTATAGGAATCGACTTATCAAATTACTAAATACTTACCTGAACGTAAGAAATCTTACAACGGCTATAAATACATAGGCATGTCACCGGTTCACTTATTTGTTTGGTGTATTGAAGCACTCTGATACCGATCTAATAGATCACTCGGAAACTCTTAAGAAAGTTTATTGGGCACCATCCGCACTTTTTGGTCGAAAGACTGGACCTGAAAAGAAAGGAAAGTGGAAGAAGTTTACTACACATATTCCAACTGTGTAAAAGCCAGGAGCATAAAATAAGTGAGCATTTCCTTTCATTTCTCGTGGCAGCAGACCAAGGATATACTCCATACTTCCTTTTAAGGAAAGAATCCAATTAATGTTGCAACCCAACAGGAACACCAAAACGCATGGAGGGAAAAGGTCTTACATGGTAAATATCCTACTTCCCTGGAGGACTCACACATCGACAAAAAAAACGTCCCTTGAGTGGCTTCGACTTGTCTAGCTTCACCATTAAACAGAGTGATTAATCATCGCTATACAAGACGAAATAATTTCAACCCGAAAACTGTAAAAAATTTATTATGAAACAGCAAGTGGTAGATGTGTGCCGGCAATGTGGAAACACTGGTGAAACAACTGAACATATTATAGTGGGATGTCCGGTCTTGTCTGAAGCTTCGTGTTTGGGAATGCGTTGAGTAATAAATGTAATCAGATAGCAAAAATAGTCTACCGAGATATCTCTTTAAACAGAAAGTTATCTGAGAACCCTAAATCATTTTATAAATACTCACCCGAGCCAGAAGTCAGAAGAACATCTCCCTTACTGGAACAGAGTATCTTGACCGTTAGAATTATTGGATGTCCTTTTACCCATAATCTGGTAACAACAGAAAAAGTATTAAAATATGAGAACTTAGCTATTGGAGCTAAAGCATGTATGGGAGCTCATCAGTGTGAATACCGTTATAATTATTATATCAGCAACGGGTATTCGTAATAAAAATAATGTAGAGCGAGCTGGCGTGTCAAGAACATTGATCGCTTTGATACAGAAGACCGTTACCGCATTTAATGCATCAACATTACAATTTTACCATTTTTCCGAGTTCTATATGCCATGATTATATATGAATGGACCTTTTGTTAGACAAGTTCTAAATGGTATATAATATCGAAAAAATCTAACAAAACAAAAAGTTGCAGAACAAAGTAATGAATTTAGATTTGCTATAAAAATGGCCAGTGACGTTGCAATAAACCTTTCGGGGGGGGGGGGGGGGGGTAAAAGTGGATGCAACCTGAGAAAAAGTAACATCCTGTAGATTTTAAAAAAATATATTATAGCTATTTCGAAAGCATTGCTCACAGCAGACGGTGTGCATAAATTACAAAGGACGCAAGGCAATAGTTTAAAATAAATTTTAGAAAATTAGTTAATGATTTGGCGTGACCATCCAGATCCCATCCAGGCCGAGAGACCCTTTTGAGTCAGGAAACAAATATGCAACCAGATTTTACTACCGCCACTTCATAAAAAATTGGGACCTATGAAAAATGTTGTGAAGGTCATGGACAAAGACTGCCGAGCTTTCAGTTATTTAAAAGAAAAGTTCCCTAGAATCAATGACGCTAAAATTAAAGAGGGAATATTTGTGGGTGCCCAGATTAGGAAACTCTTCGGATATGCGTAATTCGATTCCATACCTGAAGGCAAGGAAAAAGGCCCTAGGAATGCCTTTAAAATAGTTGCAACAAATTTTTGGGAAACATAAAAGCGTAAGACTATAAAAACCTGATTGCCCAACTTCTTTTGTGCTACCAAAACCCGAGTTAAAAATTCACTTCCTGGATTCTCACGGAGTACGGTGAGAGGTTCCACGAGGATATTTCGAACAGGGAAATAAGGTTTTAGGGAAAATTGAACTGTGAAATATTAGCCGACTACTGCGAACTATTATGAGAGATGCCCTAGACGCTGCTTTCAAAAGCCAGGCTAAGAAGCGCAAAATGAGTAACTAAACTTTAGATTCAATGATAAAAATGTGCTATTTAATTGCTTTTGTTGAACGAACAATATACTGTTATCTGTATTTTGTATTTTCATTGTATATGCCTAGAATTTAAAATTTTGTAACAAATAATTCAGATTATAGGTGTAGTTGTATGCAAAAAATAGGTTTTGTTCAAGAAACAAAAAAAAGGTAAAATTTGTTCCCCAGTGTAATTTAACAAATAGACAACACACACTAAATATATCTTCTTTTATTTAAATATTTAAATTACATTCAATCAATATGAATTTAAATCATATTTTATCATTGTCTACTTCAGAAACTAAAGAAAGTTACTTTTCTGGAAATAGTCATTAAAAAGTAATATAGGAAATTTATGCAAAACAGACCTTTGTTAAAGTTAGTCTCATTTTATAAAGCAACTCTTAAGTTGCAAGGTACAAATTAGCTCAAAGAAATTTCTAAAAGGAACTCTAAAGAGAAAATTGCTCAAGGAATGTAAGGTAACGTAATTGTTCTCAAAATTGAGTTTTATTACATCACCTTAAACTAATTGGATGCCCTAATGTTATTGCAGAATACTTCAAAGATAAAGATGTTAAGTTCGTGTACAAAAAAGTACATGTTTCCTCTTTACTTATTTACTCATTTTATTAGATTATTTATAATCTAAGTTAAGAATTGAGCCAAACAAATAAATATATTAATTTACAAGTATTTTCGTTAGATAGTATTTGCTATGCTAAGGTGGTATGCTGAAAAAAAGTCACTTAAAATAACAAAAAAATATTTAAAGTTACTATAAAGTACGTTTAGTATAGGCACAGCAAAACGTATAGTCATAGTTGCAGATTCAATATTGTTAAATAATTATTGCTACTTTAACTATGTTTGAAATGGCCAATTTAAAAATATTTCTTTTGGGTATTTTAACGATATGTATGTTATTACAATAAACATATCTGGATGTTTAATTTAGTTGATGAATATTGTTACTTTTATTATTTAAATGATTATATGAACAATATTTTATTGTAATACCCCAAATAAAGTCAGGTTTTATCTGGGGTAATTCTTACCAACCGGATAAAGTTAGCTTTACCACCTGTATGGTTCATTCCAGTTATAACAAAAATAGTAGTTTGTTGAACTTACTATGTGAATATCGTTATTTTGCCGATTATTATGACAATATTATATTGTAGAAATTACAAACTTAATATGGTTATATTTACTTCTGTAATGTTAAAATTTGAAAACAAATTTTTGGTTTAACAATATATATTTGATTATAATAACAATACGATGTTTTCTAAAGATGCTGGACATTTCAAGGGGGTGATAAAGTAGATAAAAAGGATATACAAACATAATTATGTATGTCCTGTAAATGTCCACAGGTTTTTAGGATACAGGGTGATAATTTCCCAATTTTTTTGTATGTCAAGTCGCATTTCTCACAAACATCGATCCAGGGTAAGCTCAATGCAGTTTCCAAGTCTTCATCAGTTCCTAAAAAACAAAATTTGCCTATTTTCTCATTATCAGTTGAAAGGTTAATAGCTGTAAAAAAACTTGTTTTTTGTATTTATAGCATCAATTTCAAAAAATAGGTTTTTAGGGTTTTCATAAAATTTTGAGCTGTAAAAGCAAAAAAAACTGCATTTTGTTTTGCTATAAATAAAACACAATTAAAGAAGTTCTCAGTAATTTTGATAGTTGCAAACATTTTTGCCTTCATAGCCAAAATTTTTTTGAACAAATTACAACCTGCTCTTTAATGAATACTCCCCAAAAATCTAATGAAATTTGATTCAGCTGAAGTATGTAGCCAAGCACCATTTTTGAATTAACTCAATTATATGTTGTGGTCGTATATTAAAGAAACTTGTAGCGATTATGGAGTAGGTAACAAGATATAATTAAAGTAACATATTTTGTATTTGTTATTTTGTTGGTTAAAATGTAAGTACATTATTATTTTTTATTTTTCCATAAGCTCGTAAAAAAATGTGTTCCTAATTCTTGAGCAAAGTATCTTTTCCGTACTAGTCTACTATTTTCCAGAATTTAGAAAAATAACTATTACAGCGATCTAAAGTGGAAGAAATTAAATTAAAACCACAGTTCAGACAGTAAGTTTCTCTACATTATAGGCACATTATAGGAGGAAGGACACAATGTAAATATTTTTTACATACCATTGTTATGTGTATCAGCATGGCATCATTTTTTTAACAATCTCACTGACCTCAGTAAACACCTTTTATTGTGGTATTTGTCAAACTGCTTTCCTATGGCCACCGCCTATATTTTTCTTTTAAATCAAAAACAAATGGTGTGTAGTATATTCCACTATTTTCTTGAGAAAATAACTGTTTTAAGTCTTGCTAACTGAACGAATTTTTCAGTTGGTATACTAAAATAAATAAAAGGAACATTAATAGAACGAAAGCTTTCACGGCTGTGATCAATTAAGAAATCATGGTCCTTGGGATTAGACCGTGTCAAATTGGAATTACTATCCGACGTTTCGCCTTCGATTGCACGAGGCATCTTCAGGAATCTTTACTTCACGAGATCGGAACACTGAACGAGCTTGGAGAGACACAGGCCGGCTATTTATAGTCGACCTGTGTTTACCGGAGCGTGACTCGGTGTAACGATCGGTTCCACGTATGATGAAGACTGAAGCCTGTATCTCTATTAAAATTGTTAGGATGCTTGTAAATTTCAATAGATTCTCTAATTTGATTGATTGATGTATAAATAGCCGACCAGGGTCTCTCCGAGCTCTTTCAGTGTTCAGATCTCGTGAAGTAAAGATCCCTGAAGATGCCTCGTGCACTCCAAGGCGAAACGTCGGAAAGTGATTCCATTTTGACACGGTTTAATCCCAAGAACCATGTTTTCGTAAAAGGAACATGTACTTTAAAGTTTTACAATGTTAAAAAGCAGCATTATAATGTAGATGTAGCATGGAATCATTTTATTGAATCTGTTGTTTTTTGTCTGGATGTATGTTGTCCTTATCGGTCTTTTCCAGTTCCTAAAAATAGAAAGGTTATCCATGGATGGTACAATTGTGCACTGGCTGATATAAAGAATCAACTAGATAATCTTGGTTTCCTTTAGAGAATTGCACCGACTGAACAAATAGTAGTTATGTCCAAAAGTATAAAAAAGTTTTATAAACAAAATGCCAAAAAAAATTTTTTTGGTAAAAAATACAAAATTAAAAAAATAAACCTTTTTAATTTTTTTTTTAATTTAATTTAAAATTTGGAGGATCATTAACACCAATTTAAATAAAAACAGTATAAATAACAAAAACATAAAACTTGCTATTGAAAACAATATTATTACTGAACCATCTTATGTTGCGAACGAGTTTGCAAGTTATTTTAGTACGATGGCTTCAACAAAGCTAGAAAATAAATATCATGGAGTGGATGCTCCTGGTACAGTTCCTGAATTACTACCTAACTCGATGGTATTATTAGGTGTGACAGAACGTGAAGTTTTAAATACCATTGATACCATCATAAACAAGTGGTAGTGATGACCTTAACATTGGTTTGATCAAGGCGGCTAAATAATATATTTGTAACCCACTGGCAATATTAATTAATCTTAGTCTTGACCATGGCATTTTTCCGAGAATATTAAAGACAGCAATTGCAACTCCAATATTAAAAAGAGGCTGTAGTGAAAAACATTGAAAACTACAGGCAAATTTTGTAGCTATATTCTTTGATTTGTCCATAGCTTTCGATACAGTTAACAAAACTATGTTATATCAAAACATTTCAATATGGGCATTCGTGGTAATCTGTTGCTATGGATTGAATCGTACCTATCGGATAGGGATATGAAAGTAAAGTGTGGTAATACCTTGTCGATACCTAAGGAAATAAAACTTGGAGTAACACAGAATTCAGTGTTGGGTCCGTTGCTATTCCTGTTGTAGGTTAATGATCTTCCGGACGCTCTTGGTGCTGATCACGTTACTATGTACGCCGATGACACGACGGTGGTGGTTTCTTCTTGCGACCCGGAGATCCTCGCTCATAAAGTAAGGCGAATATGTGTTAATATGGAGGCTTGGTGTCGGGAGAATCAGTTAATCGTAAACCCAGACAAGACCGTATTTGTTAATATATTTATTCGGAACCCTCTCTCCTTAATATTTCAAAAAGACGCAAAAATAAAATTCTCTGAAGGTACAAAGTTTTTAGGCACATATATTGACTCAACCTTATCTTTTGAAAAACACATTGACCATATCGGCTCCAAATTAAATTCGGCATATTTTACTATCTTAAATCTTAAAAATTCACTTGACGAAGCGGGTATGTTAACAGCATATTACGCTATGGTTTTCAGCCATATATCTAATAATATAGAATGCTGGGGTCACAAGGGTTGTGATCGCATATTCGTGTCTCAAAAGAGGATAATAAGATTAATATTTAATCTTAAACCGCTGGAGAGCTGTAGATGACTGTTAAGAGAAAAGAAAATATTAACTGTCCCGTGCTTATATATACTGAGATGCCTGTTGTGTGTTCAAGATAATGCTTCTGAATATGAAAGGCTAGGTGAAGCTAATTCACATTTTACTAGAAATTCTGAGATACTTAAGATGCCTAAACATAAAAAAACTTTTTTCAGAGGATCCCTTTATACAACTGCATGTATTTATACAATAACCTGTCACAAAGATTCAAACGGTATCAAGGTAAAATTTTTAAAAATGTTGTAAAAGAATTTCTCCTGGACAAGGCTTTTTATTCTACAGAGGAGTTTATAAATTACAAGGAGTGAAAACGAAGGAGTATTTGGCAAATTTGTATTTATTTTATTAAGATTTTTGTTGTCTTTTGGTGATTGTCCCTGATGATTGTCAGGCTTGGTAGAATGTTTATTGTTTATTGTTTTTTGTTTTATTTATGTCTATTTATTTATTTATAACATAACATGCCATTTAAATTATATTTATCACACCAAAATTATATTTATTTTGATATTGATTAGTTTGGTTATATTATTTTATTGTATTTTACGATCCTATGTATGAAATGTATGATTTTCTGGTAATATATCCTATTCTATTCTATTCTATTCTATTTCGTATAAATATAAATAGTGGCTACTCTAGGAATTTTAATGTCATATATCTGTGGTTCTAAATATGGAACCTACTCTAAATTTTGCAGTAAATTACGACCCACCAGGAACATAATTTTTAGTTTAGTTAGAAATTAAAAAAAATGCCTGTGGTAACTGTACTTACCCTCGAAAATATCATATAAGTGATCAAGGTTCCGGCCCTCCAATACTTTTTTAAACTGCACCATTCGCCCCTTTGTATTATGTGCCATTCTCTACACCTTAATATTTTTCTATGCAGCATGACACGAAAATAATTCAGAAACCAGCATATAGCAAGATCACAACCACAACACACATAGTAAAATGGCAGACGGGCGACATGACTTGACGATGGACTCAATACCTAGCCATCTGACCGCAGTGAACCGCGAAATTTAAAAAGTCTAGTTGGGCGTGTCGTCTAACAAAATCATTCAGTTTAAATAACTAAATGGCACAGCAAAATATATACCGACAACAATCATTGTCAAGAAAGGGGATTCTTTTAACAATATTATATGGCAACTGTGACAAATATATTTTTTAACTATTTTGCTAGTGATACTAAACCTAACAGTGTTGAAACAGTTATATTTAAATGCTGATTTATTGGAGTAATCATTACTTACATCAAATTATGATTAAGTATCATATAATTTATTTATACCGTGATTTTTATCAATTTTTTTCCAAAAACGTTCTATTTTTTAATAGTATATTTTTTTTGACAAATTCCATTACCATTATTATTGGAATATCTTCACCTTAAATCTCGAATAATTACTCAAAAGATGTTCTAAAAAAATACTTTCCATATCTGGTTTTTGATATTTCTAGTCCCCATTTACGATTAACAGTAACAGAGTGCTGTTTTGTTAACTCATGAGAATTTCCACGAAAGCGTTTTAACCACTAGAAAAAATAACAATGAAACCAAACCTAGGATTAAAATATCTAATCATATTTTTTTGCCTCTTAATAATATAATCATCAAGAAAATAAAATAATTCAGAGAGAAGAATAAAATCTTTCTATATAGGAATTATAACAAACTTTATAATAATAAAACTATATGTTAAATTATTCAAAACTTTAAAATTGCCATTACTTCGTACCTCTTAAGTCATCCATTCTTCTCTAACAGACCTGTTTCTTAAATTAAACAGTATACTGGGTGTTCCATTTTCGTAGATTTTACGGGGTTTCTCGTTTATGAATAGAGATTTACGGTTTTCGCTACTTTTTCCTGAAACTAAAGATGCCACAAACAGATCTTAGCTAACCATCATAGTTTCTGTTCTAGAGGGTGATTTTGGAAATATGTCGTTTTTAGGCATCCTCGTATCTCGGTTATTTTAGAAGTTATTGTAAATGTGAAAATGGGTCTTTTTAGATCTTTTCCGTAGAATCCAGTGGTGTACTCAGATTTTTTCCAAAGGTCATACTTTTTGAGATATTGACATAACTTACTTTCTTTTAAAAAGAACACCCTATATATTTTTCTCTTAGGATATCAGGCTCACTGAATGCTTTAAAAATATATATCATAGTCTCTAAATAACGCTGCAAAATGCATTTTTCAGTTTTTTTACGTAGGCGGCCATGGATTTCGATCTTCTAATTAATTACTGTTATCTATTATTGTTATTGTTGTATTGTTTACTGTTGTTTTTGTTATTGCTGTTATTACTGTTACATTGATTGTTAATATGGCTTAGAGCCAGAAATTGGAATATTTTGAAAAATGTAGCGTGAATAATTGCTTTATATTGTCTAATGAAAACGCCGATCAGGCTGCAGAGCTTTATCATAACAGGTTAGTTATTTTTTTATTATCAAAATATGTATTTTACAATTTATTTTTGCGTTGATTTTGAAAGAATATAACCCGATAAAAGAATATTTAAAGTGTGGGACACGAAAGAAAACCGGGCGGAGTCAATCGGTTTACGAAGGTTAGCCAAGAAATCTCTTTAAACCAGTGGTGTCCCGTCGTTCTTTAAATAATATGGCACTCCTTTTTGACTATACGCACTTCAGATAATTAAAAAATGTAGCTATGCTTAATGAACCTATATTTGATCTATATTTGTCTGTTTTCTATCGTGTACCGCACTTCTATATCTCTTTTGTGTTGCAAAAACGGCGAATTTCGAATTTTAAAATGATTTAATTTTGATTTTTCTTGATTGATTTACCTATAAATATTTTTTTTCTTGAGTTCTGTCATTAACGGTTCCCGGGCGACTACCTACGTCCACTATTATTGGACCACCCAGTATAGTGATACACGATTTACAAGTCCAGATTTTACAAGGGCAGCCAGCATCAGGTCCAGTGAACGAGATTTATCGAAATTTTTATTTATGCAGTTCGACTTGGGACTCGGGTATGCCAAAAGTGGTCGTCTCTCTCCGTTTATCATATTACTTTATACAGGGGCCGTCATTGTGAAGTACTATACAGGGCGTTTCCTAATTGCGTGCTGATGTTAAAGAGGGTGTTTTTATGTCCTAAAAGTCTTAACTTTTGAGATACAGGATAGTAAAGTTTAAAAAGAAAACATTTTTTTTTCATCCCAATTCTGATGCTATTGTAGGTAACTGCATGAAATTTGATACACGTCTTCTATGCATTAAGGAGCATACGGATTTACCCAGATTAATTACATATGCACGCCAGTGGTAGAAATTTCAAAAATTGATTGTTAATAAAAAATGCCCTTTTATGCATAAAAGACGTGTATCAAATTTCACATTTATTTATCTATAATAGCATCAAAATTAGAATAAAAAAAAAATGTTTTTTTAAAACCCTGTATCTCCAAAGTTAAGCCTTCTAGGTTCATATTAAACTTTTTTCTTAAAAAGGTCCAAGAATCACCCCCCTTTAACATTAGCACGCAATTAGGAAAAGCCCTGTATAGTACTTCACAATGACGCTCCCTGTACAAAGTAATATGACAGACGGAGACAAACGGTCACTTTTGGCATACCCGAATAGCTCAAAGTCGAACTGCATAAGTTAAAATTTTGATAAATCTTATTCACTGGAATCAGTGCTGGCTCCCCTACTATCACTACATTGATATGTTAATTTTGGAAAAATATGAGTTCTGTAGTTTTTCAAATATTAATTGCAATATTAGATATTTTTTGACACCCGGTATTGAACAGAAAATTAATTATTTTGAAGCGGTTTATCGACAGTTACTTTATGAACAATTTTACAAAATATGTGAAAAAAAAACTAAGCCATTTTTGAGGTTGACGGCTGTGATTCTAATGGTTCGATTCCTTTTAAATCGTTGTCTTCCTCTGAAAATGATGAGGTTTCGTCGTCACTACTTAAAGATCCCAGTGCGATAACTAAATCATCAATAACCGTTTCAATTTTGCCAGTATTTATGTTCAATAGAACGAACATGTTTTACATACGATTTCCAATTTTCAGCCGATATTGAGTCAATCGCTTCTAATGTTATTTTATTTAAATCTTTAATTGGAAGTTCACCGGTGTTGCGCTCTCGAATATATTTTTTTACTCCTGCCCATGCAAGTTCAATAGAGTTGAGGTCGCACATGTATGGAGGCAGCATTAATGGTGTATCACCGAGGTTACGTAAAAAACCGTCAATTTTATACTTTTTTCTCTAGGCTTGTTGGCTAATATTACTTCATATAATTGATATTTTCTCCATGTTGGATTACATACAAAATTGTTCGATTTAAGCCACGATATCATATGAGCTTTTGTAGAGTATTGAGTTAGCACTTTATCTTCTATGTGAGAATGACAAGACGCATTATCCAGTACCATGACTGACTTAGGGGGAATGTTAGGTAGAAGCTTCTCGAGCAACCACTTTTCAAAATTATCTTTATAGTCTCCAGTTGTTAGTCCTGAGCGAAAATCTAAAGCAGCACTGGAACAAATCTGGCTTCTGAATCAGCATGAACTATAATAAAGCGACTACTAGAGCGGATTCCCTGAACAACACCTGTAACACTTTCACTTTGCCAGCATTTGTTCACTGTCATATCATTATCTACCCAGGTTTCGTCTAGATACACAATATTGCGTCCTTCTTGCCTATATTGCCTTACAGTTGATAGATATTTCACCCGCCAGTGAAAAATATTTGGTCTCTCAATGAGCAATTTTCGTTTATTTTGGCACTTGCGCCAAAGAAAACAATTTGATCGTAAAAGCCGATTTAAGGTTTTATACCCGTACGGAAAATCTATTTTGTTCTTTACAGCACGAAGTAGGGGTTTGCAGGTCGGAACCTTTTTCAAGTTTATATAAAAATCCTCTATTGTTCGTCGAATTACTTGAAAATCACCATCGTCAATTTTATCTTTGTATGATAATCGAGGTCTTTTTTTACCAGGAGATTTTAAAGGTGAAGTAGAACATGAGCGATCATTATGTTCCCTTTGAATTTTTCAATTGGAATAGTCAAACTATTTCAGCTTCTCTAGTACAGGCCTCTATAACGCTCGCAATAACTTCACATGCACCGCTTCGAATTGTTTTTTCTCTTTTGCTCGCCGTCATTCAACGCAACGTATTTATATAGAAATGAAAACAAATGCTCGAAATGTATAGGCGCCACTGTAAATAGCTAGAACCTTCCAGCGGCAAGTGCATGGAGTCTCTAGGCACTTCCCAATTACAAGTGGACCAGTGCGAAATTTACTAAATCCTCGATTAATTTTCCGTACCGCTTAGCTTAGCTGGGGCAATTTATAGGTGAAGCGGCAAACTATTACAACACATAAAATAACATAAAATTTATTTGCGTACACAAATTTTACTTTTCCGCTTGCTTAAGACTATGAACCTTTATTTTAAGGACCGCCCGGTTTTCTTTCGTGTCCCGCACTTAAAAAAAAATCAATCAAATCTTTATACGACAATATGGGTCTGT
Organism: Kuschelorhynchus macadamiae; assembly: GCA_030620095.1. Classification (NCBI taxonomy): domain Eukaryota; kingdom Metazoa; phylum Arthropoda; class Insecta; order Coleoptera; family Curculionidae; genus Kuschelorhynchus; species Kuschelorhynchus macadamiae. The sequence continues at coordinate 393,406 of JAUTXW010002217.1, read as the reverse complement.
TTGCAATCCTCGACCATAAGCCTTTAACAAAGAGAACGAGGAATCCCAGGTCAATGTTTTAGCTCTTATTCAACCAATCCGGAAAAAAAATATTGAAAAATGGAAAAAGATATAGGAGTACCCAAAACCACAGTGCAAAGAGTCCTAAAAAAATATATATTCACATCGTACTAATTCAAATTAGCCCATGGTGACGCTGAGCGTAGATTGGACTTCTACAGATGATTTTTAAGTATGAAAGCAGAAAATCATGATTTTCACAATAAAATCATTTGGTCGGATGAGGCGCATTTTACAAAAATTTTGAACCGACACAATACGCGCTTCTGGAGTCATTAAAATCAACATGTGTTTTTCCTAGAGAACGCCAGGGGAAATTTGGCTTCAATGCTTCTTGCAAGAGACACATTATTTATAACATTTTTGAAGGAAATCTAAATTCAAATAGGTATTACGTATTTACAAATCCTAAAAAAAAATTCTATGCGACTTCTGGAACATATCCCCCTGGCCCAACTGAATAATTTATTCTTCTAGCAAGACGGGGCCCCAGCACACAATGCAGGAATTATCCTAAATTAGCTCAACCAAAATTTTTCAAGAAAATGGACAGGAACAAATGGACCGGTTCGATGGCCACCACGGTCTCTGGACATTTCGGTTCTAGATTTCTTTTTGTGGGGCTATTAGAAAATAAAATTTATGCCAGGCAACAATTGCAAAGATAATCTTTTATATTAGAAAACGCTTTAAAAAGAATACAAAAGCTTTGCCAAATATGTAGGATATATAATGATAAGCAATTTGAATAATATTTGTAAATTATATTTTTTTAGCTTTTGTTAAAGTTTATCTATTATGTTTTTATTATTATTCCATTAAATAGGTTTCTTATTCCCGTATTAGCAGTTTTACTTTTATGATTGAAAAATGTTTCCTGCAATAAAAAAAATATGATTTTGATTTTTGCGTTACGATGAAAAATGCATTTTGCGGCATTATTTATGAAAATAAATATATACTATGATATATATTTTAAAAGCGTTCAGTAAGCCTAATACCATAAGGAAAAAATATATAGGGTGTCCCATTTAAAAGAAAGCAAATTATGCCAATCCCTCAAAAAGTACGACCTTTGGAAAAAATCTGGAATCTGGATTATACGAAAAAAGTTCTATACAGGATCTTTTTCACATTAACACTAACTTTTAAATAACCGAAATACGGGGGGTGCCTGGAAACGACAAATTTTCAAAATCACCCTGTAGCACAGAAATTCAGATAGTTAGCTAAGATCTGTTTATGGCATCTCTAGTTTCAGGAAAAAGTAGCTCTATCTCTACTCATAAGAGAGAAACCCAGTAAAACCTACCAAAATGGGAGACAGTATATGAACATTAAAGTCTCATATGTTTTTTTTTATTTTAAGGTGAACGGTTATACATGTCATCAGACCTATCAGAAAAATATAACCTAATTACTAACTAAATGCAATTAAAATATAAAAACAGGCTCTTTTTAGCTCTGCATATTTCCATCTTCTCCAATAGGTCCAACTTTCTATCTTTTCCGTACTCGTGGATAACTGTAACATCATTCGATGTAATACAAATGTACACAATTGGTGTCTCGTTGATAAAAGATGGTTAGCAAATGTCGACTTTGTCTCCATAATATCCATGTTTTTACGTTTACTAAACAAATGAATGTGCTCCTAACCTCTCGTTGACATCTTCCTGCCTGACTGTCCTATATATGTGGCAGGACATTCTCCACACCGCAAAGCATATACTCCGGACTTTGAGAGATATTTGGGTTTGTCTTTGGTAGTAACGTCTTTTGAGGGGTTTAAAAGCGATAGAAATATTTAACCCTTTAAAGAATTTAGCTAATACTTAATTGATTTAAAAGCTTGGTTATATAATATTAAACATTTTGTATTTGTTAAAATATAAAGTATGATTTGTTCATAAAATTCGGTGAAAACTCGTTTTTAAAATCTATTTGTTTAATGGTATTTAGTTCTTTTACAAATGCATTCTTAGATAGGGGTATCTTAAAAAGCCTATAAAAGAAGGAGGGGTAAAGGCTGCAAAAATGTGTGTATGTGGGGAATTAGAATGAAACTGTATAATGTTCTCTGTCGAAGATGTTTTTCTAAAAATTTCGAACTCTATTCGGCTACCATTTCTTATAAGCAACAGGTCATTCATTCATGCGGCTGTCACATTAGTGACGCCACAGGATCCGGGTTTTAGTAGTATAATTAGACCACATAAATATAAAGTATCTCTCTAACTTTAATTTGTATTTTATAACTCATACGAAATTAATCACTTAATAAATATATTTTTGACATTTCGAAATATGACAACACAAGTTTGTTTTTAAATTGTGAAAAAAATCAAAGGATCTTCTAAAGATGCTGTCACTCAACTTATTTTCGCTTTAAGAGTTAGATCAGTTCTAATTACCATGGCAAAAAAACCTGTAATTCACCTGATATTTTTTGCTTATGTCATTGTCATTTTGTTATTGTGACAAATAAAAAAATATTTTTTTAATTGTTGCTTATGTCACTTTAATCCTATAACTGTCAACTCAAATTTAAACATCTTTAGTTAATGCGTGTGTATAGGATTTTTTCTACTTCTATATTAGTAAACAGTCTCTTACGTACAGTTTACTCAATAAGTAACGCCTATTTGTGTGTTATGATGCATAGTGTGGCAATAAAATTAGCCTTGAACGGCTCGGATCGCGAGATGTTTTGATATTTGACAATTTTTTATTTTTTGTATTGACGTAACAGCGACATTATTTGAGATTTGAGGTTCAAATCGGTAATAAGTATTTGTATTATTTAAGGAACAACTCGGTATTTTAGAAATAGTCCTACAAAAAGTATAGTACACCATTTGAATGGTATAGTCGAATGCGGTCTTAACGTGCGGGTCCAAAGGTCACCAACATTATGAATCAAATCAGAAAACACAGTGAATACCAAAATGTTGTGTGACTCTTTTATCGAGCTATTAAATCTCGATGGGCTATTTACAAACATACAGGGAGAAAGCAAATAGTTTTTCTTTTATTATATTACGCAATATTATTAAGATAGCCACTTAATATTATTTTATACATTAAATGCCGAGGGACTAAATAAGAAAATTCCCTAAATATGTATTTATTAATTGTTAAAATTTTTTGGTTGGCAAAAACAAAAATACACAAAATGGCAAGCGTCTTAATAAAGTCTGAAGGCGGTTCGAATCAGTGGACCAATCAGGATATGTTCTGTTTATACAGCCACTTAATGAAAGTGAGATTTTTTTAACAATCACCAAAAATTATGAGCCCCGCTTGACCTAAAAATGTAACCACTTATACAGTGTCATTTATTTAAATGCGGGCCACCCCTGTGCAAAGAAAATTTGTTTTTTTTTTGTATTGTGATAACGAAAAAAATTTATTTTGCAAAAATATTATACAGTTTTGTTAAAAACACAAGATAATTAGTTATTACTTCCCTCGTGAGATTTTTTCAGATCTTTACGTTTATGTATAGATTGTATATATTGTATTTTTCGTTAGCACCGAGTTTCTGGTAAAGCGATTTTACCGATTTGTCTTATAATTAATAAAAAAATGTACTTATTTTAAACACGCTTTAAAATTGGAACAAGTATTCTATAATTATTTATTTATTGCCTACAAAATTAAATATACTAAAAAAGTAAGCAAAAAATGGTTTCAAATCTAATAAAAAAATTTTTAAATTAAAATTCACTGGCTAATATCCAGAAGCCAGTGGCAAAAGCTCTGAGAATCGGTATAAGGAATGTACAGAAACTTGTGCATGAAAAAAAACATACATACATTACTTCCGAAGACGATTAAGAAATGTACACGAAAAAATCCAAAGGCAAAAGACTTAAGTTACAATGCAAAAATGGATATTTATAATGCAATTTATGCTTTATGCACGTCAGAGACTAATATAATCCTTCAGAAACTTTTTAATATTATAGACTAAAAAATATCATCATCACTTAAAAAGTCCTCATCTTCTGAGTCGTCCTCAAATGGCGCAATGATCATTGGTGCTATTTCGACATCTAGAACTCGTTATCTATTCCACCAATCCCATATTAATTTCTCCGTATGTTCCACAGATTTCTTCCAGTACTTCGGCGTAATATAATTTAATGAATCTTGCCCCAGCCTATATTAATTCTATTGCGTTAAACTGGCACTGGCATGGCGGCAGTCGTAAAACATCATGTCCATTTTCCCGTAATACTTCATCTACGGCATATATTATTGGTTTTTTAACAGATTTTGCAGAGTTCTAGATTCAGCATATTGGGTAAAGGATTTTGTTTTTGTTTTATTAGCCAGTCATAAATGTCACTTTTCTTCCAGGATGAAGTAGGTCGTTTATTTAAGATTCTTGAATGTTGCATCTTGCATTGTCCAAAATGATTAAAGATGGAGCATCTAAATTTGGAATCAGTTGTTCTTTTAACCACTTTTCAAACAGTTCACAGTTCATATTATCATGATAGTCCATACTTTTGGATGTTGAAGAAAACAGTAAACTTGTACCTGGGAGAAATCCTGTTAAAGAACCTGCATGCAAAATGATGAACCGTTTTCCCGTCCCACATCCCTTTTTTCTCTTGACACTTACAGACTCGTCCTGCCAATATTTCGAACCACTTCCATTAGAAAATGTTCAAGTCTCGTCTAAAAATACCACTTTTCTAAATTTTCAATTAACATTTTCCGTGTATTTCTTTAAAAACTGGATACGCTGACTTGCTATATGTGACAACTCGCATAAAAATCTTCGATTACAGTCCTTTTTATATCGAAAACCCAACATTTTTATTAATTTGACAATGATTTTAGTCCAATTTCCAATATGCCTCGATTTTTTAAAGATTTTTTTAAAACTTGAAGGGTTATATTAGTTTTTGATGTGTATAAATCGTAAATTGCATTAAGAACATCCATTTTTACTGTCTTTGGCTTTTTTCGTGTACATTTCTTAGAATTTTTCTGTAGTAAGTTATGCTTTTTGTTTCATGTACTATTTTCTGCACAGTCCTTATACCGATTCCCAGAGCTTTTGCTACTGTCTCCTGGATATTGGCCGGTGAATTTTCATTTTCGTAGTATTTTATTAGATTTAATACCATTTTTTCGCTTGTGGATGCCAAAAACCCGAAAATTGATTTCTATTACTCATTTTGTCACTGACTTGTCAATCTGACTTTGAAGTGACATCGCTCAAAGATTTTTGCAACTGCTGGTATTTATATGTCTATCCTCTTTTTTCATATAATTGCATTTCGAACATCCATTTTTACATTGTCACTTCTGTCTTTGGCTTTTTTCGTGTACATTTCTTAATCTTCTTCAGTAGTAAATTATGCTTTTTTTCATGAACAATTTTCTGCACAGTCCTTACATGGAATTCCAGAGCTTTTGCCACTATCTCCTGGATATTGGCCGGGGAATTTTAATTTTCGTAATATTTTATTGGAATTAATTTTTTTGCTTGTGGATGCAAAAAAGCCGAAAATTGTTTTCTTTTACTCATTTTGTCACTGACTTGTCAATCTGACTTTGAAGTGACATCGCTTAAAGATTTTTGCAACTGCTGGTATTTATATGTTTATTCTCTTTTTTATATGAAAATATCATAGGTATATCTCATTCATCTTCCGGATTTTATGCGGAGGCTATGATTACACGTAATAAAGGAAAAACAAACTTAAAAAGTTTGTCGTTGAAAAATCGAATGACCCGCACGATAACACTGCTTTTGACTATAATTAAATTATTACAAACTCACACCATTCCTGCCCTGGCTCGCTGCGTTTTTGGAAATATCTAATATATTATTATCTTCATCACTACCACCAACATCTGAATGATTACGACTCATTACTCTGACCTTGAAGAATTATTTTCATTTCCCTGTCATAAGAAACTGTTAAGATATATTTTTGTACAAACATTTACAAAAAAATAAGAATATTTTTTCTTAAATCTCACAAGTAATATTTTATTTTGGTTTGCAGAATCATTTGCAAAGTATCGTAGAAAGGCCGGGAAAAGCCATTCAAAGGCATCCACCACTTAATAGGATGGTTAGTGGTTCCGTAACTGGACAAGATATGATTGACAACTTTTTTAAGAGACCAAGCCCTTTTACGACAGTATTTGAACTTAGAGAAGGTGGCACAAAAACTTTGGTATCAAGGTAATGTTTTACCAGATAAGAACTTTTCTTCCAAAAGTAACAAAGAAAATGTATAGCTTTTAACTGAAATTATTTACTAACATTTTTAAAAATGAACCTACGCAATTCAATTGAAATTACCTAAAATTCAAGTTTAGTTTACTCTAATCTGTAAATAAAACGGTATTTGCAAACGACTTTTTACATTTTATAGGCGTAGGTTTTGTTATCTCTCAGTTTTAAGAGGATTTTTCATCTTATATATACACAAGAAGTTAAAAAAAAAGTTAAATTGGACGATTAGTATGGTCCTCCAAGATAAAATCATCTTCAAAGAATTGTGTAAATAGAATATTAATATTATTCAGTTACGTGTCTCGGTATCTTTCAACATTCATTGACTCTCCCACTTTAACAGCCAATGTTTTCTTATTCAGCCTAACACCACCTCAGACAAATTCATGTTCTTCATTTCTCTTCACTATTTATTAAAATTCATCCATCACTAGTGATGCCGTGACACGAGATGAGAATGAAGGGGTCTTTTAGTAAAAGGGACCCTAACCTTAAAGATATAAATAATAATAATAATAACCGTTTATTCGTTTCATAAAGTCGTTTACACTGACAATGGTTTCATTTGTAACTAGGAAATTAAAATATAAGAAATAGTACAATAAAATGGTAAAAAGAGAAAAACACTTTAGGACTTACAATTACTTATGCTAACATAACATTTAGACACGTCTATAAAAAATAGCTCAAAGTATATTTTTTATAATCTTTAAGTTTTTAAGTTTCTGGATCGTCGAAAGACTCTTTCAAAGAGTAGGCTGCTTTCTGTGTCCGATATTTGCTAAGGTTTTTCCTAAACTGGTGACATGAATTGCATTCTTTGATATTGTCTGGCACCTTGTTGAAAATTGTTATGCATGCGTAACAGCGTTTATCAGGGTTATCTTTATTTCTGGTTTGGTAGCGGTGTAGTTCAAAATTTCTTGTAAATCTCTCCCTATTCTTACGTACAGGGTTTTCCATTGAGGAGAACAAACGGATTTTTTTTTACTTCTCCCGTATTTCTCATGAAATTCAAAATAGCCAATCGATATTTTTTAGCTCGGAGAATTCAAAAATCGTAACAAAGAACAATTGAATGAGAAACAAAAGACTTACGCCAAGGATGTTGCGTTTTTTTTGAATGGAACACCGTATATATTATTACATTTTTGGATTCTATGGGCAATTCTAGGTATTTTTTAATATGGGTACTTATATGTCAATTGTTTTTTTGATTTATTGATGTTTGAAAATTTACATTTTTGCTTCTTTGAGCCGAAATATCACTGGAACGGTTAGACCTAGAACAAAACAACTTTCACACTTCTATCTTAGTTTTTGATAAGCTATCTATGATTCCATAATAATACGTCAAAATTACGGTGATTTTGAAGTAAGGTGATCACCTGCATCACCTATGTTACACTGGCATCATGAGATAGCGTATCAAAAACTAAGATAGAAAGTGAAAGTTATTTTGCTCTAGGTCCAACCGTTCAGGTGCTATGACGGCTCAAAGAAGCAAAAATGTCAATTTTCGAACATCAATAAATCAAAAACAGTTGAAGATAGATATGTAGTACCCTTATCCAAAAATGTAATAATATACAGGGTGTCCCACTAAGGGCAGCCGGGTAGCTTTTCTCAGAAACTATGAAAGCTACAGCTTCGCGAAAAAAAATTTTATGACTAAAGTGGCTAAGAGAAATTGCTGTAAAATATTTTCAAGTTTGTAGAATTACCGCAAGATGGCGTGCCTGTAATGGTAAATAAAAAAACACTTTTTTTGCAAAAATACCCAATATGTGATAACATTTTGATAACAACAACAAAAACTCCAACCAAATCTGCGTCTTGTTAAAGGCGTTTTGTCATATTTCCAATAATAAGGGTGGGGGAAGGTGATAATCAACTTTAAAACCGCTCTGTCTCCTAATCTTTTATTTAATGTTATTCAAGTGGGTACTTGTTTGAAAGAGCATTTAACTACTGTTTTCCACTTTTAAAAAGAAATGTTAGCTTTTAATCATAATTAAATGTTATTATTCTATGACAGGCTTGGTACTGGACCAAATTTATTTATTATCAAAAATATGAAGCGAGTTTAAATGCCAACGGGCTATAACAATAACAAAACCGAAACCCCATTAAGTAAATCACTAACAACATAAAAGAACAATAACGATAACACACAAATCTTAAAAAACTACAATGAAAAAAAATGTCTTTAAAATATTTAAATTGTGTTCCATTATTTTCAATACAACGATCAAGTCTTTGCCGAGTGCTAGCAACGGCGACTTCAATTTATTCTTCCCCATAAATAAAAATCAAGTACAGAGAGGTCCGGGGATCTAGCAGGCCATGAAAACAGTCTCTGCCTCGTCCTTTCCAGCCGTTTCGATAATATTCGTCCAAAAAATTACGAACTGCCCTGGAGCTGTGCTGGACAACCATCATGTTGAAACCACATTTATCTTCTGATTTCTAAACGAACATCTTTCAATAGTGCAGGCAACTCATTTCTTAAAAAGTTTAGATAAACTTCAGCGTTTAAGTGACCATTAAAAAAAATGGGCCAATTATGTGGCCATCCAGTATGCCACACCAAACGTTTACACCCCATCGATTTTGATTGTCGACTTCACGGATCCAGTGACTGGATTAAGTGATGACCGATATTGCATATTATGTAAATTGACCCTTCCAGTGTTCGTGAAGGTTGCTTCATCCGTCCATAATATGCGGGACAAGAAATAGGGATTCTCGACAATCATAGATCTTAGCCAGTAGCAGTGATCTAATCTTGCATCAAAATCTCCTTCTGTCAGAGCTTGGTGCAGAGTAACGTGATATGGATGTAATTTATTGTCTAACAAAATCCGATGTACCGTCGACTTACTAATTCCCAAGTTCAACGAAATTACTGTGGTGCTTAAATGTGGATTAATTTGAACATAAGCAACAATGTTGATAATGTTATCCTCATTTCTAATTGAACTATTTCTTCTAGGCACTGAAATCGGATTCACTTGATCAAATTCGCGCAAATGTTTAGCTAAATGCGTAAATACTCTTTTACTGAAATGTTTTCTATCAGGATATTTAGCTGCATATACCCGCGCAGCTATATTCGCATTTTCGAAATTTTGGAAATATATGGCTAACATGTCATAAGCTTCTTCAATGGAATAAGACATTTTTACCAAGTCAGTTTAAGAAAATTATGATAACATATACTCGCAAATACTAAATAAGCTCTAACAATAAATATGCACTGTTGCTTATTTGAAGTTTGACATACGGCCATTTTTAAATTGAGTATCGCGCCAGCCAACCACGTTTGATTTGCCTTTTTTGTTTTTACCCAGCCTACTTGCAATATTTTAAAGTTGACGCGTAACTAATAATATTCTTAGTTATTAACGTTATGTCTGTGAACATTAACATTAATACAAATAATGGTTTACTTTAATACAGAATAAGCTATTTTTAAAATTAGGAATTAGGTTTTAGGATTTACCACTTTTATGAATGCTTCATAGGAAATAACTAAAAAATGAACAAAGATATCAAAACGGAGTTAGTTAATTTTTCCCTCCTTAAAATCACTGGGTTTACAGAAATGACAACAATTTTGAACATTTGTAAAGACATTTTGTAATGATAATTTTTTAGGACTTCCGTTTTACCGTTTTGTTATGGTCATAGAACGTTAGACTTTAAGCGCTTCAAATTTTTGATAATAAATAAATTTGGACCAGTACCAAGCCTGAATAAAATGTAAGGAAAAGCCAACACTATTGTAATAAGGAGTATTTGCTTTCAAGTTGTAATAAAGAATACTTTGTCACAGAATAATAACATTTAATTATGATTAAAAGCTAATTTTTTTTGGTCAGCGGAAAACAGGTTATTTTGAAATAACTAAAAAAATTTTTTCCTCTTGAATCATACTGTTAAAAGCATACCGTTCCATTTGATTTTTTCGAGAAAATCTCTAAAAATTGACAACGCCCTCTAGTTAGTGTACCAAGAACTATCGAGAGCCAAAAATGACAGTAGTTAAATGCTCTTTCAAACAAGTATCCACTTGAATAACTTTAAATAAAGGATGTAGGAGACAGAGCGCTTTGAAAGTTGATTTATTTATCACCTTCCCCCACCCTTATTATTGGAAATATGACAAAACGCCTTAAACAAAACTAATGCAGATTTTGTTGGAGTTTTTGCTGCTGTTATTAAAATGTTATCTGATGTTGGGTATTTTTGCAAAAAAAGTGTTTTTTTTATTTACCATTACAGGTACGCCATCTTGCGGTAGTTTTACAAACTTGAAAATATTTTCCAGCAATTTCTCTTGGCCACTTTGGTTATGAATTTTTTTTTCGCGAAGCTGCAGCTTTCATAGTTTCTGAGAGAACCTACCCGGTCGCCCTTAGTGAGACACCGCTTTCCCTCCTCAATGGAAGACCCTGTACATAGAAGGTGCACTTGCATATGTAGATTGATGTCACTGTCAATATTTTTTGGGATTTCAATTTTGTTCTGCATGTTTCCAGCGGTCTTTTGTGCCACTAATACCCGGTTTATTTCGGTTGCTTGTCCCCAGAATATTATATTGCAGCTTAAATGAGGGTGAACCATTCCATAATATGCTGTCAATAATGATATTACAGGATTTTGTTTTAGTTTCAATAGTGCATAGTATGATTTGCTCAGTTTGTTCCCATGACAGCTTAAAGTCCACGTATCTGCCCAAGTATTCTACAACCGACTCGCTTGCGTCGAGTGCTGCCCTTGGTCTCGTTTTATAGAACGGGGCCATGCCAATTTTGTTTTTATTTAGGACTAGTTGATTTGAAAAGCAGCATTTATTCATGTTAGTCAGAACCTGGTCAATCTTTTTTGTTTTCAGTTCTAGTTCATGCTCTGCTGAGACAACAACTGTAGTATTTTTGTAACAATCGTAACCGTACTGAAATAAACATTTACCCTCGTATTCACTTAAAAGGTTTAAGAGATAGACCAGGTCTAGTTGCCACGGTACTTAAAACTCTGAGTTCGCCAGTTATGTTTTGCATATGTCGCTGTCATTTTGTAATTGTGACATGTAGAAAAATTATTTGTTCAATTATTAAAAATGCCATCTTAAAAGTTAGACCCAGGTCTAAATTTACCTCTTTAGTGAATACGGGTTTTAAAGTTTAAAAAAGTATGTGTTTTGTTACAGTGTAAACATGTACAGGTAATTCATTCTGATCAACCGTATGTCAAAATTTTCTCAAAAGATGACATGTTGGAAAAATTCTTAAGGAAAACATGCCCATATAAAAAAAACTTACGCATTTTATAAATTCGTATAAAAAACACTACTATGATAGTATCCGTTTGGTGGCACTGATGTGTACTTTGGACTTTAGGACGGAAAAATACATTAAAAATTATTACAAAGAGCGTAGTCATTATGTAGACGTCACAAAAACATTTAGACATGCTTTTATATTTCACTCTGTACCATAAACATCTAATTTTAACTTTATAATATTACGTGGAGATTTGAATGTTGATGGGGGTGGTTTGAGCATGGGTTACAAGGTAATGTCTGACCTTTTTGAATAATTTCAGCTATCCTCGTTAGTAAGTACTCTTACAACGGGAGCACTAGTCCTAAATTCATCTCTTCTTCAATCTTAGATTATGTGGTAACTGATAGACAGGAAATGATCAATGAATTGAAAATTGAATGATAAATGAAAGTTGTTACAACTTTGACTCCGATCGCTCTATCCATTTTGGACAGCTTGTTTACTGTCGTTTTTCTGTTTTTCTTAATACAACTGATACACATGTCTATTTCTTCCATAATGTTCGTTTTTGTAGTGTTGAAAAATTTTCATAACATTTTCACTCAGTTTATAGAGCAATCAAACATCACAATGTCGAAGAAAACTTTAATGATTTTTTTACAGCTTTTGCTGGTGCTTTGAGGTCTGTGTATCCTTGCAACAGAGAAAAAAATAAAATTATAGATAAAAAACAAAAAATTACCTTTTTGCAGGGATTATATAATGAATTAGAGGAACTTAGGAGGCTTTACTAGTTGAAAAACCATACAAGTAAGAAAGCGATTTGGGAAGAGTTCAGTCTTTCAAAAAACATTTAAACAAAAAAATTCAGCTAGAAAAATAACTTTTTTTATGATAATTTAGTCGCCAATTCTACAAATAAAACTGAAATGAAATGGAATATTGTTAACAATTTTCAAGGCAAAAATAGTACCAAATAAATAAAAGAAATCTCTGATTCACATTATAATAAACTAACAAAAAATCCTAGTGAAATTGATTCGATCTTCGGAAGTTATCTCTCCTTGGCGATAGAAGAAAAACCTAATTATTTTGTTGGAAACTTTTCTTATAATTGTACTTTGAAAGCTTGGCCCTAATTCAGTGTTTTTTTAACCTATTACTGGTAACGAAATAATTGATACACTGAATAAATTACCAAATAAGAATTCTGCGGGATTTAACGATATCCATGTCATTTATAAAGAAAAGTTATTGACGAAATAGTTAATATTCTTGCTATTCTGTTTAATGTTTCAATTGAGTCCCAAGTGTTTCCCGAATGCCTTGAAACTGCCATTGACTTACCCATATATAAGAAAGGAGAAGTAGAAGGTAAAGTAGAAAACTATAAAGCTATTTCTCTATTGAGCTGCTTCTCTAAAATTCTAGAAAAACTCGTTCATAACAGAATGTATTCTTTTTGGGTTAAAAATAATATTTTTTCAGATTGTCATTGTCAGATGGCTATCGTCGAGGGCTGTCCACAACTGATAACAGAGAAACTGTAATTTTCTTTTCTTTTGATCTTACTCGCGCTTTTGATATTGTTGATAACGATTTTGTGGCCTTAAAACTAAACCGTTTTGGGATAAGGGATAACTTGAACGACTGGATCTTTTTTTTAACTAACAGGACATTTTCGGTGAGGGTTGATGGTTCAAAGTCTGCTCTTTTTGATCAAAATATAGGAACACCTCAGGCTAGTATCATGGGCCTGCTAATTTTTCTTCTTTTCTTAATGATTTGCCCGAACATATTCCTCAGGATAGAGTATTCTTGTTTGTCGATGATACCACAGTTGTTGTCTCGGATCCGGGTGGGGCTGCATTGAGGAATAAAGCCAATTTTATTCTGAAGGAATTTTCTTCCTGGTGTAGGAAAAACAAACTTATGGTTAATTTCAGGCGAAAACTGTCTGTATGGAAATACAAACCCTACGCAAAATAACATGTGGTCCTATTTTTGCTCTAGATGATCACAAGCTAGTTTTAAGTGACCCAATAAATTTCTTGGATGTCTCCATTGATAGTGATTTAGCCTGGAATGGACAAATTTCTAAGGTGTGTTCAATAATCAGTAAGAGCTCCTATGTTTTAAACTCTTTAAAGAATTACGAACTCTTGAAACCCTTCTAAGTGTTTACTTTGCCTTTTTTTATTCTTCAGTTGCTTACAATATTGTTGTATGGGGTCAGTCATCCGACATTAATAGAGTCTTTATGGCACAGAAACGGGTTCTTCAGATTATTTTTGGTCTGTCATACTCAACGTCGTGTAGGAGAACTTTCCGCAAAAATAATATTTTTACTGTCCACACAATTTATTTACTTAAATTGTTGACTTATTTTCATATGAACAAACATCTTTCTCAGATTAATAGTTCTTACCATAACTATGACACTCGGAATAGGTCTAATGTCTCTCTTCTAAAGCACAATTTGGAAATGTAAAAAAAATCTTCTCTGTGTGCCGGTTGCCGCATCTTTAATCTGTTACCGTTGTCAATAACAACTATCGCATCTACAAATAAATTTAAACTCGAATTAAAAAAACTATTAGATAATATGTTCGACTAGTATCATTTTCGACCGACCTTCCATTTTGAATTAATAACCATAACTGTGTCTGAATTCAAAATTGAATATATATATATATATATATATATATATATATATATATATATATATATATATATATATATATATATATATATATATATATTAATTATAGTGGAATGCGGTCTTATCGTGCGGGTCCAAAGGTCACCAACATTATGAATCAAATCAAAAAACACAGCGAATACCAAAATGTAAATAAGTATTTGGTTAAAATTTTGTGGTTAACAAAAACAAAAATACGCAAAATGGCAAGCGCCTTAATAAAGTCGGAAGGTGGTTCGAATCAGTGAAACAATTAGGATATGTTCTGTTTATACAGCCACTTAATGAAAGTGAGATTTTTTTACCAATCACCAGTGGCGCAACTAGACATCGACTTTTGGGGGGGCCCAAGCCCTGACACTTATAAGATAATATTGATTTGAAGATAAACCCAATTTTAAAGAAACAATGATTTTTTGTGCATGATATTTTTTCCAAGTCAACAAAGCCATGAAAATTTTCTTGTTAGGTTTATCTTATTCTTAACACTACAATGTATACAAAAAAATGAAATAAATTTGCCATATTTCGCCGTTTTTCAAAATACTACCTCTTTTTTATTTTAAATATGTATAATCGGAAAAAAGTAAGAGTCTGCGCCAATGAGTTCAAGAATTTTTTAGTGTTACATTTACCCTAACTATATCTATTTTCAATTTGACTATAATCGATTAGCGTTCTCAAAATATAAAATATGAATACTTTTGAACCCTTAAAAAACTGAATATCTACGCCTATGGCATTCTAAATCAAAATTGTTAAGACACAGTCTAAGTCTATTTATGGTATAAGTTTGAAACGAATCAAAATTTTACCAGTTTATCCAGTTTTAGTAATATTTGTTTTTACATCTTATTAGGCCGCATTTTTTTGTACGTCTATGATTTAATAATAATTATAAACTCTCGATATTGCCCAAGTTGCTATGTTCAAAAAAGTTGGGCGTGGTCCAACTTTGCATTTTTAAATGTAACCCTGTATTTTTTTGAGTAACATACTATTATCGTAAATTTAATAGTTTTCGCCAAAATAATACTTGAAACATTTTTTTATAGCTTTCTTGCCTTGCTGCATCAAAATTTACTGTTATTACTGGCGCACTCAAGGGGGGTTTTGGGGGGCAACGCCCCTCTGCTCTTAAATGTATTTGACTATCCTTGTATAGTTATCCATAATTTGAGTGAGATGTCAAAATTTCAAATAATACAAAAGAATTCACAGCCAAATTTAGACCAATATTATGCTTCCAAATTTAATAAAAAGAATCGAAATACCCCATCTTTACAAAACGCTTTTAAAACGTCCGGGTCCCCGGACATAGTTTCGAAATCCAATGAAATGTTTCCCTACGTGTCGTCACTGTCTATCACGAAAAGACGTCTTAACTTGAGCCTGTGATAATTAATAATAGTAGGCTAAACATGTGCATAACTATGGTGGTTGTTCTTTTGTTTGTGTTTACCTATCGCTGTCAAGTATCGAAATTGTATGAATATTGTATATATTGAAAATAAACTATTTTTGAGAAATATTTTATGCACCGACGAATCTTCTTTTAAAAGTAATGGAGCTGTTAATAGACACAACATGCACTATTGCAGTACTTCAAATCCTTATTGGATGAGAGCTGGAGACAATCAAAGAGTTTGGTCTTTAAATGTATGGGGGCGGAATTTTACGATCGCAGGTTATTGACGGCATTTTTTGACGGCACTTTAACGGGCGAAATTTACTTAAATTTTTTAAGAAACGATTTGCCTACATACTTGGAAGAGGTCCCTCTACAGGTTCGACAAGTTATGTGGTACCATCACGACAAGGCACCTCCTCATTATTCCCACATTCTTCGCAGTTACTTGGATCAAACTTATCCAAACAAATGGATAGAAAGAAAAGGCAGTATAAACTGGCCGGAAAGGTCACCTGATCTTAGTCCATGTGTTTTTTTCCTTTGGGGATATATCAAAGAACAAGTATATGCAATTCCACCAACTACCATCGAAGATATGAAAACGAGGATTAGAAATGTGTTTTCCAAAATTACTCCTGTAACACTTTTAGATGTGATGAAAAATAATCAAAGACAACAACTCAAAACTAATATCTCAAATTTTATCCACTGGTTTTATCACGTTTAATTGTTTTAATAGTTTTTACGTTTTCTACCGTTAATTAATTGTTACTTCCTTGATCATTTGTTTAGTTACTAATAATTAAAAAGTTAAAATCGAAATATTATCATTTACTAATAGGTATTAACTGGTGCAAATTTAATAACAATGCTTGTTACTGGTATTGGCTGCAGCTGGTAGTTGCTTCAGAATCGTAGAGGGAAACTACAATTTTTTTTTTCAAATATCATTTTGACGAAAACTATTAAATTTACGATGATAGTATGTTATACAAAAAACATCCCGAAATGCAAGCTGAATTCAAAACTGAAATAAAAAATACAGGGTTACATTTAAAAATGCAAAGTTAGACACGCCTAACTTTTTTGAACCACTCCGTATAGTGAACGCTCGTCATAAAATAAAGTTCGCTGAATATTAAAAATATTTTATATAAAGTTCTTTTTTCTATTTTCAGCTATCACAGATATCAAAGGGGGGGTCTCACTTGCCAGGCTTACTCTGAACATATACTGGATAAACATTATTTTGATACAAACAATTAAGTAACTTTGGGAATTTTCGCCATTTTTTGGAATATTTTTTTTATTTTAAATATGTGTAGTCGACAAAAATTAATTATCTATGTCAATGACTTCCATTATTTTTCAATGTTAGAACATTTACCCCACCTATATCAGTTTTCAATTTGACTATTATCGGTTAAAAACCCAAGATAATTAGTTATTACTTCCCTCGTGAGATTATCTCAGATCTTTACGTTTAAGGATCCCTAGATGCCGGAAAACATGTTTTCTGAATTCCGTCTGTCTATAGGTATGTCTGCCCGTCAGTCTGTCTATTCGCGGTATACCTAAAAAACTACTTATTCGATTTCTTCAAATTTCAGTCTAAAATTAAGGGCCATGCATGCGAAAAATACAGGCTATATATATATATATATATATATATATATATATATATATATAGATTTTACCGATTTTTGTATATCAAATTTTGTCTTATAATTAATAAAAAAATATAGTTATTTTAAACACGCTTTAAAATTGGAACAAGTATTCTATAATTATTTATTTACTGCCTACAAAATTGCAAATGTACTAAAAAGGTAAGCAAAAAATTCGTGTCAAATCTAATAAAAAAAAGCTCTGAGAATCGGTATAAGGAATGTACAGAAACTTGTGTATGAAAAAAAAAACATAATTTACTTCCGAAAAAGATTAAGAAATGTACACGAAAAAATACAAAGGCAAAAGACATAAGTTACAATGCAAAAATGGATATTCATAATGCAATTTATGATTTATACACTTCAAAGACTAATATAATCCTTCAGAAACTTTTTAATATTATAGACTAAAAAATATCATCATCACTTAAAAAGACCTCATCTTCTGAGTCGTCCTCAAATGGCGCAATGATCATTGGTGCTATTTCGACATTTAGAACTCGTTCTCGATTCCACCAATCCCATATTAATAACTACGGCATATATTGGTTTTTTTAATAGATTTTTGCCATTAAAAGAAGTCCTAGTTTCACCATATTGGGTAAAAGATTTTATTTTTGTTTTATTTATGAATGATAAGATGCATTGTCCAGAATGATTAAAGATGGAGCATCTAAATTTCGAATCAGTTGTTCTTTTAACCACTTTTCAAACAGTTCACAGTTCATATTATCATGGTAGTCCATACTTTTGGATTTTGAAGAAAACAGAAAACTTGCACCTGGGAGAAATCCTGTTGAAGAACCTGCATGCAAAATGATGAACCGTTTTCCCGTCCCACATCCCCTTTTTCTCTTGACACTTTACACACTTTACAGACTCGTCCTGCCAAGATTTCGAATCACTTCCATTAGAAAATATCCATGTCTCGTCTAAAAATACCACTTTCCTAAATTTTCAATTAACATTTTTCCAGTTTCATTGGTTGCAGCTTAACGCAAATGTCAATTTTCGCCAGCCGCTTCCATCAAAGTTAAAGATCGCCATATTTTGGACGGCTAACGGAAACTCAAACGGATAGCAGCAAAAATATAACCGTACCCATTGCTTTGCGTTAAGTAAACTTCAAGAACAGCGTAAACGGCGACGCAAGACGCAAACGCTTTCGATCTATAACCCAGGCTTTATGGTACCTAACCTATGACTTGTTTACACATTGTAGTTCTCGAAATGTAATATATTTTGAATTTGAATTGGAATTAAAAATTTTATTTTACGCCCACTAATATTATGTACACTAATATAATCAGCAAGAAAAATATAAAAAGATTTAGTTCAAATGACTAAGAATTTCGAAAGTTTTATACTTTTGAAACTAACTCGGAGATTTCCATCCATACCTAGTAGAAACTTCGAATAGCCATTGAATCTATTTCAGAATACTGAAATGTTGCACCAACGTCTTAAAAATGATAAAATATAACTACAAATAAATATTTGTTAGAATATTGTTACTGGTCCCTATGACAATATTTTTATTTTCCGATAAGAAATTATTTTCATGTGATGAACATCGCTGTATCGAATATCTCACTGCTATAATAAAACTACACATTAAAACCATCAAGCTTGTTTGCCAAGAAACAATATTTACATTTTTTTCGAAGTTCGAGGATTCTGAAGCTACACCGTCGCGCTAGTCCATATACTTTAAATTATCCTGACGTGTTCCCTTACAGTTACTTGCACTTAGTTAATAACGCTGGTTAATCACTTTCCAACATGGATTAGATTAAGCCTCCCACACGAAGTTTCGTCTCGTGATCCACTTAATATTCATAATTTAATTCAAAGCAAAACGCTCGACATTTTCTCGTCTAAAAGCATGGATTTCACGGAAGCTCTTTACCATTTATAACTTTATATCGACGTAACAATTAAAACATGATTTTATATATTATCATAGTTTGTACAGTCCAGTGCAAGTTTTGAACCTCGTATGAAGAACATATTAATCAGCTTTAAACCTTGTAGAATGTACCCTAAAGTGGAGTAACTTTGAAGAGGCCCCCGTAAAATTGATGGTTTATTTTCATTTAAACGAGGGTGAAGTATACAATAGGTAATTTTCGGTTATTTTTAGATAAAGTTCTATTCAGAGAACAGTGGTACACCTAATTGATGTTTCTGTAATTAGGATTTTCGGTGCCAGCAGAAAATTTTCAAAATGACTTTAGTTGTCAAGTTGACAAAGTCACAATAATCTTTTTCCAGATATCGTGGGCTTACTGCGAAAAGTGACCAAGTCCAAATAGTAAGTTCTTAGGAAAATACGTTTTAATTTTAAGGCTCTGCGTAAAATCAAAAAATATTTGCATGTACATAAATTTTAGAATATAGATGTATGAAATGCTGTAATTTTCCACAAACCTACTGAGATGTAAGTTTACATGAAAGTTTTTGAAAAAAATTGACTTAGGCATTTTGTGATGTAAGAAATAAAATTTAAATTAGGGTTGGTCATAAATAAAAAAACCAAAATTTGGAAAAAAAAGTAATGTTATGTATATTTTTTATTAAAAAAAAATCATTTTTGTCTTAACACTACTCAGTCGATCACTACTCAGAATCGTCCAAATCACTTGTTGGGTCCGCGGGTATGGTGACAACTTTTTTCTTGTCCACTGGGAGAGATTTATACCAGTAATGATATTCAGGTGGTATAATGTTATTGACGCATAATTTAAGTAGACTATTCTTGTTCTTTTCAGGGATTGCCAAAAGGGAATTGTATAGTGGCATGATATCTTTCGGAATTTCGGCTGGTCTTCCTTTGCCACAGACTCTTAAGACACGAAACTCACCGTCGCTGTAATTATACTTAAACTAAATACAACCGGGTTTAATCTTTTCGTATCTCATTACTTTTAACTTAAGCCACGAGACTTGATTTCCGAGTTCGTCTTTGTTTCGATTTTTCAAGAAAGTTGACGCCAAAGTTTTTAAGTCCAGAAAGTCGCCAAACCGTAGCTTTTCGATGTAGTATGGGTCATTTGTTTTATTTTTTAACCTCTTTGAGCGCGCCAGCTTAAACACATTAAGGAGGTCATTCATCGTGTATATTTCACAATTTTTTTTTGCTTTTTCTATGGCACTATGCATTGAATCTACTTCTATATAGGAGTGGCCTTTCTCTAAAAAATTGTGTTGTATAACCTCGATATGAGTGTTTCGTACGACATACAAGAATAATGGAGAAATAAACTGATTTCGATTTTGCCCACCACATGTATCAGAGTATAAACTAAGTTCTTTTATACCGTTCCGTTTTTATATGCCGTTCCTATTTCTGCGCTATCCCTCAGACCGTTTACTTCAGTCCACGCAAAACAGAACGCATTATTGGGGGGTGCCTTGCGCTTAAGAAGGTATCATCTTCAGTGGCCCGAATTTTATCTACATTTTTGGCATTGATTGCCTCATCTTTTCGTCGTAGGTGTTGGTTGTAATCCTCTTCTGTGATTGTTTTGTTTTTGTATTGGGCGCATATCTCACACTGGTCTTTTTTGGGGTTGAAAAATGCCATATTGTAGTTGTTGCAAAATGTTCTCCTGTATATAATTTCTGACACAAAATCTTGTTCATTTTCTTCTCTGCACCACTGTAAGTAGAGGTCATACATTTTGCTAATAGACAAACTTGGATCTAAGTATAATCTCTTACTACTTTTCCGACAATAATGTGATTTTATAGTCGGAAAGCTTTCAATGTGGGTCTTTACTTTTTCTATTAGGTCATCAGGTGTTTTATTTTTAGGAATTCCCTTACCCCTCCTGTCAGGCAACCCGAAAATGCCTGTTTCGTTTACTCCTTGTAACGCATGATCAACGGGTCCGTGACTAATACAAAGTCTTTAAAAAAAAACTTTTACAGACTTGGATAGATTCGGCTGGACTCTTTTCTCACACCTGTGCCTGTACGAGCCCTATGTAGTTTTGATGCAGAGTTACTAACACATGACAAAATTAAGTCTTTTTGCCGGCAGTAGTCTAGCTGCCAGTAATTAATGCAAATAGCCTTTCTGTCCTCTTCACTGAAGTTCAAAGCACATTTAAATTTGCAGTTTGTACTTGTAACTTGCTTTGGTGCTTTGGCTGGTTGAGCTTTATTTTTATTAATGTACGGCTTGCCACTTTTTCTATTTTCTTTAACAATATTTTTCTTCCACTTGTTTGGTGTTGACTTCCTCCAACGTGCTCTTTTCTTAGCTAAAGGCTCATCACTATCTTCGTCATCTTCACTACTACTTTGTTCTTTTTCTGGGACGTACTCATCGTCACTGTCTGACGCATTTTCAGCTTCCAAATTACGTAAATTTATATATTGGTTTTGCTGAATAACACCTTCATCTTGAATATCAGAATGATCAGCTAAAAAAATTGAAACATGTCAGTGGCATACTTTTATGTCATTAATAGTCGTTAAAGTGTCTTGGAAACAATATATTTCCAGACTTTTTTATTACAAAATTATGAGAGGAATTTCGTATGTCTACTCGTGGTCAATAAAATTGTACATCTCGATCACATTCTAAACTACTTAAACCCTAAAACAATCATTAAAACCTACTTAGTCTGTAACCATTGTACAATTTTATTGACCGCGACTGTACATAATATTTAGAAACACCCTGTGTACTCTTTAAGTAATACTTACTTTCTGCGGTCACATGTTTACTAAATATCTTCATGGCCTCATGATTATCGGTATCAGTAATATAATTTTTGGTGCCAGAGAAACTAGTTTCACTCGAGTCTACTTTGTCTTCTTCCTGAACTACTAAACCTAAAAGCAAGAAAAATAATGGTTTTATTAACAAATCAACCAACTATAATACGGGGTTTTAAAACTTCTTTATGATAGTAAAGAGTATTTTATGCGAATTTAAAAATGCCGGTCCCTATAATATATAACCTCACTTTTTACTAATTATTTAATTATATTATCTAATACTTACTGGCTGATTTTTCTTGGTTTCCTTCATTTTTAAAACATAATGAAGCACATAACTTTCCTCTGCCACTCATTTTTGAACAACTTTGTATCTTCTTTATAGCAAGCTAACAATATTTTTGCACAATAACCACTTGTCAAAACGCAAATAATAATGCAAGTATAGTTACAGCAAAAATTGACCAAGTCGACTTGATCATTTTTGCATATCGGCAATTTGCATCTTTGTTGACATGATAAAATGCCCAAGTGGATTTAGTCACTTTTAGCTGATGTCAAAAGTATATTATTTTACTTGATCACTTTGGGTGGATTTACCTCAACAACTTTAAGTCATATATATGACTTGGTCAATTTTTTTTGTAGTACCTATTACTTTTACCTATGACTTGGTCACATTATGTCAAAACAATTGACTTGGTCACTTTTCGCAGTAAGCCCACGATATTTTTTTACATGTGTATATAAATATAAAAATGCCTGTTCAACTATCCGTAGTTGAAAAAGCCCAGATAATTTCCAGAATAGAAGAAGGTTGGGCTCTTGTAGATATTAGGTATTTTTAATTTTCTCACTTTTTTTAGATTCACTGTAGAGCTTACCGCTTACAGCAAAACAATTTGCGGATGAACCACTTTTTTGCGAAAAAAAGCATAACAAATAGTTATAACTTTATAAGGCCCTTTATAAGGGTTATAAACGTCTACTTTTACTGTAATTATGTTAAAATTGCACGCAGAATACCTAATTAGAATATATTATTACCTAATATACTCTTTTTTTAAGTTAAGTTTTTAACGAACTGATGTTAAAAGTGTATAACCAAAATATGTTGATGTTATTTAACTAAAAAATTCTTAATCAGACATTTGACATTTCGTGATTAATCGGCCATTTCCTCGTATTCAAGAAACAATGCTGCCAAATTTATTTTAATTTTACAAGCGAAGAATTGATTACTGTTTATTAGGGTTGGTAATAATATTTTGTTGCATAGTTCAAACGTTGTCATTAGGAGCACAAGGTGAAAAAGTAAAAGGTTAGCACCATGTTAGGCGCCGAAGACATCATAATTAAAGCCATAGCATAAAAACCTGAACAGTACAAAAGCTGCCAGCAGCGATGGCAGCCGTTTATACAGTCGGTGAATCGGTACCGGGTTAGCACCAGGTTAGGCGCCGAAGGCATCATCATTAAAGAGGTAACAAAAATGGTACAGCTCAATCACTGATAACGTAGAGTTGAATTTAGGATATTTACATCATAAATCAAGAAATGTAAGGCAATTTGGCAACACCGTAAGTGTCCGTTTATTTGTAATACTATATTAAGGAGTTTTTGCACCGCAATGTTTGGAAAATTGTAGGAAATTTGATCGGTTTTTATTTTTTTTCTGGGTCAAAAGTGTTTCATCCGCAAATTTTATTTTTTTAATCTTTAGTATAAGACATAGGCTTTCGTTTCAAATTAAAAAAAATCGTAAAATCCGAAATACTTACTCTCAACAAGACCCGAAGGATGTTCTATTCGTGCCCCAGCAGAGCGATACGGGAAAAGTAAATCGACCATTTTAAAAATAAAAAAAAACGAACGTTAAAAAGGAAAGCATTTTCAAGATTTAACAGGGTTTCCAATGCAGAATAAGATGCGGCTCTCATAGGTCACCTGAGACAAAAACCTTTTGCATTTTCTAGGGATGCTGTGATTGCCACAGGATTTCCTAGAGCGCAGCACACGGCCACACGGCCAATAGGAGGATTAGCAATTCAGAATTAAAAAACTGAGTGGCTGCAAAAAAAATATTGCTGACGGAAGTGCGAAAACAGGGAAGGCTAATCTTTGTCTTGAACTTGTATACTTTCAGCCACAATTTTGGAACAGGATCGTGTTCACCGATGAAAAGACCTTTCAATCCACTTTGTTACAATATTAAAAAAATTGAGAATTAGTGACCGTCCTAATCTAAGAAGAACAAGGGAAAAAAATGAATTATTTTCTGGCAAAGCTATTATTCCAAATAAAAAAACTCCGAAAACTGTCATGAAGACATAAGCGATAAAGAGTCGTCATAAGTATCTATTTCAATAAAAAACTAAAACGAATTGTCTTCTCGTTCAACCGAAATCCCAAGTCATTCAACAGCTGTGACTCTGAAAACATGTTCGATTCACCAGAAAATTTCATTTTAGCTTCTTTTATTTAAGAGAACCACTTATTATATATGTTATTGTATGCTAATTTTATATAAAAAAATATATTTAAAAAAAGATAAGTGTCTAAAAATTTGCGGCGCAATAGGTTCTCTTTTTGTAAAGACCTGGATACGTTTTCCTTACGGTTTACCTTCCAATAGTGATTTTAAAACATAAGAATACTGTTTTTTATTTTCTTATGTATACTATTTATAGTCTTAATTTATACCAAAGCCTCTATTTCTTTCTACAAACCATACTTAATTGCAATTTTTAATAAATAAAGTTATTTTTCAAATGCATTTAGTATGTTAGTGAATTAATATTTTAAATTGTATAGAACGATCATTTATTTTTAATTATTTTAAGTGTCCGAAATTATCTTTTTAGTGGATTAACTTCATGTTAAACGTATTTTTAAGGGAGGGCACTTTCCCCTGTTGGAAGATAATAATTGCTTAGTAATGATTATCTACGATCATGAGATAAGAAGCCATTACCGCACTGTTTTATTTAAGTAATGTTAGGTATTACGGACTTTCTTTTTAAAAGCGCAGTTAAAAGCGGGTATTTATTAATATCCACATTTTTTCTAATAGACATCACACTCCGCAATATTGAATACTATGCCCAAAGAGAGGATGGTTTTTGAATTTTGGATAGATCATTAAAATAGGCCAACGATGCCTTCTCACTGGAGAGAGTTTTCATGTTCTTTTCTTCACACAATTTTTGATACCGGGAGTAGACCAACTCATATTTTGCCCCTGATTTTTCCACAGATGAGAAATTACGACGGTAACCACTTTTTGATGTCGGATGGAAGATCTGAATCGCTCATGTTGAAAATGTATGAAACTCATTCCGAACTTTGTGACAAATTACAAATTGTTTGACAGCATTATTTTCTAATGTTTTCTAACAAAAACTTAGTTACTTGGTTGACTACGTACAAGTAACAGAAGTAATTTGTTTTTAAATATTTGATAGGCAAAATTATTATAATTCGGATTAGATTTTAAGCGATCGTAGATAAAATTTTGTACGAAACACATTTGATACATCGTTAAGAAGATACTTGTGTGGTTACATAATTAATATCTGTTACTTTCTACGATTATAATAACCACAAAATATTTCTAAAATCAAACTGAGTATCGAGACAGGTAGTAAACGAAATAAATTGATTTTTCCTGTCAACGAATGCTGTCGTAAAACTACCATAAAAACTGTAGTGATGATAGTTACCTCAATGGCCCTAATTATCTGCCATGTAATTTTTAGTTTCTAATTTGGACTTGATGATAATACAACATGTCAGTTGCAAATCATTTTTTGTAATTTTAACATGATTTCAATTTTTTTATCATTTACCACAAGGTTAATGTGGTAAAACATACAAATAATTTGGTTATTTCTGGTTCATTTTTAAAAATAATTACTGAAACAATTTGCTTTTCATGAAATAAAAATCGTTTGCTGTTAGTTCGATTTAAAAAATAATTTTAATTTCATAAATAATGTGAAAAACGGAGTTACCAACAAGAACAATTTATAGAAAAGCTATGTTAAAACTATCTATTTATAATGTGAAATTTGACGTCCTAATAAATTTAAGAGTAGATAGGTAGTGGATTTAGGACAGAAATAAAAATCTATATTTTTTTTAAAAAAGCTCCGACAATATATTTAGTCTTCTTCAGGGTTTTTTTTTAAATATGGGATCTATGTCAGCACACAAAAGTAAATACAAATCTATATGAAACCTGAGGAAGACAATGACATTACTTTTACAACAATAAAAAAACAAACCCAACATGCAATATGGATGGACAACAGCAACTCGAAAGTTGCTGTTGAGAAAGGAAATGATTCTTTCAGGTCGAGCACGTCCCACAAGCTTAGGTTCCACATAAATGAAACTCAAGCAAAGTAATCTGGCGTTGACTAAAGCGTCACATCGACAGACTAAATGCTCGGTAATTTCATCTACCTCAGCAAAAAACCTGCAGGATGGATAGTTGTCGAGTCCAATCTTATGCAGGTAATATTTCACCAACCAGTGCCCAGTTAGGGCCTACGAAAGCGTAGAAGGGCCACAATTTTTTTATTTTTATTTTTGTAACAAATTCCGACTCTATCTCGGAATTCCGACTTCTATCTCGGAATTACGACTTCTATCTCGGAATTCCGACTTCTATCTCGGAATTCCGACTTCTATCTCAGAATTCCGACTTCTATCTCGGAACTTCTATCTCGGAATGCGTTGTAATTAATACACGATTGCTTATAAGCGCAATCACTTTTTTATATTCTTTTAACGTCGAATGAAGCGTTCATTCTAAAAGAAATTAATATTTTAATTATAGGGATCAGGATGAAGCTAAGTAAAACTACAAGAAATGTATTAACTGTGCATAAAGTCGAAATTAAAAAATAACGACTGGGTCGGTTCCGATAGCTTGAATATGGTTGACAAGAAAAATAAAATCTTGTACTTTGCTTTATCTTTTTCATAGATAGTAGAAATAATAAAACGCCATTTAGTAAGAACATCTGATCCATATTACGTTAAAAAGATGCAATAGCATGGAGGGGGTGCACACATTTTCAGATATATATATATATATATATATATATATATATATATATATATATATATATATATATATATATATATATATATTTTTTTTTTTCAGATTTTAATACATGCACTGTAGTGTGGGGGCATATGTCTTCTTGCTCTTCATCAAGGCTTATCGTAATTTACTCCCAAGTATTGCACTTTTCTTTTCCCAATTTACAAACTATTTACTATTATACATAAAATTTAAATATAATTATTATTGTTTTTCTTTTAGGAGAAAAGAAATATATTTGTTTAAAAAATATCCTTTTTTTGAGCAAATAACTAGCACCTGTGAAAGGTTTATACATCCTCTATTAAAGTAACTTATATTTCGTTAAACGATTATTCATTAATCTTTATTTTTCAATTCGGTTATTATTCATTCAGATTAAATTTCATCAAAGTATAACAGATTTTAGGTTAACTTTTTCAAGTAAGGACAGGAACATAACTAATCAGTTACAGTCTATGTATGATACAAAACATAATAACTAAAATAAAGTCAGAAAAACTAAATTTCCCAATGATACCTGTTAATTAAAATAATACTCGAGTAAATTTACTTGTTTTAAAACGCTTTTATTAGTTTCATTTGATGTTCACACACATAACACCTGATTACAATCGATGACCATGCAATGATTTGATAAGTTTGTCCCATTATCCTGAACAGGATAGTCAGGATAAAAAAATTTCATCTCGGAGAGGGACTCTGGGAAATGGCTACCATATAAAAGGAAGGCAGCAGGCGCGAAAATTACCCATTTTCGGCACGGAGAGGTAGCGAAGAAGAATAAATTATAGTTTGACAAAACTAAAAAACACGCTCTAATAGTAAACGGAACTAAAAAGAAAAAAAATTATAGGTTAAGAAACTAAAAAACACGCTTTAATAGTAAATTAAACTAAAAAAAAAAAATAACTTTTGTAAAAAAGCGTAGGGTGCCTTTATGCCATATATTCATACTGACTTTACTTTCAGAAATTATACCGACAAAATATTTATAATAACTGATATCAGACCCACGCTGTTTTCACAATGACATTAATTTTATTGTTAATCACTTTATTCTCGTCCAATGGGTTTTTTTTAGTTCAGTTTACTACTACTATTAAAGCGTGTTTTTCAGTTTTTTAAACTATAGTTTATTAGAATTCCTCCACAAATGAAGACATTGATATTTTATGAAATTTGAAAACAAAAATATGTAACATAATTTCAGCAAAAAAAAAATTGTTAGCAAATCACTTCCTCATAAATTAAGTTTCCATTGTAGGTCTTATTTCTAACGTTGTGGAAGGAAATCAATCTATCCTGTGTTGATAGGATACAGGAACACCGTGAAAAGTTAATTATAATTTTGATTGTTTCTTCAAGCACCTTATTTTTTTTCTTTTAGTTTTGTCTATTCGGTAAACCTCTTTACAAATAAAGCTCATTCTACTGACAAGGTATAACTCAATGATCGTAGTTGTAAATTATTTTCGTGTTGATCACGCCGAACAAAAGGAATAGGTATTTCTTTTAATTTGTCCAAAATATCAAAATGTGTACCTTACTATACGTGGTTTACTGACAAAATATCTAATATAGTAGACTTCATTAATGATTACAGACTCTTTGACTTACATTCCCAGACATTTACATTTTTTACAATATATTAAGTTTCTTTACCCGTTTTGGATCTTCTTCTAGTTGTCATAAAAGTTTATAATAGACACGTCATTAATATATTGGAATGACTCGGCAGACCGGGGTCTTCTACCCTTAAGGGACTTACTGCCACTTTTATGCATACTATGTATTATTATTAGACCTATTGGGAACAACTTTATATGAAAATATGACTTTTCTCATTCAATAAAACTTGTTTCAATTTTCTAATCCTGTCGCTTTTATTTATAGAGTTGTTATTTCTAGACCCTGGTAATTAAATTATTGAATTTTTCCTACTTTATCAAAATTAATTTGAATTTTCTACCCTTTCCGAAACCCGCTGCTACATTAATTCATAATATATATTATTTCCAGACATCGGGGTAATAGCCCCCTATAAATATTTTGCCTTGCACTACCATCCGAGGGAGTCTACTTGGGGTAAAATATACTTTTTTCTTATTTATTAAAATCTATTTAAGTTATCTACTCTTTAGAGATTCGCTGCACTTTTTATTTATACTTCATATTATTTAAAGATATGTTGGTAAAAGCATCCTATAAATAGTTTGGCTTGCATTGCCGACCATGTTGTCTCTTTTCTCATTTATTAAAATTTCTTTGTCTTCTACACTTTCAGGGGTTAGATTTTATCATACTAGATAGTATTTCTAGACATTTTAAGCAATTAATATTTAACATGAGTCATAAATGTCTTTATCACAAGGATAATTATTAAATGTGCAGTCACTGGACAACGCATCCAAGGCAATAATTGGAACATTTATGTGAAAACACTACTAGAAGTCGAAATTCCGAGTTAGAAGTCGGAATTCCGAGATAGAAGTCGTAATTCCGAGTTACAAGTCAGAATTTCGAGATAGAAGTCGGAATTCCGAGATAGAAGTCGGAATTCCGAGTTACAAGTCGGAATTTTGAGATAGAAGTCGGAATTCCGAGATAGAAGTCGGAATTCCGAGATAGAAGTCGGAATTCCGAGATAGAAGTCGGAATTCCGAGTTACAAGTCAGAATTCCGAGATAGAAGTCAGAATTCCGAGATAGAAGTCGGAATTCCGAGTTAGAAGTCGGAATTTGTTACAAAAATTAAAATAAAAAAATTGTGACCCTTCTACGCTTTCGTAAGGATCCCGGTAATGGTTCACCTAAACCCGCTACCCATCTACTCTTACTATCTATTTACATAACTATATTATTCGCCTTTTAGGCCTTCATCATTTGATTTGGCAGGATCGACACTGGCCCAGATAGCGGGATATGCAGCATCCACGGGCCAAATTTTAAATATCGGCGACGTTGGTGCATGGCTTTGCGAAAAACACAGCGAAGGTGATGCAGAAACCGCAGCTACAATATTGTGCATGCCAATTATTAATGGACAAAGGATTCTTATAGGTAGGTTTATTTAAAGTCAGCTTACAATCTAGAATTAAAGGCGTCATTTGGAATTGGCATTGCCTTAATTAATAGACACAACGTTTTGTATGGTAATCTTCTATACCGGGTGTCCCACGGAAAAGTAACACATTTCCCGAGTTACTAGCTCGAAAACGAAAAATGATATCGAAATGCGGTTTTCACCCAATGGCTTAGATTTGCCCCGAGTTTTTTCTTGTCAATGTTGCCAAATTATCCCACTTATCCTAGGATCGCGGAGGAATACCTATTTTTTTGGGACTAAATTACTGTTTTATTTTAAATGGAACACCCTATATATTTTTATGGTCTTGGATAGCCTGATACTTCTACTTTTCCAAAATACATAGTTTGGGTATATTTATTTAAGTTCTTAGATTTTAAAATTAATTTGTAAACTCTTACGTAATAATTAACCGTTCTGTTTACATGAAATGTTGCTTCGTCTGGCATTATTAACTACGCATTAGGAAATTGCCTCGTTAAATCTAGAATTGTTTCACATGTGTATCTAGTGTCTTTGTTCGTAAGGGTGGGGATAATTCGGTGAAATGCTTAAATTTTATATGCCTTAGATTTAATAATCCTTAAAAGTCGCTCTACTTTTCGACGCCATTCTTCGTAGTTATGCGACACCATAACTATCAAGTGTGCTTCGGAACAAAAGTATGTAGACATCGTCCTGTCGACCATTAAAAATAAGTTGTGAAATACAGCTGTCAAATTTTTAATTTCTTTAATTTTTAAAATGTTTAATCAAATTGAAAAAGCATTTTCAGTAATCACATACTTAGAAACGAAATCAATAACAATATCCATCCAGAAAGTCGATTTTGTTATGGGTGCTACGGTTTAGAGATACGGGCTCTTTGGAGAGAATCGAGCGACGTGACAATCGAGCAGACGTGCTACTCAACGAAGTCTCAGCTGTAAGGGAAATTTTAAGTAATAATAATTATAAAATATATATTCATAAAACAGCCAGCACATTGATGGTGTCGAAAAGTAAAGTAGAGCGACTTTTAAAGATAATTAAATTTAAAACATACAAAATTCAAACATTTCAACGAATTATACCCCACGCTTCCAAACAAAGATACTACACATGTGAAACAATTCTAGATTTAACGAGACAATTTCCTAATGCGCAAATAATAATGTCAGACGAAGCAACATTTCATTTAAACGGAAAGGTTAATATAATATAAAACATAATTGCCGCATATGGGGTGTAACATTTTAATTTCGTCAGTACATTTTAATGCATAAAAATCCGTAAATCCGGTACTGTAAGTCTCCTATCGATGTAGTAAGGTGCTAGCGGTCTCTGCTTAGCGAAATCTTCCGCTTCACATTGAGGCAATTCACTAGTCTTCGTGTAGATGGCGCCTTAGTTTTGTTCAATTTACTTTCTTCTCCTTTAAATATTTTTTCTTTCCTGTGATCCAGCTCAGGGATTGGCTGATCTATTCCAGATCTATGACCAGATTTGGTCAGTTTGATTTTAGTAAAGTGGCACCATTGACGGATTGTCATCCTCCTACTGCTGCCTTGACCTGACGGTGAGGTAGGTTAAGCTTCTTGTCTCTCTGGAAGGTGAAGGTTAAGTGTGAAAGTTTGTCGGCGAATTGATCCCGTTTTAATCCAGGCCATCTTTTGGGATTTACGTCGGCAACTTAGTTAAAAAAGGCTCCTATGTGTATTTAATTACGTTGTACCTTAATATTTTTGGTTGAGGAGCCTTTTATTACTCTCTTATGAGGATTTAACTGCACTTGACTACCTACCATATTTTTTTGATGAGACAAACTACGAAATGACTAATAAGAAACCCTTTACCATCAAATAAGGGTTTTTTTTTCTTCTCCCTCCTGTTCTACTTCTTGTTCCTGTTCTCCTAACCAGGGTTTGAATCTGGATGTGTCATTGTAAGTGGAGCAGAAGTCTGTTACCTAGTACTTAAGTGTGTACGTACCCAGTTTTTCTGCTGGAAATGTCTTCGATGACACTTACATCATAGACTGCTGATCTAAGTCACTGTTGCTGATAGTCACTTAGATAAGTATCTTAATTTTAACATCCTTTGTGCTGAATTGACTTTATTGTTTATTGCTGATCAACTTTATGACTTTTTCTATTTCTTTTGAGTGTAGAGTATACTTTTTGGTATAAAGTTCTAACTACTGCTGGTGTGCATAAACCATGAATATTGGTGTTGTCAATAAGATTATTTTTACTTTATAACTCATGCTGATACTCAAATATCACGTTATAAGTTTAGGACACAATAATCTATAGGGTTTTGTCAACATTTGACCGTATAGTAGGCTTTAAGATACAGAACATCACAGTATAAGTTTATGACACAATAGTCTATAGGTTTCTGCCAACATTTGATAGTATAATATACTTTAAGATACAGTGTTGTTGTAAAGTGTAATCACATCTTGAAATTTTAACTTATAAGATTTAGTTAGTTTATACAAGGTATATAATAAGTGTTATAGACAGGTCACACTACTGGAATATGTGATGATATTTATGATTTATTGTATTTACTTGCTTTAGAAAGATATTTTGATATAAAACAATGGTGTCAATTTGTTAGGTAATATTGGTGATTGGATTTGAAACTTAGTTATATAAGTTTTTCTTGTTATTTCCTTGCTCTTAGATTCACATAATACTCTTTCTTTTATTCTATTATTGTTAATTGTATTTGAATTAATGAAGTTAATTAATTGCTTGATTATTTTGCACCTTTTGATAAATTTTTACTGTTAGATCAAATTGTTCGGTAAATTAAAACAACTTAAAGATTTTCTTTATAAACATTTATAGATTTTGGAGTCTATTACTTTTAACTGTCATTAGCTGATTGAAAATTTCTTTTCTCATCCGTATTATTTAATTTTCAGGTTTTATTGAACATTTAGTTTGTTGTTTTGTGATTCTTTAGCTATTTTCATTCATTCATTGATCTAATATTTTTGATAGTGATCTTTATTTAAATATACTTTAGATTTTTCTCTCAGCATATGAGGTATGAAAACTGATTAACATAGGATCATTACACAGTCAACTGTCAGTTTTTTTTTAAAACTTCAATTAAGGCCAATTTCTTTCATATGTTATTTAAAATAACCTACAGGAGATACAAATTTCTGGAAATATTTTGGAGAGCACTGAACTTGTTAATAAATGTTATTTGTTGAATATGCTTCGTTTTTTTTTACTATTAACTTTAATTAATTTTATCTTGGTGATCTTGAGGAGTGGTACTCATAATATCTAGAGTGTTTAACAGTCAACTGGTATAGAACTGTTGGCGCCCTTATAAATAGAAATCGAACCAATCTCCCTGAACAGTCAGTGATTTGCACACTTACTTTACTGCCTCTCTCTCAATCAACCACTTAATGTAGATTTAAATTATCTTAAAACAAATACATACTCTCTGCTATCAAACAGAGAAAGAGTGTGGCAGGGAAGAGGAAAATCCGCGAGAATTTGTCGAATTTGGAACGGATTCGCCAAAAGTAAATGTTTGGTGTGCGGTATCGTCCACCAAGGTGTACGGTCCTTTTTCTTTTTGGAGCTAACTACACCGATATGTTGGAACTTTTCTTTTATCCGCAACTTGAAGAAGAAGGGATAATTAATGACATAAATTTCCAACAAGATGGCGCCCCAGCGCATTATTCAAACATTGCGAGAAATTCATTGTATCGGGTTTTTCCAAACAGGTGGATAGACGGGGGAGGTTCTATTCCGTGGGCTCCATATTCCCTAGATCTAACGATCCAAGACTTTTTTCTGTGGGGTTATGTGAAGGAAGAGTGCTGCAATCCTCTACCACGAAATTTAGAAGAAATTAAATTTAATATAAGAAATGTTATAGAATTAATTCCACAGGAAATGTTTCAAAACTCATATTGAAATTTTATCCATAGATTGACTAAGTGTGTGGAAGTTAATGGAGGTCACATATAACAAGTGTTATAGTTTGTATTTATCTTCACGAAAATAAAACTTTCTACCTTTTGTTATTTTACTAAATTGTATTTGTAGCAATAAAGAAATTTGAAATTACGTTCAAAGCAAGAATTTACAAAGTTAATTTTAAAATCTAAGAACTTAAAATAAATATCCCCAAACTATGTATTTTTGAAAAGAAGAAGTGTCGGGCTATCCAAGACCATCGAAATATATAGGATGTTTCTTTTATAATAAAACAGTAATTTAGTCCAAAAAATAGGTATTTATAATATTATTGCCATGTCTGGCCTGTACTTCTATAATATACGTATTTTTAAGATGTGTAAATAAATGTAAACTTGGGCATTTCTTGTGCGTTTCGATTGAGTTAAAATGCTGTATTTAATTAATTTGCATTTATTTTATGGTTGCATGTCTGACATAGTTGTATATTATTTGAATAGGGTATTACCCTAACATATTTGCATAAAATTAATTATTTTATTATTGCTGTGTCTGGCATGTACTTATATGATATACGTATTTTATTTTTAAGATGTGTAAATAGGTGTAAACTTGGGCATTTATTGTGCATTTTATTTAAGCCAATGCTCTAATGTAAGTTAATTTAGCGAGTAGTTTAGGCGTTAGAGAGGGCTTCGAACATAAAATGCTGTATTTAGTTCATTATTTTTATTTTTTTTTGTCTGTAACCACCCACTTGCTACTGCATTTATTTTATAAGCTACATATCTGACAGTTACATATTCTCTTGATATAATCCCCGGATATAATCTTATTAGGCAGGATCGCCCCACAAGGGGAAGCGGCATCGCCTTGTATATAAAAAACAGTATAAATTTTAGAGTAGTGCTACAAGAAACTAAAGAATTTTTAGAGCAAATATGGATTCAAATCAAAATATCTGAAAAATGTATTTTACCAGGAAATTTGTATAGGCCACCCAATTCAGATTTTCCGCAATTTCTTAACTATTTTGAAGATTGTTTAACTAATCTGTTCACGCAAAGTGATCAGATTTTTTGCCTCGGAGATTTTAACGTCAATATGTATGACACCCAATCGAACAATACTATTTCTCTTTCCCATTTAGTTGAAACATTTGACCTTAAGCAAATTATAAATTTTCCAACTAGAGTTACTAACGTGGGTCATTCACTTATTGATTTGATATTTTGTAACTCGGAGGACGTAATTAATACAGATGTAATTGATGTTCAGGTTTCAGACCATATGCTGATTTCCTGCAAACTAAAATTTGAAGCTTCCAAAACAAACTCATGTAATTTTACGTATCGGGCTTTGCATAATATCGATTTGCTAAATTTTCAGCGTGATCTTGAGTCAATTCCTTGGCGGGATATTTATTGCATAGAAAATATTGATGAAAAAATTTTATTTATGACTAATAATATTCTGCAAATTTTTGATTATCACGCTCCAGTAAAAACGGCAAAAGATAAAATTAAACCATATACGCCGTGGATCACCGATAATATCCGATTGATGCAAAAATTGAGGAACCAGGCTCTGAATCGTTTTCGGCGAACCAAGACCCCGGAATACCGGGAATATTATAAGCAGCTTCGAAATTTAACAAATAATGCAGTTCGAGCGGAAAAAAAGGCCTATTTAAATTTAAAATTTCAAAATGCGGGGAGCAAAGAAAAATGGTGTGAATTAAAAAAACTTAATATAGCTAAAAACAAAAAGTTTGAATTACCTTCTACGTTTAATGATTCTAATTTAATAAATAAGTTTTTCGTCGACTCAGATGTTAGTAAATTTTCGCCGGATACTGAGTTAATTAATTTTTATAATACTAATAAAATTGTGTCAAACAAACAATTGTGTCCGGTTGCTGATTCTGACATAATTGAAATTTTAAAAAATATCAAGTCGAAAGCTTTTGGAATTGATAGGCTTAATATTACTTCGATTTTTAGATGCTGTCCATATATAATTCCATATATCCGACATATTGTAAATGTGTGTATAAAAAAATCATACTTTCCGTCGGAGTGGAAGAAGGCGAAGGTTATTCCGTTGCCAAAAATAAATCATCCCACCGACCTTGAACATCTAAGATCAATTTCAGTTTTGCCTGTTTTGTCGAAGGTACTCGAGAAATGCTTGGAAAAACAAATGCAGTCGTTTTTATTTACAAATAATATTATTCCCTCAAAACAGTCCGGATTTCGCAGAGGCTACAGTTGTGCTACAGCCCTTAGCGATATAACAGATGATATATTTCGGGAATTGGATAGAAATAATGCCACGGTTTTGATTATGTTAGATTACAGTAAAGCTTTTGATATGCTGAATCATTCAACTTTAATCTCGATATTACATTATTACGATTTCTCAGATAATGCTATAGGTCTTATAAAATCATTCTTAACAAATAGATTTCAGCTAGTTGATCTTAATGGCAGTGTCTCGTCTATGCTAAGATTTAAATCTGGTGTTCCTCAGGGGAGTATACTAGGACCACTTCTATACTCGGTATATACCTCAAACTTCGTGAAGAAATTAAAGCAATGTAAGTACCATCTGTATGCTGATGACACGCAGATTTATTACTCTTTTAGTCCTCACTCTCTTCAGGTTGCCAATGAATACATCAATAAAGACTTATCAGCTATATATGACATTTCAAAAAAACATGTTTTAAACATAAATCCAAAAAAGCGTGTTGCATTGCTTTTTTGTAGCGAACCATTGAGAGCCGACATTAACAATGGATTAAATATACAAATTAATAATAATCCCATACCTTTCCAGGAAAGTGTCAGAAATATAGGTCTAATTATTGATAATAAGCTGAGGTTTAAAGAACATATAACAGCAAAATTAAAAGTAGCCTACGACACCCTTAAATCTCTTTTTAACCATAGACATTTTTTAAATAAACAAACTAAAATTTTGCTATGTGACTCTTTAATACCTTCTCTGCTTAATTTCTGTGACAGTGTGTATGGCCCGTGCTTGGATACTCTAGATATAAGAAGAGTTCAAAAGCTTCAAAATTCTTGCATTCGTTTCATTTTTGGGATTAGGCGTGGGCGAAGTGTTTCACATAAACTTAAAGAACTTGGTTGGCTGAATATGCATGATCCTCGATTACTTCACTCTACATGTTTTATTTTCAAAATAATTAAACATAAATCACCAGAATACTTATTTGACAAATTATCATTTAGGACTGATGTTCATAATTTAAATTTACGGCGCAAAACCTTGATTACAATTCCAGCTCATAGAAAAGAAATTTTCAAAAGGTCATTTTCATATTGGTCTGCCGCACTTTCCAATAAATATAACATCAACTGCTCCTCATTACAAAGTATTTCTGTATTTAAACGGAAAATAAAGAAAACTTTGCTTGCATAATGTCTGTTTGCTCTGTATAAGATTTATTTATCACTTTTATGATTTTAATAATTCATAAAATGTAATAGAGGTGACCCAGCACTTTGGTGTCTACTTTTGTTAGTTTTTAGGTCTTCTTCCTTCTGCCTCTATTTTTAGCTGTCACTTTCTCTTCCTTCTTCTTTTTTAATTTAACTTTTACTTTGCTTCTTGTCTGTGTTTATTCTTTTTCCGAATATATAATATAATTATCTATGTAAATGGTTATATTATTATATAATATAATTATTTATTGTTATATTTAGTAATGTTTAAGAGCAAGGCCTCAGCAGCACCGGAATTTGTCTCAGGAAGCTGACTCAAAGGCCTTTTAATCCAAAATAATTATTCCTATTGGTAATGTCAATGTATAATTACTTATTATTGGATTAATAAACGTCTTATTATTTCTCCGCGATCCTAGGATAAATGAAAAAATTTGGCAACATTGACAAGAAAAAACTTGGGGCAAATCTAAGTTATTCCCTGAAAACCGCATTTCGATATTATTTTTTTGTTTTCGAGCTATTAAGTCGCGAAATGTGCTACTTTTCCGTGGGATACCCAATATAAGGCGTATAGGATGGATCAAACCCTGCTAGCCCATTTTTTGTTCAAATTAAACATTTTTTCGGATCCAATAGAGTTTTTTCCATTTTTATTGATGAAAACGTAAATGCCAGAAACTACCTGGAGAGTGTGTTGCAGCCTATTGTGTCCCCACCCACCTTTTTCAACCAAAGAAATCAAAATTTCATTTTGATTGTAAATGCAAGTTAGTTTATAGACTCCTAAGTGATTATTTAAATTTGTTTTTGATTTGTTATTTTTTAAGAATTTGCCAAATGAGTTATTGATTTTATACGCTACATTCACATGTATTTTTCTTAGAAAATTGCTTATTTTGTTATTGGATTTTCTATGGTACGTAATACTTTTATAGTTAACGGAAGAGTCGTTTAACCCTTTTTAGGTCAGTGGGATAATATTTTCCCACTGCTCCTGCGTCAACGAGCTTTGGGTTATACGCCTCCCACCCAGAAATAAATGTACCGCATGCGTTCTAGCGTCAGTTGCAGAAGTGGCCCGCTTCAGTCGCCTTCGCTTGGTGGAGGAATACGGTTGAAGCTCCTATGTGGGAAATTATTATCCCAAAGCCTATATAGGGTGTAAATATTTGTGCATTTTCAGAGTTAATTGTTTTGAATTTTTTTGTTTGTGTGTAATGTAAAAAAGAGTGTTATAACTGGTAAGTATATTTATTTCTAACATATTTAGGCACAATTTGATAATATTTTTCTGTATTCAACTCCTTTTATTCGTCGTTGAAAAATAAATATTTCTAACCGGTACTCAAAAACACATGACCTTAGATTTTTTCAATATTTATTTTTGTATGTTATTTTTGCTTTTTCATATATGTCGTAAATATTTCACCAATAATTATACTCTTATGTAATAATAAATCAATTTTCTGGACCACTCGAATTTTCAGAAAAGATGTTCTTTGAGATTTCTTTGAGTACTTACATGAGAATTTCTAACCAAAATGGACTCCAATCGTTTTTTGAAAGTTGAGCAATGACATAAGGTCTCGGATAAAAATTTTAAATCCGAGTATGAGACAAAGATTTTTTTTCAGATAAAAATGGCTGGCTTAGCTCAAGATGAGCTTGAGAAACTGGTCAATGAGGCTGCCAATGAAATTTTCATTGGTATAACGGACGCACAAGCATTTGATTCAGATGAAGGTGGAGATTCGGATGCCGATGACAATTTGAACATCGAGTATTCACGAATACACTCCACACGATTATCAGCTGTCTCTACACTAGCATAAGATGTATCTACTTTTTCACCGACAGCTACTACACTATCACTGTCATCTCCCGCCACACCATCATCATCAGTTGAATCTAGCCGATTACCAGCTGTTTATATAGAAACTAATATCTCGGATGTCAATTCATCAGAAGTTGAAAATGATGAGCCATCAACATCACGAGGGCTTAGGCGTCGTTCGATGATGAAGAAGCTATCCAGTTCCAGTGACGACGATGAAGAAAACCTGAACTTTATTGAACCAGAGCCGATAAAAATATCACATATCACAGCCGAAGATGATTATTCATCAAGTTCAGATGAACCAGACGCAGGTCCAGTGTTTTCATGGTCAAAAAATCCGAGAGATCCTATCATATTTTCGCGAAGCAACTTCAACGAGCCACAAGGCCCTACAAATAGCGAACATCTGAAAAATCCTTTTGATTTTTGGTCCTTATTCTTTACCGAGTTTTTTTTATACGAAATGACTCATCAATCCAACATATATGCAGAACAACGTGGAGTTAATTTAGGCCTACAGGTAAATGAGCTACGTGCTTTCTTGGGAATTTTGATATTTATGGGGTTTCACTACCTACCCAGCGTAAGAGCCTACTGGTCCACGGACGAAAGTTTTCAGGTCGAACGGATAGCTCGGATCATGCCATTGAAGCGGTTTTTAAAAATTCTCCGTTTTCTCCACTTAGCAGACAACACCAAAATGCCTCCAAGAGACTCGCCGGATTTTGATCGTCTTTACAAGATTCGCCCAATTCTAGATTATTTCGGTGAACATTTCAGAAAATGCTACTCCCCATCACGAAATATATCGATAGATGAAAGCATGGTGGCTTTCAAAGGTCGTTCCAGCATGAAGCAGTATATGCCTATGAAACCCATAAAGAGGGGATTCAAGGTATGGGTAATGTGCTGTGCAGCAACTGGATATATATTATCTTTCGATGTATACACCGGAAAAAGCGTTGGAAATGAGTCCTACAGCCTTGGCGAGAAAGTCGTATTGAATTTGTCAAAATCTCTTGAAGGGTTATGTTATTGCCTATTTTTTGACAATTTCTTTAGCTCTATTCCCTTATTGGAAACTTTGTTGAAAAAGAAATTATTCGCATGTGGAACTATACGGGCAAACCGAAAATATCTTCCTATAAGGGAAATAGACGCGGACAAAAAAATGTCAAAACATGATATAGACTATGCCATGAGTGGCGATCTAAGCTACATCAAGTGGATGGACAGAGGAAAAAAGCCGGTCACCATAGTAAGTACCATGCATAACCCATCAAAATCATGTAAAGTGGACAGGAGAAGTAAAACTGGGGAAAAAGAAGAAGTAACGTGTCCAAAAGCCATTCAGGATTATAATAATTATATGGGAGGGGTTGATCGAGTGGATCAGCTAATAGCGGCTTATTCTGTTGCACGAAAATCACGGAGGTGGTGGATAAAGCTCTTTTATTATTTTTTGAATTATGCTACAGTAAATAGCTTTATTATTTACAAGGAGACAATGAAAGGAAAACAGGCGTACAGTCATCTACAGTATCGATCAGCTCTTGTAAATGAATTAGTAGGATCGTACACTTCGAAAAAGAAAAGGGGATATCAACCATATAGTGGATATGCTAAAAAACAAAAGAGCGGAAAATCCACTGTTACCAATACCGTACGGCTATCCGGCGTAGGAAACCATATGCCTGAAATAATTGATAAATATCGAAGATGCGCAAGGTGTAGCACCAAAGAAAAAGAAAAACGCAGCAATCTCCTTTGCAAAACTTGTAATGTTGCATTATGCAAAGCATGTTTTTCATTATTTCATACAGAAAAATGATATTTTTTTTGTTCTGTTGTAAATTAGTTTTTTGCTTGTTGTTTTTAATGTTTTCATTTGCAACTTATATTATTTTGCAAAAACATGTTTTTTTGTTACTTGTATTTTTTATTTTTTGTTGTTTAGTTCTCTAGAAAATGTATAGATCATTTCAAAATATTTGGTGTGCTTTGACTTCTTTCATGATTTACCATACTTAAAATTCTGTTTATATTTGTTTTTCTTACGTTTAGTACACATTTTAAGCTTTTTTCTATGTTACTATGTATTTAGGATTAAAAATAAAAGCTTTATTTATATTTAAGATTAAAATGTCCTAAATAAATAATAAAGACTTTGTGTTCATTATTTATTAGTCTATTGGTATTTTTTATATTATTGATTTTTGAGGTGGGATCTTAGAATCCCGCTGCACACATAAACAGATTATGCTCTGAAGGTTTCTTTGGGATAAATATTTCCCACCTCAAATTTCCTAAAAAAACTTAAAAATATATAAAAAAAAGCATTTACTATTGTTGTTTATGACCCAAAGTATCTCCTCAGCAAATATAAAGTCAATCTGAGCACTGCAACCCTTTTGCCCTATAAAGGGTTAAATAAGGGTAAACTGAACAGATAGCTTAGATTCATTTTGGAAATCCTGATTATTTAGGGGTAATGTGTTTAATCTATGGATCATACGATGCAAGACTGCTAACTTATGTTGTATTGGATGACATGAAGTATAATGTATAGTTGTATCAGTGTGTGTTAGTTTGTTAAACACAGAAAAAATATGATTATTATTTTCTCTTTTTATGGTCAGATGAAGAAAGTTAACAGAGCTATTAGTTTAATTTCTATAGTGAATTTTATATTAGTATGTTAGTATTTTATGAACTTTAGAAATTTATTTAGTTGTCTTTCTGTTCCAGTGAAACAAGCTAAAATGTCATCTACGAACCTCTGCTAATAAAGAAATTTGCTAAAAAGAGGATGGTGGCTAATTTTGTTTTCTAAAAATCCATAAATGTGTCAGCTAATAACGGACTAAGTGGATTTTCCGTTATCACACCATCATTACTTATCATATACATAGGGTGTTTCCTAACTACGATATGTAACTCCAGGAAGTGATTCCTTAGGTCATTTTAAGAAAAATAAAGTTCGCATGAACATATGTCCGGAGTTGTCTCAATTCTGAGATACGGGGTGTTAATTTTTTTTAAAATCGTTTTTTTATAAACATCATAAATATCCTTAAGCCGATTTGGTTAAAATTTGGCAGTGTCATTTTTAGTACTAAGGTGCTAATTCCGCCTTAACTAGATTGAAGTTATTAAGTCCAATGGCGTCTCAAGGGGCACCACAACAATTATTATTGGGAAGAAAAGTACGACTGACTCTTTTTGCAGTTTTTAGTAATTTTTTTAATTTAGGCAACTAAAAATACAACTTTTCTGTCTCTTGTGTTTTGTTCGTATTTAATCTCGTTTTCGAGAAAAAAAAATAAAAATGACTTTAAAACTTAAAAAATTATCCATAAGCAACATTAAAAAAAAACTATATATTAATTAATACACATAATCAATAGAAAAATAAACAATTTCGACCTTAAGGTAGATAAACAAAATAACTACCATCCGTTAAAATACACGATTGCAATCGCTTCGTCATTGATTGTCTGACGCGTTCAAAAATCCCTGGAGTATTCCTTATGACACTGAAATTGTCGATTATTCGATTTCTCAACATTTTCGTTTACATCTAGTACAGGAGTTTTATAAACCAGAGCCTTCAGATGACCCTATAAATAGAAATCTAGAGGATTCATATCAGGATTACGAGCTGGCCAATTTTGAGATTCTGCACGTCCGATCCAGCGGTTAGGGTATGCAATGTCGAGATCCTGACGACCAAGGACACTAAAATGAGTTGGGGCCTCGTCGTGCATAAACCACATATTCGCTCTTACTTGTAGGGATACATCTTCTAACAAATTGGGTAGATGTTCTCGCAATAATTCTGTATAGGATCCTCCCGTTCATCTTGCTGGTAAAAAAATGGGTCAATTAGGTAGTCATCAAAAATTCCTACCCATACGTTCAGCGTGGGGATTTTCGTCGGCCCAAAAATGGTTTTTGTAATTAATGATAGCATCTCGTGAAAAATATATGTCCGTAAATAAAATGTTTGGTAAAAAATTGTTATTTTGTGCCACCGTATGAAGCCACAACCTATAAAACTTTAATCTTGAGTGAAAATCCCGAGGCAATAAAGCTTGTACCCGCTGTATGTGATATGGGTACAGTAAATTTCTTTTTAAAACATTCCAAACTGTTTTTGGGCTGACTTGAAGCTGCAGTGCAATCTTTCTGGTACTATTTGAAGGATCTTCTTCGAACACATTAAGTATAGCTTCTTCTAGTTCAGGCATTGTTACAGTTTCTGGTCTTCCACCATCTGTATTTTTATTAAAACTACCAGTTTCACTTAATCTTGCGTGTATCGTTCTAAATATTTTAGCATCTCTTTTAGGGTATCTGTCTTGGTAAATTCTCCGTGCCTCGTCCGAATTTCCATTTGCTAATCAATAAATAAAGTGCATGTCAGTCATGTCAGAATTAATAAAATTATTCATAATGGAATCACTGCTAATTGACAACATTAAAATTTACTGATAGGACAGTAACAGTATTATCACTCTATACCATTAAGGTAAACCCCCCGGTAGGTGTAAAAATATTTAGAGTGGTTTAAAGTGATTTTTACGAACAAAACACAAGAGACCAAAAAGTTGCATTTTTAGTTGCTTAAACTGAAAAAGCTATAAAAACTTCAAAAAAGGCCCAATATTGATGGTTGCAGTGCCTCTTGAGACACCACTGGATCCAATGACTTCAATCTA
Organism: Kuschelorhynchus macadamiae; assembly: GCA_030620095.1. NCBI lineage: Eukaryota > Metazoa > Arthropoda > Insecta > Coleoptera > Curculionidae > Kuschelorhynchus > Kuschelorhynchus macadamiae. The sequence continues at coordinate 349,102 of JAUTXW010002217.1, read as the reverse complement.
GTTAGGGTTAAATTAGCGCATTGGTACTACAAATAACACTGTCAAATTTGAACCAATCCGGACACTTGTTCATAGGAACTTTTTTTCTTAAAATGACCTAAGGAATCAGCTCCGGGAGTTAGGTACCGTAGTTAGGAAACACCCTGTATATTATTATTAAATTCAAAATAGTTTTGTTCGAAAGAGATGGAAATTAAATTCAATATTTTTTGTTTTTTAATAATTTGTGCTTGTTTGTCAACAAAAGTCAAGGTGTCTTGAACTTATATACTTGGAAATAAATTAGTTACATCAAAATATATATGTTTAGCATTTTTTGGTAAATTGATGCCTTGAATTTTTTATATTAAGTCATATACATTTTTGGCTGAAAAAATAGGGCTGTATATAATAATATCTATAAGTTTTTTCGAAAGTTTATAAGAAAGTGCTTAGACAAAGGAGACGACAGATCTAACCGGATAGCTTATTTTAAGAAGTTTAATTAGAGAATAAAGTTTAGGAAGTTGGGGGTTCATTAATATCTATTAAAATGTTTATCACTAAACAAACTTTTACAATTTTGAATGACATTTTTTTGAAATCGAATCTAAAAATTCTAATGTTTTGTTGATGTAGTCAGACTCGTTTATTGCCACAACAGTATTACCTTTATCAACTTTTCTAAAGTTATCTCTGAATACTTATTTTAATGCTATTGGCAATTTAAATTTTTTGTTTTGGATTGCTTTCTTTTAAAAATTCTTTTTTAATTAATGTAGCGGCTTTATATGTTTTGCTTATATTATGTGGCAAGTGGCTAAGTGCAAATTCTGTTTCAAATCCTAGTATTTCTAATTTTTTAAGAAAAACATTAGGTTGTAAGTTACGTTTAAAACCTTTTTCTAACAAATTATTTTCTTTACCTATGAAATTTTTATCGGATAGATTTACAAATCTGTCGAAAAATGTATGATCTGAAAAATGATTTGGTTTATTTTTGTTAAAATTTAAAATTAGTGAATTAAATTAACTTTTCTGAATTCAGTACTGATTTCTTGTAAATAATATTACTTACATTTTTTCTAGTATCCCTATCCAAAACAAGAAATTATGTGCAGTGCAACCTATGCAACATTTCAGTGTGAACAATTTCTAAGTAAATGTTTAAAACACCTCTTTTTTGATATTATGTCTTCTTCTCTTCTGCTAAGCAGTTTCACGTTTCACTGCTTTGCTCTTAATGCCTATTTTCTGCTTCATGTATTTTGAAAAAACACAATTTTTTGAACATTGAGTGAAAAACCACAAATTCTGATTACAGGTGGCACATTTCAATAAACATTTGAAGTACCAGGTGGCCAAGAAATTTACTGAAACTTCTTTTAAAAACTGGATTGATTTGGCCAATACTTGATGGAAATCCGTAACTAAGATATATGGCACTAGGTAAAAAAAAAAATTTTTACTTAAAACTTCCACTATATTAAAGAAAACAAATTCATAACATGTTTCAACACTGTGGCTTCATCAGATGATACAAATAGAATGAAAATAAAATGAATAGAACAAAACTTTTTAATTTTAATTAAAAACAATTTTTAAAAGAAAACAATCCAAAACAAGAAATTCAAATTGTCAATAGCATCAAAAATAAGTGTTCAGATACAACTTTTACAAAAGTTGTTAGAGGTAATACTGTTGTAGTATGAAACAAATCTGACTACATCAATAAAATATTAGAATATTAGAATTTTTAGATGCGAATAAATATAAAATACTGAAATAATTTTCAAAAAAATGTTAACCCAGATGTTACTGAAACTTTTTTTTAGCAATTTTAACATTTTTTTGTTAATATTACGTTATTTGCGTTATAAATTCACAAAAGAATATAAACTACTGAATTTGTTATGACTAAGTTAGAATTATGATGTGTTCTTTTAAAAGGACGGTAGTAACATTAATTACTGCTACTGAACTAAATAAGTTTTTTATTAACATAACTACAGTTATAAAAGTAATACAAGTAAACTAAGTGGTGTGGTATTCCTTGAAACAAAACTTAGGATGGAGTGGTACATTGCATTGCTCACAGCGAAATTGGACCTTCATCCCACATTCTCCACATCTAAGTTGATTTTTTTGATAAATAATCAAATGGTTTATTCCATCAAACCTCGAGTAAGCATTTTCATGTGAATTTCTCTTTGATGGGCCTCTTTTAAAAACTTTCTGGTTTGATTCCAATATATTTGTTGCAATCGCTCTTCTGAACTCCAACTGATCCAGTTTGCCCCCTTGAATGCGATGCAGTTGCCATGCATTTTGAATGACCATATCCAAACATTGTGCAAACAGGGGAAAATACCACTTCTTGCCTCCAATTGAGATTCTATATAGACTAATATTCTGGTCTCCCCTGTCTACACCACCCATGTAGGTGTTGTAAGACTTTATAATGTTGGGTTGTTCAATATTTAAATGTTTTTTTTCTTTTTGAGAATACCGCTTGACATAGCTTAAAGGAAAAACTGGAGTAAAATTAGAAGCAATAGTGACGACACTATTGTCGTTCCATCGGCATACAACGATACCAGTATCTTTGTCCAGTCGATACTCAAATTGTCCTCTTTTCGATTTTTTCATTATACTAGAACTAGAAAGTGGACATTTCAGCGAACGATTTTCTCGGAGAGTTCCTGTAGCATTTATACCTCTGATTTTCAATTCGTGTAATAAGTGGATAGAAGTAAAAAAATTATCAAAATATAGTTGGAACTGAGTACCTGGCCATTTGGAGCTAAGAACATCTGCATATTGGAGGATTATGCTTGATCCTAACCCAAGTTCTTTATATATATTAGGTTAGGTTAGGTTAGGTTAGGTTAGGTCTCTGATGCTCCTTGATATGGTGAAAACCAGACTGTGTATCCAAAACGTAAAGCACCAACCCAAAGCTTGTATCCCCATCTTATTGGTTTGCCTCTTATAAACTGCTTGCACGAGTGCCTTCCAAAATATGGCACCATTGCTTCGTCGATGCTGTGTTGTTGTTCTAAGGGTGCGAAGTCTAAAAACTTTTTGTTTAGTAGATTGAATAAAGGGCGAAGCTTAGCATACTTGTCCTCTTTCTTAAGATTGTTATTATCGCAAGCATGCAGTATTTTCATAATATAAGAAAATCTATCTCTTGATATAGCTTTAGTCACTTATATTGTTGGCGTCACTCCTGTTTTCCCAATACATATATCTTCTCGGTACATCTACGTAACCGCTCAAAATTAAAACCCCCAAAAAACACTTCATTTCTTTAGAGGTTACATCACCCTCAATATTTTTCTTGAATGCGTATCTGTTGGAGAAGGTCACTAACAGATCAATTACCTCAAAGTCAAAAAAGAGTTCAAATAATTGCAAAGGTGTAAGCTCTTGAACGGGGCCAATAGGTCCTTCCCATAAATCAGGTTGTGGGGTGATGTCTTCTTGAACCCAGAACATGTTTTTTGGTTTCTTTGTTGGAGGTTTACCTAATTCATTACCAATGGAAAGCAGATTTGCCCCAGGATAAAGTTGAGCCAATGGTATATCCTCATCAGAATCATAGTCATTCTCGGCTTGAGACTCCTGTGGAACTATTACTTCAACATCATTTCTTAGTTGGCTCCCGGGAAGATTATTTAGAGTGGTAATTTCTTCATCTCCAGAGTCCCAATCGGTATTGTCGTCGTTTGCATTTTCAGGAGGGAAAATTATAATTCCAGCAGGAGGAACAGGTATTTTGTCGGGATGTTCCAACTCCTCAATCAGCTCGTGCAGCTTCAAAGGTCTCCTAAAACAATCAAAAAACACTTATTACAAGTATGCAGCACCGTTTGATTTCGCATATCGTAATAATTTGTCTAATATAATTATAATAAATATTTTTCTATTATTCTATACACATACTGGAAGGTTTTGGAATTTTTCTTAAACCTATTTGCTAAATTTGACGTTTTTAAAATATGTCTGCAGATTCGAAACGTTTCAAAAATATTTCATATTTGGCGGAAGCACGCAGTAGTATATATTACTAACGTCCTTTTAAAAGACGGCGCCATTTTGACCAGTTTACAGGCACTGTAATAACCTATGAAGTTTTATATTTAGAAGTATAAGGTACTTATATCCTAATAGTATCTGAATATGATATGCAATGACACTGAACATATTTAGATAAGTAAATAGACTTACCTCCATTCATCCATGATCACAGCTAATAAAAATTTACTTTAATAATCCGCGTAAACACTCACAAATCTCGAGTCCAAATGAAATGAGCTGAAAACTGATATTATTTAATGTATACGAATAGGTACTAATAGCGACATCTATTGAAAACTAGACGAGGCTCACTCCAGCGACCTGCCAATCGAATGGATTTTAAAAGGACAATAGTAACATCTGGGTTTTAAACTAATAATTCAAAATTGTAAAAGTGTGTTTAGTGATAAAGATTCTAATAGATTAACATTAATAAACCCCCAACCTCCTAAACTTTACTCTCTAATTAAACTTCATAAAACAGGCTATTCGATTAGACGTGTCGTCGGTTTTGTCTCAGCAACTTCTTACAAGCTTTAAAAAAAACTTATAGATATTATTATAGCACTAACTTTTCAGCCAAATATTCGACCAAAAATTCATACGACTTAAAATTTAAAAAAAAACTTATCTCTTTTGATGTAACTAATTTATTTCCAGGTATACCGGTTCACGACACATTGACTTTTGTTAACAAACTTCTATTACTTCCCTCGTAAAAGAGAAGTATTGTAATCGTGAAAAATCACACTCCGAGATTTTTTCAGATCTTTACGTTTCAAGGTCCCTAGATGACGAAAAACATATTTTCTCGATTCCGTCGCACAGTAATTCAAAATGTATTTCTAAGATGACAAAAATATATTTTTTCTTTGATTCAAAAATCCTATGAATGATGAAAACGGCATTCTACAATGTAAATGACGAAAGATAGAAGTTTTGTCCAAAGAAAATTTCGTTCAGTAGTATTTTTTATGATTGAAAATCTTAGTAGCCTTGGACGGCTGTAAACAAGCGCATTAAGTTAAGCATGGTTGTCATTAGTTTAGCTGTCGTTTTGAAATGTTTAAACGTGCAAAATTAGTTTTTGGAAAATGGAAGATATTGTTGAAGGTATGTTTCTTGAAAAGATTTGTCTTTGGCCGTGAAATAGCTCCTTAAATGTTTTTTATGAATATATAAGTTTCCGTAAGCAAATATTTCACTTTACTCTGAAAATTCTCATGATTAGAAAGCTCGCGTTTTTAAGTTACTCATTGTTACCGATTCTTCCTAATATTATTCAGTTTGTGCATCCTCGAGTGTTTTAGAAATATGCGGTTCCCATGCCTTTTTTTGCCTGTTTCCGATTTTTCGATTTTTTTTTTAGACAGACGCATCAATATAAGCCGAAATGACTTCTTTGAAAAATTAAGGCAACGGGGTAAATTTCAACCAAACTATAAAGATTCGCTGTCCTATTTGTCTCAGCATAACAAGAAGAGAGAATATTAATGATGACGACATAAAACATATACAGGATGTTATCAAAACTTTCTCTATTGTTCTTTTAAGAAAATGGAAAGAGAGTCGAAGATTTTTACCGGAATTTAAAAAGAAAAATAACGAATGGCTCCAGACAAACCTTAATTTTTCTATAGGCACGGCTTCTCGAAATTCTGAATTGAAAATTCGTGGTCGCCCAAAAATTCCGTTTTCAGAAGCAGGAGATCGCACACAAAAACGTAGAGTTAAAAAGTTGTGTAAACTGAGCACCCAAGAGCTGTCTTTGGCCACTGAAATGAAATTCAATTCCAATGGCAAAAGGGATGCCGCAGCTACTTTACTTAAAATAACGTATTCGCCCAACAAAGCAACGCGGTTAAAGAAACTGATGACAAATAATGATGTTAATGTACCCTATACGGCTGATGAGGCTCTAGCACTATTCGTTGCACTCAAACTTACTCGTAGCCAGTACATCGGATTACAAATGTCGGCAAAAAGAAAAGGATTTAAACAACTATATCCAAGTTATCATCCACTTAGCATTTTTATAACTTTCATAGTTCCTGTGCAGCTTTATTTTGAATCCGGTGAAATGAAAAAAATACTTTAGCAGAACATGCGAACATCGGCCACTCGTTTTTATAAGCCTATCAGAATACAGTTCATCAAAGAAACAGATTTTTGTTATTAAGATGAATTCTGTCATATAGAAGCCCAAATTCAAGAACTTTTACCTACAAAAATATGTGTTAATAGAGGGCAATTTTCCGTCAATCACCAATTGTTCAAAACCATGGTCGACAGAAAAGTGTGTAACTCTCTAATGTCAAATTCTTCGAATCACGTCCATGTAATGTAGAAGCTCTCAATCTTGGTTTATCATCTTTACATGCCTACATTCGCTTTTTCGAGTGTCTGTTACATATAGCCTATAGATTAGATTTTAAAACTTGGCAAGTGCGAAAGGATAATAAACCATTGTTTCTAAATAGAAAAAATCATATAATATGCGAATTTCGTAAAAAAATGGGCTTATTAGTAGATTCACCCAAGCCAGGATTTGGGAACACAAATGACAGCAATACAGCTCGACGATTTTTCCGAAATCATGACTTGGCATCCAGCATTACAGGTATAGACAAAATTTTAATTCATCGTTTTAGTGTTCTTTTAAACTGTTTAAGTTGTTGTTATGAAATAAATTCTACCAAATTTGGAACATATGCATTTGAAACAACAAAAATGTATGTTAGTTTGTACAAATGGTACCCAATGCCCCCAACTGTTCACAAAATCTTAATCCATAGCCAAGTTGTAATGAATTTTTTTATGTTACCGATTGGCCAGTTGTCAGAGGATGCACAAGAATCGCGTCATAGAGAAGTGAAATATTATAGGAAGCACAACACCCGTAAAATCTCCAGAATTTGTACAAATCAAGATCTTTTGAATATTCTTTCGGTATCCTCTGACCCTGTGATTTTTAGTATAAGATATTTGCCACCAAGCCAAAAGAGCATTTTCAACAAAGGTGTTATTCTCCTACTGAAATCTCCCGTTATTGGTATAGATAATAGTGATCTGGAAGAATCAGATTCTGAGTAGTATGTACTTAGTTTATATGTTTTTTCGAGTGTTTTTTTTTATATATTTTGTATATATTATATGCTTTACATTAAGATTATTTAAGGTACAACTCAGTCGATACATTACTAAGAACATTGATGGACACATTAAAAGTTCACAAATAATTTTTTGTTTAATAAAATATAGTTTATACGTAAGTACGAAAATACGAAAAAAAAAACGTGGTTTTATCACAGACATAAAAATCACACACCTCGTACCAATAATTATTCTAAAAATCCTTTATTATAAACTAAACCTCACAATAATAGTTGTTTCTATTGAAAAAGAGCGAGAAATGCTGTTTAAGTGGTTGCCTTATTTTTGTCATCCTAGAAATACACTTTGAATCACTGTGCGTCGGTCTGTCTGTCTGTCTGTCTGGCTGTCTGTCTGTCTGTCTGTCTGTCTGTCTGCCTGGCTGTCGGTCTGTTTGTTCGCGACATAGCTAAAAAACCTCTTACCCGATTGACTTTAAATTTTGGTCAAAAATTAAGGATTACATAAGGATGACCTAGTAACATTTTGGTAAAAATCCAAAATGGCAAAACAAAATGGCGGCTTAGTGGAATGTTAAAAAAATTATTACTAAGAAAGTTGTTACCCAGTTTATCTCAAATTATGTAGGAATCAAATGGTAAAATTTTGGTACGAATCCAAGATGGCGGAACAAAATGGCGGCTTAATAAAATATTTAAACACTTAGCCCGAAAAAACTACTTCATGAAATGATTTCAAATTGTGTGCCATAACTAATTGTGGTATAGGGATCATCATCAGTAAAATAGTGGTACTAATTCAAGTTGGTGGAACAAAATGGCGGCCAAATAAATATTTTGTAATTTGAAAAAATCACCTTCTCAAGATATGTAAAACATGTCTTCGCGTTTAAGCTTCCCTAGATGCCAAAAAGTTTTACATAAGAATGAACTGGTAATATTTTGGTATGAATATAAGATAGCAAAAAAAAATGGCGGTATTATAAAATATTTAAAAAATCAGCCTGAAAAAACTACTTATTAAATTAATTTCAAATGGTGTGCAAGCGTTAAATGTGATATAGAGATAAACTGGTAAAGTTGTGTAACGAATTCAAGATAGCAGAACAAAATGGCTTCCAAATAAAATGTTAAAAAATCTACTTCAAAAAATCTCCTTATTCGATTAACTGTAAATTTTGGAGAAAAATTAAATATGATGTAAGGATAAACTGGTACGAATTGAACATGACGTGACACAACCCCGCTGGGTGTCAATGTAAAAACTACTTATTGAATTTATTAAATTATGCCCAAAAATCAAGTGTGCCATAGGTAGAAACTGGTAAAATATTGATAGGGATCCAATGTGTTGGAACAAAATGGCGTCTAATAAAAGTGTTTGAAAAGATAGTACCTATATATGTGTTTCTAAATAACTATGTAATGAACTAAATTGGGTCACCCTTCACTATTTCTAATAAAAGGAAATATTCATAACGAGGGCAGTTCTGGGCAAAGGAAATTTACCGATTTTTTTTTTAAACAAGGATTAATGAATTTACTTTTCGTCTGTTTAGAACGAAACTATTTTATCAAGTAATGATGGACGGATAAGAAATCCACTCATTTCTTCGTTAGATGAAACATTTATGGATTTTCTAGAAATCAAAATTAGTCAACCCCCTCTTTTTAGCAAATTTCTTTATTTGTACAAATACGTGGATGACATTTTAGCTTGTTTCACTGGAACAGAAAGACATTTAAATATATTCCGAAAATTCATAGATAATTTACATAGCAGAATATAATTCACTCACTATAGAAAATGAAACTAATAGTTTTGTAAACTTTCTTGATTTAACTATAAAAAAAGAAATTATAGTTGGCGCATTACCTTTCTGGAATGACGTCATTTTTGGTTATTTTTGTTTGATTTATGTTAACTGACAGTGACAAAAACATTTTGAAAAAACTCATTGTCGTTTCTTTACAACAGTCAATGCCGGTTTTGGTTATGTGTCTTTCAGAATATATTCGTCAAAATTGACATTGATTTGTTGTGATTTTTTTTAAACTTTTGCAAGATGCCGCGAAGATATAATCAGCAATCACAGCTAATAGTTTTGAATATCTTGGCTTTTTTTCAATTGGAAAAAGAGCAAGCTAAAAATGGAATCCTTCCGCAAACTGATAATATAATTGAACGAGCTTCAAATGCAACAAAACTTAGCCATACAACAATCATAAATATTAAGAAAAAAGGAATAACGAGCGATGAATCCTTTACCTCCAGAATGTCTCAAAAGCAAAAAGAGGTAAAAACAAAAATTACAGATTACTTAAAGAACAAAATAAGAGATACGATCTACTGCATGTATGCGAAAAATGAATATGTTACAATGCAGACTTTGCTTAAAAAACTAAAAGAGATAAATGAATATTTTAATTTTTCCATCACCTCGCTAAGAAAATACGTAAAAAGTATTGGTTTTAAGTGGAAAAAATCAAATAATAGAAAATACCTGATGGATTTGCCCCACATCGTCCACAAGAGAATCAATTTCTTAAGGGAATATGTCAAAAATCAAAATCTAGGACAAGATGCTTATACCACCGTATTTATTGATGAGACTTGGATTTTTAGTAAAGGTTCGTTTAGAAACAGCTGGCAGGATAACACTATGTCTACAAGTTCTAAAAAAGCTAGTGAAGGTCATCGATATATTGTAGTTCACGCTGGATCAAAGGAAGGATTTATTAAGGGGGCCAGTTTAATATTTAAAAGTGGACTAAAAAGCGGAGATTATCATGTCAATATGAACAAGCAAAATTTTGAAAATTGGTTTAAAAATCAGCTGGTACCAAATCTTCCTCCAAAAAGTTTGATAGTGATGGACAACGCAAGCTATCATTCCGGCCTTTTAGAGGATATTCCAAGAAAATCATGGACAAAGCAGAGATTGATTGGATGGTTAAAAGAAAAGAACATTGACTTCCCAGAGAGGGCCATGAAGGATGAAATATGGAGCATTGTAGAAAAAAATTGTAACATTGAAAAAACATTCTACCTTGACGAATATGTGAAACCTTTGGGCCACAAAATACTAAGACTTCCTCCATACCATTGTCAATTTAATGCTATTGAAATGGTATGGTCTGAGTGTAAGAGGAAATACGACCAATACATTGCTAGTCTGAAGGGGACACCATCGGAAGTTTTGGCCATGTGGGAAAAAGCGATAAATGAAGTATCTTCAGAGCATTGGAAAAATTATGTCAGCCACACAGAAAGGGTAATCCAAGAAGCTTGGAAGACAATACAGATATGTGATGCTTCAGACATTGCGCCACTTGTAATTAGTACCGACGAAGACAGCAGTGACGATGAAGAATTTAGTTCTGATTCTGAAGACAGTGAAGGGGAGTAGTTTTTATTTTTAAAGTTAGTTAGTTATACATTAATTTCTCTCTTTTAGTTTTTAAAGCAAAGTCTGCATTGTAACATATTCATTTTTAGCATACACGCAATAGATCATATCTCTTATTTTGTTCTTTAAGTAATCTGTGATTTTTGTTTTTACCTCTTTTTGTTTTTGAAACATTCTGGAGGTAAAGGATTCATCGTTCGTTATTCCCCTTTTCTTAATATTTTTTCAGTATTGTCTGTAATTGAGAATTAAAATAATTTTGATGAAAATGGGTAACTGGCGTCAATTTATTACATTGCAAACAAAGAATAAGACTAAGATGAAAGAATTTATATTAGTAAAGTCTTATTTGCAAAATAATTTTAGTTTTTGAAGTTATAATAGTTATTTTTGTATTAAGTGTGCAAAATGAGGGTTTTTTTTATGGCAATGAGAGTGTTAATTTTTTGCCAGCCATTTTCGACAAGTTGCAGCGCTTTCTGTACAGAAAATGCCAATTTTAAATTCGCTTTAGCCAGTGCTGAACGCACCCCTCCTATCTACATCACTGCATACGTTTAGGTTAGGAATCATCGCTGAAATATAAATAATATAAGAAATACGTTATTTGAAACCAGCGTGACGTCATTCCAGAAAGGTAATGCGCCAACTATAACATGCATATTTTTTCTATTTTTCAAATAGCAACACACACTGATACAACTATACATTACACTTCATGTCGTTCAATACAACATAAATAAGCAATAATATAATAATAAATATAGAAAAAGCGTACCGTGGAAAATCCAGTAACAAAATAGCCAATTTTCTAAGAAAACTAAATGTGTATGTAGCACATAAAACCAATAACTCATTAGGTAAACTCATAAAAAATAATAAATCAAAAACAAATTTAAAACGTATATAGGGTACACAGGTATCTTTATCAAAGGGGATGACGGATGTAATTATGCTTCTCATTTAATTAATTGCATTTTAATAAAAACTTTAAAGATCTACCGAGAGATTTACGTACAAAAAAGAAAAGCATAAAATTAAATTTACTAGAATTTTTAGAATAAAACAAACCTAAACACACAGGTTTATTACATAACGATTCAAACTGACTTGAACAATTCTCTTCTTATACATATTTTTTGTTAATATAGATTTAGGTAAATATGAAAAACCAATTGTAGGTAGTTCGATGATTTTATTAGCATTGTATTTGTATCATCCGATGAAGCCACAATGTTGGCGAAACGTCATGAGTTTCTTTAATACTGTGGAAGTTTTAAGTTAAAAAATTGTTTTTTTTTTACTTAGTGCCATATATCTTAGTTTGGATTTCCACCAAGTATCAGCCGAATCAATCCAAAATACTTTTGGCCTTTAAAAAGAAGATTTTTAAAAATGTATTCCTTTCTTTTAGGTGTTGCACAATTAATAAATAAGGAGAATGGAGCACCATTTACCGACTGTGATGTTTCTTTATTCGAAGCATTTGCCATATTTTGTGGATTGGGCATTCATAATACTCAAATGTATGAAAATGCATGTAAATTAATGGCTAAACAAAAGGTTGCTTTAGAATGCCTGTCATATCACGCCACTGCTAGTAACGAGGCCGCGGCTAAATTGGTAAAAGAAGATATTCCTTCTGCTGAGAGTTTTAATTTGTACAGGTAAGTTTTAAAACCTTCTACAAGATATGCATACAACAATCAAAATTAGAGGAATTTTTAGAAAATTATTTTAATAAGAAATTTCTTCATGACATCAAAGTTTTATCATGATCAATTGTGATTGTAAAAAGTAACGATAGGAGAGAGTTCGCAATTTTCTTGGTTTGTTGGCGTATTATTTGGATGCATGTGAAAAGTGATTTAAATATAAAATTTGACTTCGCAAAATCTGGAGTCTGTATGAGAGCTTGAACAGGGTGTTTTTTTTTCGTTGATGTCATAGTAGTCCCGTTCTTCTTTTTTTAGTGTTTAGTTTAATGGCGTGGTCAGATCTACGCTAACTGGATTGGTTTAGAAAATACAGGGTGATTCTTAAAATCTTCCGTTTCTTATTATCTTTTATTACCCGGCTATTTATGGAGATAAAAAACAACTTTAAGTACAAAAATTTTATGACTTTTTACGTAGAATTCAGCGGTGTACTTAACAGAAATATAGATGTGTTAAATTTTGAGATATTATCAAAAGTAGCATTTTCTTAAACGGAACACCCTATATCTAAGTATCTAAAAAAAATCGCATTTTTTCTTGCGATTGCAACATTATATAATACTTAATATTTTGCTTTGTCCTAAATAGCTAAAATACCAAAAAACATTTATTTTTAGTTGGCCATGGACTGAATTCTGCGTTTGTTTTTGTTTTTTTTTACATGTTATAAAATTAAATAACAATTAAGTATTGATTGTCAAATTCCGTTTTCGACTATATTTTTTTATTTTTTTAAAAAAAGGTGTCCAAAATGGTTGTTTTTCAAAACTACGAAAAGTTAAACATGTTTGAGTACTATATTCAGAGTAATAAAAATAAAGACGCTTTAGACCTATATTTTGAGCGTTACCCGGAACGACGACAGCCAGACAAACAAATATTTCAAAGATTATGACAATTTAAGTGCGTATATCATTCGCAAAACCAAGAGGTAAAAGTTACAATAAGGAAAATGGAGAAAGAGATGAAATAAATATATTAGCTTGTGTTGCTGCTGATCCGACAGTATCTAGCCTTAATTTTGACAAAGACATTGGCATAAATAAATATAAAGTTTTAAAAACGTTAAAAAAGCATAAGTATAAACCGTATAAAACAAGGAAAGTTCATAACTTACATCTCGGAGATGAAGAACGGCGTTTAGAATTTTGTGATTGGTATTTGCAACAGATTAATCGGAATCCCATTTTTTTTTTCAAAATGTAATATGGACTGACGAAGCTTTTATATCTAGCGAAGGAATTTTTAATCGACAATCGATATTGGTCAAACATAAATCCTCATCAGACCGCCGCTAGGGTATAACAAGGACGACTCTTTTTTGATATAGTGCCACTCACACATGGAACCCAATTCCATGTGTGAGTGGCACTATATCAAAAAAGAGTCCTTAAGTACAGGATTTATAATGAAAATTTGAATACCGAAGGATACATCCAAATTTTCGAAGAATGTGTAATAAACGAGTTGGATAACATGCCATTAGCTGCAACAAATAATGTTTATCTACAACAAGACCATGCCCCAGCCCACAACAACCATATGGTAAGGCATTTACTAACTGTCAATTTCTTTTAAATTTGGCTTGGTACATATGGATCAAACAAATGGCCTCTGCGTTCCCCCGATCTAACGCCACTAGACTTATTTTTGGGATTTATCAAGAATAAAATATATAAAATCCGAAGTAATACTTAAGAAGAACTTAGAGCAATTTTTATTAATTGCATTGGAAGAGTGCCAAATATTCATATTTATAACGCCACTCGTTCAGTTCAATTCAAATGTAGATATCTCTGTTTTGAAAAAACCGATTTTATTCAAGTTGGTGTCGAAGTGCTTTTCTTGCTCTACTCGTGGAGCCATAAACTATACCGTAATAAATTTGTTAGTGGCGTTGTTTCAGAATTCTCCAAATAATGCTGATTTTCTCAAAAAAATCAAATGGTGCGCTAAGATTTTTATACCACAGTTTATTTGGTAGTTATGAAGGGCATTGAATAGTGAAATAAAAATCGAGGTCCGCATTTAAATTAAGAAAGTTGATGATGGTCTCTCGAATCCGAAACGTCGGATTGGAAAATTAACCATTCCGCTTAGTAGAGGAGCAAAAGTGACAATGACAGAGTGGACATTATTTTAGTCTTTCATTTCAATTAATCCTAACATTTTACGAAAACCAAAAAAACTGGAAAAAAACAAGGCTCCAATAGAAACTTTAGTATTCTCGCATAACTGTATAGGACAAAACTTAACAAAAGAACAAAATAAAAAATACTAAAACTCAGGGTCAGGAAGGGCAGGACTGGATTTGGGCAAAAAGATTAAACCAAGTTCTACCTTGCTTCAGTAAAACAAGGAAAAAACGACGAAATGAACTAACAACAAATATATTTAATATATGCGACTCGTTTTCTACTACAAGAAACGATATGGTGGATCGTATTAGAAATGCCATCCAAAATATCTTTATAGTAGAAATGGAGGCTGCTGTCCAATCGACACAGGAAAGATTGCAACTTTGTATTGACAATGACGACAGGCATTTTGAGCACTTGCGAAAGTAGTTTTCCGTGATTTTAAATATATCTGTTATTAGTTTATTGTTAGCTCATTTCGTTTTTCTTTTGTCGTTTCACTGAAGCAAGGTAGAACTCGGTTTAATCTTTTTGCCCAAACCGAGTCCTGCTCTGCCTGGCCGTGACTTTAGCTATTTTATTGCGAGGCTTATGTGTTTATGAGACTGGGTTCTAGTACTTTTTGTTTTGTTCCATTGTAAAGTTTGCTTTACAGCTATGTAAGATTACTAAAGTTTTTAATGGAGGCTTGTTTTTCTCCAGTTTTCTGGTTTTCCTAAAATTTATGGATTAATTAAAATGAGAGATGAAAACAATTTCCACTTTGCCATTGTCACTTTTTTTCCTCCACAAATAGGCAAAATTTTCCAATCCGACGTTTCGGACTCGAGAGACATCATCAACTCTCTTAATTTAAATGCAGGCCTGAATTTTTTATTTCACTATCAACGCCCTTCATAGCCACCAAATAAATTGTGATTTAAAAGTCATAGCGTACCATTTGATTTTTTTGATAAAATCAGAATTATTTGAAGAATTCCGAAACAACGCCCCCTAGTGACCAATAACAAAGTCATTACGGTACAGTTTATGGCTCCACGAGTACAGCAAATAAATCTACACCAAGTTGAATAAAATCGGTTCATTCAAAACAGAGACATCTAGATTTGAAAGTAAAAATGTTTGACCCTTCCCCACACACTTTATTTTTGAAAATAGACAAAGATGTCCTGAAGCAAAGAAGTGCGTAATTGGTTAAAGAATTCAATGCTTATATTTCCAATATACATATACATTAATGTATTCCCTTACATATAAAAAGTAAATATCTAAAATATAACGCCTTAAAAATCAATACTTATTTTGTAATAAAGTTCTAAAATTTCGCGCGCAAATGGATCATTTCAAACGACAGCATTTGGCGCCGTCTACGGTTTAACGTCACATCGTACCAGTATGGCAACGTCGCCAACGACCGTCAAAAATGCAATATCAGCTGTCATGGTTAATGGAAGTATTGGCAGTTTTGTTTGTTTTGATTTTGTGATTTCGTGGTTTAATTTTTATGTTTATTTAAAAGAAAAGGGTGTATTACTGGTAAAAAAATATTTATACGTAAACAACAAACTGAACAAAATAAACTCGAGACTAACAAAATTGAAATCACAAAACGCTGTCAATGTCGTCCATTAACCACAAAAAAAGAACAAATGTCGTTTGGATGACGGCTTGAAGAATGACGTCTGTTGTTGTTGAACGTTGCACCGTTGCCAGATTTCGCGTATACGTAATGACGTCACGTCCCGTTTTTGGTCGGGTGACGTAATTTGAATTTTGGGGCTTTTTTAATTGCCTTTTGTCGGCCGGAAAGGCAATCAAATTGATTTTTTTTTAGATATAAGTTTAAATACCACGTGGCCTTATAATTTTTAGTATTTGTTCGTATTTAAAAATGTATGGTTCCCTATTATGGAAATTTAAGAGAATTGGCATTTACACTTTTGTGTTGCTGTTAATTCCCCTAGCGGGCAACTTTCGAACTTATACGAACGAAATAATTTACAGCAATTTTCTCTATAAATATTTTTTTTCTTAACTTCTGTAAGCTACATCCGACGTCCTCTATTATTGGACCACCCTGTACAATAATTTATAAAATAAAATATTTAAAGAATCTCTTTTAAACTAAGAATATTAAAACTTTTTTTATGAAGTAATATTAATAATTATTACAATCCGTTTATTTAAAAATGTTCATTGTAAGCAAAAACGTAAGTCAAGTATGAGATATTGGTATGTCATATATAAATATATTATGTGAAATTAACAACTGCAAACATTGTGTTAAACATATTTAATACAATTCGATATATAATATATAAATATATAAAAATATAACATATAAATAAAATCTGTGCCAACTATTTTTATATTTTTCTCTCAACAAGTGAAATTTTATACCTTATGTTTCCTTTTTCACCGAAAATCGTATATTCAAATGATGTAGATTAATGCAAAGCGAAAAAGCGTCAGGCCATAAATTAGAAAACGCCTTTTAACCTCGAACCGGGATTTCTATTGAGATTCGAACGATATTTTATAGCAGTAGCAAGACCCATTTTTAGAACACATTAAAACCGATTTATAAAAGTTATTTGTTAAATACTTATTTGTCATTTTTTTGCAATTGAAATACAATATAACAAAAGGGAGTTTTGGTTCTTTCACCATCTTGATTCTTATTTTGACGGATATTTGTCTTAATATAAATAACCATCTCATTTACAAACAGTCTGCTGAAAGACATGGAGAATATTGCGGAAAATATTATAATTAGAAGAACGTCGTTAATTGTGTCTAAATATGAAATTTAAAATAAATCGCCTGAAAACGTAAAAAATGTACATTTTTTATTTATAAATAGAGAATATTGTAACTACTATTTTTATGTCCTACAAAGTTTCGTTTGACGATTTTAAGTTATCAGAACTTTTTGTTTCAGTTTCACGTTTATCGATTTTGATTTGTCCGACGACGAAACTTGCAAGGCGACTATACGGATGTTCCTCGAATGCAATTTGGTCCAACAATTTCACATCCCTTATGAGGTAAGTCTTTTTTAACTGGAGAAAATAGATTTCCTGTCAAGTTCTTGAAAGCGTTTCTAGAGTTTAATTATAAGAGATTTCGGTACGTTACTTGAATTACTTTGAACTGGTGGGGTAATTAAATTACTTATGAAAAGACATTTCTCGAATAAAAATACCGTTATTCGGTATACAGGGTCATTGGTACGTATCGAAAAAGTCTATTATTTCCAATACATAGAGAGCCAGCAAAAATATTGAATAGAAACATTTTAGGGTTTTAAATATCTATTGGAGTAAAGATAAACTAATGGTACGTATACAAATGGTCATAAAGTCATAACAAAACAAAGTGGCATTTTTTTTAATGGAACACGCTATAGGTCTATTATAAAAAAAAATAAATCCAAAAAGTTGTAAAGATTTCAGGGAACTTCCTAAAAAATAATTTTGAATATACAGGGTTAGTCAGAAACTAGTAGCATACCAAATTTTGTTAATTTTTTTAGATGAAATGCCCTGTATATCTTTAGTTTTTAGATTCTCCTTATTATTCACTTTCCAAAAATATGTGATATGTCTATGCTTGGATCGGTAGTTTTTGAGCTATTCAAAACTGCCCCTTAACTGAAATTTAACATAATACAATATCCTAGTTAGTTTAGGTGAAATCGTCTCTAAGGTGTCTTGATAATAATGTAAAGAATGACTAATATGATTTTAAAGTTAAAAAATATTTTATTATAAATAAAAAATACTAAATGAAAATTTATAAAATGACAAATAAAATTAAAAACCATAAATTCTAGTTATTCACATGTCCTTCTTGGTTGGCGAAGCACCTCTCAATATTATGTAACAATTTACGTTTAATGCAGTTAAAAATAAAATCATAGTGATTTTTGTTTAATCTCGCAATTTTTTCCCTAATACTCTATTCGAATACAGCTATATTTTCAGATCTTTGTAGTAATTTTTGTTTTTTAGATAACACTATAGAAATAATTATATGTCCATTTCGTCCAATCCACAGATCATAGTTCCGATTCAAAAATTAAGTAGCATTTAAAACAGTGAGCGCCATTCTGTAGTCAAAAGAATCTAAATCTCTGATTTAAAGAAATGTTATCTAACTGCTGTTTATGTCATTTTCCAGATATTGGAGATTTTTAACACCAGTAAGACTTTCACGGAAAAATATTGGTCCGATAACCTTATTTTTTGTCGTCCTTGAATTTTGACTACTTTAATTTTGTGAGGACTGTTTGTTGCCCAGAAATGTTTATTGTGACGAATAAACATACCATTAGTAGTTAATGTAGCTTCATCGGTAAAAAGTATATTGTGTAAAAAGAGCGGATTAAACAAATATCTTCTTAAAATTTGTTGTTTATATTCTTTAGTTAGACCATGAACGGGTGGAAATTTATATGGGTGATAATTATAACGGTGAAGAGTTTGTTGTTGAATTTTGCTAAATGATTCTTGAAAATAAATCGCTAAATTAGTGAGTGATCATACGGGGTTTTCAGCAATAAAATGAACCTGATATAGTCCTAACTAACAACACTAATTTAACTGTAAAGAATAGCAACACACTTAAGTCAAAGTTTTCGTTTGGAATTGCAGTTCTTCTTCTATTTATTTGTTGGGCAAAACTAACACAGACAAGTTAACTGATAGTGACAATCTGACAATGGCAGTACCAGCAAGACACTTTAGGATAAGGGGGGATCTTAAAGTCGAGTATTTCAAAAATTACCTATCCAAGTATAGACATATCACAGGTTTTTGAAAAGGAAATACTAAGGAGAATTTAAAACAAAAATATACAGGGCATTTCATTTAAGAAACCAAAATTTGGTACGCCACTAGTTTCTAATTTACCCTGTATATTCAAAGTTATTTTTTCTCCATACAGCTTTTGTATCTATTATTTTTTCTATCTACATATATAAACCCTGAAAATGGATGGCGAAATATAATTGATGACCCTGTACATTTCAAACTGCTTGTACAAGCCTATACATAAAACCTAATTGAAAACAATCCTTCTAATCTCTGTCTAAGAGCAGCAACGTCCCATGAAATTAATAATCAATCAATGCAGTTTCATAAACTTAAAACTTGGTATAAATTCTGCCTTGAGATACAAGTTTATTAAACTGCTCAATATTTGAAGCATCCAGACACAGCACGTGTTTTAGTGTTTATTTTCGAGGACTGGAATACGCATTTGAATATTATTTGACAGTGACTTTCTTGTGAATTTATCTAATGAAAAATATCTATCTTTTGTGTGAAATTAAGTTTAAATTTTTATAAATTGTCTGTGGTAAGTTAAATATATTTTAGAGGGATTAAACCGCTCATAAAAAACAATGTTATCAGTCAAATGCCGCGGTTTCTTTCATTTTCAGCTTTGAAATTTTCAAGATATTTGGTGTGTTCATTGTTTGTGTTTGTTTTGTGCAAGAGAAAGAGAAAAGATAAGTAGTGCAAGAAAAAATTTAAATTTTTTTTTGTTTACTAGGTCCTGTAATTCTGTAATATATTGATGTTATGACTTGAGATAACTAATATTTAAAATGATTTGGCTTTAGATTAAGAAAAGTTGGCTAAGGAAAATTGAATTAAAAGAGACTGGTTTATATCGAAAAAAAAAATAAGGACTATGTAGCAGTTTTTTTAAATAGTAATAGTATAGAATTACTTTATATTTTAAAGATTTTGCGCCCCTTAGACATTTCGCCCTTGGTTTTTGAAAATAGTGGGCTCTTAATAAATCGTCAAATTTCATCTCCCAGTCTTAAATAAGGGGGAGTTTTAGACAGACAAATATCATAACTTCGTATCCATGAAAGTTAAAAATCTAAAATAAGTGTAGGACCAATGCATTATTGCATATAACATATAACTACTTTTTCTTCTGCTTTATCTATATTCTTCTTACTATGACTAGCTAAATTCCAGACCTGTCACCTGACCCGGACGGCTTGTTTACAGTAACACCATTTTTTTTATTACTTCCCAATTGAATGGTTTCTTTAAAAAATGATAACGCCGTCATGCCGCCTCGATTCCCAGAAATGAAAGTACATAACAATATATTTTCGATATTTCTTCCATTCTTTCTTTAA
The DNA here is from genome assembly GCA_030620095.1 of Kuschelorhynchus macadamiae. Taxonomy (NCBI): domain Eukaryota; kingdom Metazoa; phylum Arthropoda; class Insecta; order Coleoptera; family Curculionidae; genus Kuschelorhynchus; species Kuschelorhynchus macadamiae. The sequence goes on along the minus strand of JAUTXW010002217.1, from coordinate 328,495 downwards.
ACAATAAAATTTGGTCATTCTTTGACTTAAATTAATAAATTAGAGGTAATTTTGGAGTAATTTGGTGTTTTGATTAATTTTTAGTGATCACAATAGTAGTTTAGGGAAGGTATTTTAATTAGACGATGGTCAATAAAACGCACTTAGACAATCTAATGCTGCAATTAGTCGACGTTTCGACTTCTATGAGGTCATCTTGAGGACTATAATAATACAAATGTGATTATCTATGTAAAAATCAACTATATACAATTTGCGGAATATTATTTAGATGGTAGGATTTTTCATATGTTGTTTGTACCATTTAGTATAGACCAATGTATATATGTATGCTATATCTGTCCATAAGATTTAGTAGAATCTATTATGTTTGTATTATTATCAAGTATTATAATTATTTTGTTACTGCAATATATACATATCACATATATATTATTTTTCAAAATAGAAAATTAAGGTTTTAAAGTCTATTTGTATCTAAGGTTAATTTGTTTGGAAATTTCGAATGAAAAAGTTGCAATATAATATTTTATATTAATTTGTTGCGAATTAATTAAAAAAAAATGTATAATTTATAATGTTCCCGATATTCCCAGTATATTACTATGGCAGTGCTCCTCACCTCTGTACAGGGTGTCCTGATTTGGTTGCAAAAGCAGGGTATCTCGCTTATTTTTAAAGATAGAACCTTGGGGTTTTCACGAACCTGAGCTAATTTTTTGTGAAACTCATGAAGCCGTAAACAAAATTTTCATAGCCTTCTTCGTTTATGAGATACAGGGCGAAATAGAAAATTTTGCATTTTGGGACCATCCTCGTATCTCGGTTATCCTTTAACTCAACGCAAATGGAAAAATTGCTGCTTATGCAGTTTTTTACGCTGGATCCAGTGGCGTAGTCATATTTTTCATTTGAGTTGTTATTTTTTAGATATGACCCAAAGTTGTGTTTTTTTAAATAGGACACCCTGTATATTTGTCCAGAAATTGATTTGCCCTTTTAAAAGCTTCTCAAAAATATATAATAGTATGGGACTATTTTAATAAACAACAAAAATCCTAATTTTTATAATTATCATCCCAAATTTTGCAGTAGGCCATGCAAAACAATGCTGCCTTTTATTTAAAGTCGTTAACAATATCTACATCCTAACAATAAATCAAAATAAATATGTAATTAAATCTATTTATCAAAATATGTATTGATAATTTCGTACCAAAAAAGTACCACCTACCTAGATTTATGTAACACAAGAACAAAACAGTAATAAATTATTATGTAACAAGTCTTTCAGCAAAAATCAACTGTCGTATAAGAACTACAGTAACCAAGGAAATCAAAAGAACTGTTCAAACTGATTTCCATTTTGTTCTATGCATGCTTCGCACAATTTTCGTATTCGTTTTAGCGAATTAAGCAAAATAACGGGATGAATTAGTAAATAGCGAAAATTTTCTCTTATTGCATTTCCTAAATCTTGGACATTATCATAGTGGTCTTTGTAAATTCTATTTTCCAAATATCCCCATAGAAAGAAATCTAAAATCGACAAATCTGGGGACCTAGAGGGCCATCTTATAGGTCCATTTGTTCCGACCCATTGATTGGTGAAATTATTGCCCAGAAATAATCTCGTCATTCCAGAATTGTGTGCAGGAACACCGTCCTGTTGAAAATAAATTTCGTTAATTTGCGCCAGAGGAGCATCGTCAAGTAATTCAGGTATAGCTGCCTCTAAAATTTTTATATAGCGATTGGCTGTTAGATTTCCCTCAAATATATAAAATTTTATATGTGTTCCTAATATGAAGCAGGACACATTTCTACTATTGTGCCTATTGAGTATACCAGAATTACTGAAATGTGCTTCGTCTGACCATATAACCTTCCTTTCAAAATTTCTAACCATATCGCATCTTTCTCGAAACCAATTGCAGAAGACTACCCGACGCCCTGCATCCCCTGGTTGTAAGTGCTGCACGAGCCTAAATTTGTATGGGTGGTATTTGTGCTTTTTTAGAATTTCTTGAACTCTAGTTTCTGGAATCCCTATGCTCTTTTCACTGGCCCTACAAGAGTTTGTAGGGTAAGTTTCTGCATTAGCCAAAACCGTAATTTCATCAGCCTCCCGATTTTCTTTATTATATATTTTCGTACGAGGTTTGATAAATGATCCGTGATTAAGTAAATTCTTTTTTATCCTATAAAAAGCGGATATATTAGGTTAGCCTCGTTTCTGGATATCTAAATAAAAATTAAGCAATAGTATTTCAACATACCTAAAAATTAACTATTTACCTGTTAAAATACATCTCAGAAGCCGCTTCAAAATTTTCATTACTTAATACACACATACATAAATAAATACACAATAAATAAATACAAAAAACTAGCGCTATATTTTATATACGCGTACAAAATTGGGAAATGTCATTTGCTTCCAAGAAAACAAAAGAAAACGGCATCGTTTTGCATGGCCTACTGCAAAATTTGGGATGATAATTATAAAAATTAGGATTTTTGTTGTTGTTTATTAAAATAGACCCATACTATTACATATTTTTGAGAACTTTTAGAAGGAGAAATCAATTTCTGTACAAATATACGGGGTGTCCTATTTAAAAAAACACAATTTTGGGTCATATCTAAAAAATAACAACTCAAATGAAAAATATGACTACGCCACTGGATCCAGCGTAAAAAACTGCATAAGCAGCAATTTTTCCCTTTGCGTTAAGTTAAAGGATAACCGAGATACGAGGGGAGTCCCAAAATGCAAAATTTTCTATTTCGCCCCGTATCTCATAAACGAAGAAGGCTATGAAAATTTTGTTTACGGCTTCATGGATTTCACAAAAAATTAGCTCAGGTTCGTGAAAACCGCAAGGTTCTATCTTTAAAAATAAGCGAGATACCCTGCTTTTGCAACCAAATCCGGACACCCTGTACAGTACATTGTATTGTTTAATGTTTATAAAAAATATATGTTTAATTTCTTTTCCACCTGTTTAAATTATAATCGGTTCTGACTGAAGTGAATACCATCATCTTTTTGTTTATCTTTATAGTTGCCGTTCTCGTTACATTTCTTGCGCTTTAAGCTTAAAGTCGTGGTAACTAAAACAACGATTCTTGACACGAGTTTTCGAGTAACGGATCCGAAGTAACGAATACGGATTCGAAAAGTAACGAATAGTTACTACTGCTCAAAAGTAACTGAAAGTCCCACCACTACTCACCTGCCGCTCGACTATGACACCGAACATTAACAAGACAAGAAGGAGCAATGGAAGCTCCTCCACTTGTTATGCCTATTTCACCCGAATATCGGATACTATGCTTTTTCGATCCCTGGAAGTCGCTGCCGGTTGTCCGTCGTAGAATAAAGTATTGAAATATACCACCAAACATTCATATATATCAATTGTCTTTATATTTACCGGCGCGCGGCGTGAGACTGCTTTTTTATTTATTTTTTTATTAAAATAAGCATTTACCAATTTACTTAGTGTTTTGTGATTGGTAAATTAATTAAAAAAAATTACGATTAAGTCTATTCTATCTTTATAGGAAACTTTAAGACGGAAAAATTATTCATTTCTTTTAACAACAAACCTTTTTGGCCTGATAAGAAATTATGGCGATAAATCGAGAAATCCAACCACAACACAATTGTGTAAGGCATTCAAGAAATTACTTACTTAAAATATCTTAATGAGGTTGAAGGTGCAAATTCTATTCAAGTTATTAATACAGTTTTGCTTAATCTAACTCTTGATATGATAGCGTTTGCATGCGACTATATAAATCTTTCAAGTACGGACGGCAATGCTGTATTGTTGACATTACTGGCTATCTATTAAAAAATCGGTAAATTTTCTTTACCCGGGACTTCCCTCTTTATGAATCTTTTCCTTTATTGGGAATAGTAAAGTGTGGCCCAATTTAGTTCAGTATAATAGTCATTACCATATTTTTAAATTTTTTATTGGGTGCCATTTTTTCCATCATATTGGATTCCTACCAATATTTTACTAGTTTCTACATACATCACATTTTATTTTTGGACATAATTAAGAATAAATTAAATAAGTACTTTTTGCATTGACAACCCATTCATCCCTATATCACATTTAATTATTCTACAAAATTTAAAGACAATTGAATAATAAAGTTGTTTTTTAAAAAAAAAATATTGGGATTTTGTTCCGCCATCTTGAATTCGTGCCAAAACTTTACCAGTTTATCTCTATATCAAACTTAATGCTAGCACAAAACTTGAAATTAATCTAATACGTAGTTATTTTCGGGCCGATTGTTTAAATACGCGGGTCTTTCAACAAAAACCAGGACAGAATTTTTTACGGCCCAGTGCAACGAGCTACATACCGCCCAAAATCAGAAAATATCATCCAAGCAGGCTTCTTTCATTTTGCGAAATGCAGTTGTCATAAATTATTTATTTGAACAAAAAAGTAAATAACGTCCGTAGATAAATGAATAGGAAACTTAACGGCCATTCGGACAAATAATTATGCCTTTGATAAGCTAATTCAGGTATAGGGTCCAAATCTCATAGACCATTATACCGACAAGCCTTTAAGCATTTTTCATCATCTCTACCGGCACAATTGACGACGTTTCGCCATTTTGGGGCTCATCACGCCAATGCGGCCATACGGTCGAGATGATGAAAAATATTCAACGGCAGTTTGACTATATACGATGGAAAGTTAAGGCAGTAAGAAATTAACCCAAAGAGTAGAGAAGCGTCATCTATGGGTATAAGTGTGAGGCTTGTTATTTAAACCACTGGTAGTAATGTAAAAGGTAAAAACACAAGCACGATATGCGAAGGCTTTCAGTTTTCTGTTTGCAGTGCGATACCAACCATTCTTGGTATCGCACGAATTTCTTACTGCCTTAACTTTCCATCGTATATAGTCAAACTGCCGTTGAATATTTTTCATCATCTCTACCATATGGCTGCATTGGCCTGATGAACCCCAAAAGGGTGAAACGTCGTCAATTGTGCCGGTAGAGATGATGAAAAATGCTTAAAGGCTTGTCGGTATAATGGTCCATGAGATTTGGACCCTATACCTGAATTAGCTTATCAAAGGCAGAATTATTTGTCCGAATGGTCGTTAAACTTCCTATTTATTTATTTGATTTTGACGCCACTCTAAATCTGAGATATTGTTACCGCGCCTCTAAGATTCGTGATGGATGAATTGAAAAAGATATGCGATCAAATTTTGTGTTCGTCTTGGAAAATCAGCAACGGAAACTTTTTCGATGATTAATACGGCTTTTGGAGAATTGTCTATACCAAGATCTGCTTGTTTTCGATGGCATAAAGAGTTTAGTAATGGCAGGGAAAGTTGCGAGTTGCAAAGCGGTCCAGGTGCTTCTATTGTGGTACTAACTGAGGAAACTATCAATATTAGAGCAGTAATTATTCGCACAGATTCACGTCTGATTATCCCACAACTCTCAAATATTCTTAAAATATCTATTGGAAGTGTTTTTACTCTTTCACAGAAGCATTTAAACATGTCTACAGTATACCGCGTATACTCACACCAGATCAAAAAGCGAATGGGGTGGCGGTTTATGAATACTGGAAACAATGCGTTGAAGAAGAAGGCGAAGAATGGTGGAAGACCATTATTACTGCGAATGAAACTTGGGTGTGCTGTTAAGATCCGTTGAAGCTCTGTTATGAAGCAGCAGAGTACGCAGTGGGTAGAAAAAGGTGGACCACCTCCAAAAAAAACACGTGCGCAAAAATCTGCCACTAAACCCTATGGTCATAACATTTTCTGATCACAAAGGCATGGTGTATACGCACATAGTCCCACATGGTAGTACAATAACTGCCATTTATTATAAACAAGTTTTGTTCCAGTTAATGAAGGATCACATCCCCAAAAAACAACCTGAGCTAATTGGAAAGTGAAAACTTCATCATGATAACGCTCGCCCTCACGTAGCGAATATAGTGACAGAGTTTTTGAACATTAAAAATATCAGGTCTGTACCGCATCCTCCATCTAGTCCTGACACAGCCCCATGAGACTTCTATCTGTTTCCTCAAGCAAAAAAAGACCTCAAAGGACGACGATTTCAAACAGAATTGGATGTTGTTAAGGCTTTAGAGGCGGTTATGAAGACGCTGTCAAAGAATGGCTTCCGCCATGTCTTTGAACAATGGCAGCACCGTTGGGATAAGGTTATTGCATTATAGGGGGACTAGATAGAGAGTGATAAAAGTATTGTTGTTTAAGATTAATAAATAAAGTTTTGGTAGTACTAGTCCTAGTCTTTGTTGAAGGGCCCTCGTATTTTATTAAGCCACCATTTTGTTTTGCTATCTTTTACTCATATTCATACAGTTCATTCCTAACACTTAATTTTTGTGCAAAATTTGAGGAAACTTAACGTTTCACTAGTCCGCCATCTTGTTCCGGCATATTGGATTTTTACCAAAATATTACCAAGTCATAAAATGGAAGTCAATCTAATGAATAGCTTTTATGCTATGTCGCGAAATGACAGACCGACAGACCAACTGACAGACAGACCGATGGAATTGATGAAACATTTTTTTTTTTGGCATCTAGGATCGCTATAACCTGAAAATATGTAAAAACTGAGAAGGTGATTTTTTCACGATTACAAATATATTATTTGCCCGCCGTTTTGTTCCGCCGTATTGAATTAATAAAACAGGTTTACTAGTTTATTTTTATACCTACCAAAATTAGTATTTAAGGCTAAATTTTTAAATACTTTATTAAGCCGCCATTTTGTTCTGCCATCTTGGATTAAAATTTTCAACAATTAGTTTCCTTGTTTACTTAATTTTTACAAACAGTACTTTTTATAGTTATATTAAGCTCAATCAATTAAACAACTTGACGTCGTCTCATTTTCTTCTTTTATTACGTATAAAGCAAAATAGGTCACATTAACCATTATGGCTAGATATTTTTAAAACTCCTTTTTAAATCATCTCGGTAAGTAATTGTTTATTCGTTTTAATCGTTAGCGGTTTGCACCAACCTTGTAAAGGCGCTGGCACCTGCACAGCTGTATGAATTTCTCGGATTCGTAGGCGCGTTACTGTAGGCACAAAATAAAAGTTCCGACGGACCGTGCTCCTTCTTGTCTTGTTAATGTTCGGTGACTATAACCTTAGAGGAAGAATAAAAATAGAGTTTATTATTTACGTATTTAACCACTGCCAAGATTACCTCACAGTATAAGGTCGATCGTACGACGATGCCACGCCTAGCCAGGAACACCAATGTTTATACCAATTTATATTACGGTGAATATGTTTAAACATGATGCAATAAAATTTTCATACAAAGAATAGTAATATATTTCCAGTATTAGTTTCTAAGCAGTATAAAGAAATTACTTTTATTGCAAAATAGTAAAATACAAACTAAAATACCCAAAGTCTCAGATCAGATTTCACCAGTAACAAGAGTTTTAGTTAGCTATGGCAAAACCGATCGACAACTCCACGTTTTAGATCATCCCACTGTGGTATTAGACCATCCCACTTTCATTTATAAGAGATCCTTATAGTAAGAAAGTATAATAGTCTACAGTAAACATTGTTACAGAGTCACGTGGCCGGCGTGGCTTAAAAACCATTAGCGGGTCGTGGAACTACAATAAATTTTAACATTAAAGAAATTAATTTGCTAAAAAATATTTTATTAGATACCAAGCTTTTCTTAGCGTCACTACTGCATGTGTTTTAATGTATTATTGTGTATTTGTTGACATGACGCAAATCTTCTAATTATATGTTGCCTTATTTCAAGAAGCAGCGTTCTAAAGGAGCGGTGACATTAGAAGAACATTAATTTAATGTGAGTTTCAAAAAAAAATGGCCGTTTTAGAATTTTCTTTTAATCGCAAAGTAAACAGCAAGATTTCCTTTTCCAGGAGACACGTCCAATGGAAGATACTTTATTCACTTATTTTGGGTCACATGACGTATTGACCAATCCGGTTCGGTATAATAGAACGTTTATTTCGTCGTGGGTCATATGAGAATCTTCAGAAGCAAAATGATACAAAAAAGACTCTGAGGTGATTGTTTCGCCGATTACAATAGTTTTTCCTATCAGATAATTAAAATAATTATAGAATATACCTATACTATACTAAAATAGTCAAAGGGCGTTTCACGCTCAAAAAAACGTACTGCGATTTCGAAAATCACTAGATTTTGGATGAAATCTGGGGAAATAATAAACTTTCGGATGATTTCGTGCCTTTTTTTAATTTTCACTTATGTTGGGTCAATTCTTTATATAAATGTTGTCAGGTAAACGAATTTAAATGGCGATTCTTTGCGTATTAAAAGTAAAAATATGTTCGTAAGCATGTTCTAAACTGGTTAGAATTTAAGATTTAGGATATTGAAAATTAAAAAAATCTTTTATTGTTTAAATTTTAGCTATTAACATGGAAAAACACTATGACAATGGGCTATCTATTCGTATCTAATAGCGCTCGCTTTTTCTCACTTTCCTCGCAAGAGGAAAGTATTCTAGTTACAAAAAAAACATGTTTTCTCAATTCCGTCGGTTAGTCTGTATGTCTATCCCCGACAAAGCTCAAGAACTGCTTGTTCTATTTACTTCAAGTTTTGGTTAAAAATTAAAGGTCATATGATGATGACGTGGTAACATTTTGGTAAAAATCCAATATGGCTGAACAAAATGGCGGTTTATTGAAATGTTAAAAAAATATTACTAAGAAACTGCTTATCTATTTTATCCAAATTTTGCAGAAAAATTAGGTTCGACATGACCATCAAATGATAAGTTTTACTACAAATCCAAAATGGCGGCCTAATAAAATATTGTGTGTCAATGCAGAAAACTATTACATCGATTATGTTCAAATTTTGGTCAAAAATCAAATATTATATAGGGGGAACTGGTAAAAATGTTCAGACAAATTCAAAATGGGGGAACAAAACGTTGGCCTAATTAAATGTTTAAAAATATCTGAAAACAGTACTTATCGAATTGATTGATAACATCCCCCATTTTAAATCTGTATAATTATTAAAATTCGCTCGCATTCTACGCATTCCTACTCTCATTTTTTAAATATTTACTAAAAATGTATGATATATATTTTCAAATACCCCCAGATTCCTTCTTTCTTTCAGCCAAATGTACACAAATGTTAAAATTCCGCCGCCATGTTGGCATTACAATCTTGGATTTTTAAAATGTTGACAAAAATTCATGATGGTCTCAAATGCCGAATTTTAATCAAATCTGCAAAAATTTTAAAATTAGTCTGCTATGGTGGTGGCGCCATTTTTAATTCTCAAATATTGACTAAAATTTCAAAACTTTTATTCTTAAATACTTCTAGATACTGATATTTCAGCCGAATCTGTACAAATGACAAAATTCGTTCGCTATATTGGCGCCACCATTTTGATTTTTGTGGTGCATTCTTAAATAATCCCCACAAATGTTAAAATCATCCGTCCGACCTGTTGACGTTGTCATTTTGACAGCGCTATTTTAAATTTTTAAATGCTGACCCTTTTAAATTTTCCTAGGCACTGATTTTCAGTTTTGGCTACACAAGTAATTCGTCGGCCGTATTGGCGCCGCCATTTTGGATTTTTAAACGTTGGCTAAAAAAATTCGGATTTGAAAATAATCGGTAATGGTGTGTTGAAAAATCCATTACAAGATTTAAATCAGACATACAAACATACAATCAGACGAATAGGAAGCCAATAAAAGCGCGTTAAAAGCATTGATTTTAGTTTAGAACTCTAACAGCCGTATTCACTAAAGAGGTTTAACTTTAGATAAGGTCTAACTTGACAGTTGCAGATTTGAGATGACATTTTTAACAACTGAACAAATAATTTTTCTAAATGTCACAATTACAAAATGGTAGCAACATAAGGCAAACATAACTAAAAACTAAAGTTTAATAATATATAAATAACTAATTTCCTTTTAAACTTACCTAACTTAATGGTTTGATTTTAGATAGTGAAGTAGAGAACGATTATTTCTTTGAAGTTTGTAAAAATGCCTATTTGCCTCATTAAGGAATAGGTAAGAATCTTTCCTTTTATCAACTTTAATGAAGCATGGCCCATTTCTTCATTTTCTCACATCAAATATTTTAACAGGTCGTCATTTTGTTTCGCCATATTGCGTTCATACCAATATTTTACCAGTTTTTTTTATATTAGACGTAATTTTTGTGGAAAATTAAATAAAATTAAAGTTAATCGAGTAAGTGGATTTTTTAGCTATACCGGAACAGACCGACCGACCGATCGATGGTAATGGAAAAACATGAGGATCTGTAAAAATCCGGAACGATAATTTTTTCACGATTAATGATATTTCCTTATGCGAGAAGTGAAAACTCGCGCCGTCACTGGCATTCGTCAACAAATGGCCTAGGCTGGAGCATGAGCCATCCCCACTTCTTGTTCTATCGTAAACATTGGTCGATAGAATGTGAAAAATAGGGGAACCATGTAGGCGCATACCCCTAACGTGATTTATGAATGACTTGTGATCTCTACTGTATTCTTACTCTAAAACTATAACTACCATAGCATTTCTGTTTTTGTTTAGTGCTTTATAACGTACAAGCTAAGCTCTCATAAATATATGGCCAGGAGTGCGGTAGAGGGACTAACCAGTGACCACCGTAGTTTGGAGCCGAGGTAAAGCGGTAGGTCCCGTCCAGGTAGGCCTCGTCGCGGAAAGGAGACGTTAAGGGCTTATAAAAAAATAATTGGCCCGTTAATTTCCCTGCTGGTATAGCATAATGTGGTAGATTCATTATACATTCGAATAATCTGCCGTCGTTCATTGCTAAAAAAAATCGGAATAGCAGTGCTGCAAATTTAATGATGCTGTGCTTTTAGTATTTAGTTAGGTATTTAGTATCTTGCGGTTTCAACCTTTCCCACTCAGTTTCCGCAAATAAATTATAAGCCCTGGTTTTTGCTTTCCTGTTAAGCCTCAGAGCTAGGCCAAACCCATGCCATTAAAAGTCACTGAACAGCTTAATACCCAACTCGTTCTACCGAGGAAAATTATTTAAAGGCCAAAAGAAGCTAATGATTCTGTTTCTGAATTTAATCTCTTACTCAATAGTCGACAAAAGCCGTATTCCCATGAACATTTTACAAACTCTTGAGTAGTAAAATGGGCAAATAATATGCTGTGTGCTAAAACCTATTTTAAAATTCACTTTCCTTATGAAATTCTTACCCATTTAATTATATTTTAAAACGAAATATTTTTATTATGTACAGAGAGTAACACATAAAAAATAAAAATAGTGCATATTATATTTTAATTTAATAAACATATTGTGCAATAAATTAAAGCTCAGTTTGTTATTACGCTAAAAAGGAAACAGAAAACAAATGTCTTATTGTTAAAAAAAATTGCTAGTTACACTAGGTTATACAGAGAAATAAAAAATATTTGTAGGCACTTCAATGCTTTTTAATGTCAGGCTGCTCTTAGATTACTTAGTACTACTGCTAGTAATACATAAAGAAGACTTCAATATTAACCAAATATCTAACATTTTTTTAAAATATAGCTGGAAAAATATTTTTATGCGCTTTAATGTTTTTTAATGTGAAATGATTCTTATAGGATGTTGATACCACTTTTAATAATACAGGATACAGGTATGGCGTAATCTGGTAGATTCTTTATACATTCGAATAGTCTGTCGTCTTCTTTTGCTTAAACAAACTTTAGGGCAATACATATCAAGATCTAGAGTACTTTATAAGCTGAACATTAATATTCGTTCGGAATAGCATTGCTGCAAATTTAATGATGCTGTGTTTTTTTTAGTATTCAGTTAGGTATTTACTATCTTGCGATTTCAACCTTTCCCACTCATTTTCCGCAAATAAATTATAGGCCCTGGCTTTTTGATTTCCTGTTCGGCGTCAGGGCTAGGCCAAATCCATGCCTTTAAAAATCTCTGAACTGCTTAAGACTCAACTCGTTCTACCGAGAAAAATTATGTATAGGCCAAAAGAAGCTAATGATTCTGTTTCTGAATTTAATTTCTTATTCAATAGTCGACAAAAACCATATTCCCATGAATATTTTACAAACTCTTGAGTAGTAAAATGGGCAAATAATATGCTGTGTGCTAAAACCTATTTTAAAATTCACTTTCCTTAGGGAACCCTTACCCATTTAATTACATTTTAAAAAGAAAAATGTTTATTATGTACAGAGTACTTAATTTGTTACCTTTTTCATTGTCTGATATGAAGGATGAATATCTAAATCCTGCAATTTTTAGGCACTTTTTACATCTCCGGTATAATATGACGACTAATAATAAATACTGACTTGTAAGGGTCATGACATACATTAAATGTATTTTGAGCTCCATGAAATTTAATTTAATATTTTAATATGCTATTCTCGATGCCTTAAGGAAACTTTTTTTGCCATATCTCACTTATTACAGGGTAAGCCAGAAATCAAGGGACGAAAATTTGCATATTTTAATCTTGTAATTAATTTATATATATTTTTTCAAATATTTTATCGTAAAACACAAATTAGCAAGAGTGGATATCTTGCAAACTTATGCAGAGTAACACATAAAAATAGTTCATATTATATTTTAATTTAATAAACATATTGTGCAATAAATTAAAGCTCAGTCTGTTATTACTCTTAAAAGGAAACAGAAAACAAATGTCTTATTGTTAAAAAAAATTGCTAGTTACACTAGGTTATACAGGGAAATAAAAAATATTTGTAGGGTATTTAATGCTTTTTAATGTCAGGTTGCTCTTAGATTACTTAGTACCACTGCTAGTAATACATGTGAAAAAGGAGACTTCAATATTAACCAAATATCTAACATTTTTTTAAAATATAGCTGGAATGGAATGAAATTTAATGTTTTTTAATGTGAAATGATTCTTATAGGACGTTGATACCACTTTTAATAATACAGGATACAGGTATGGCGTAATCCGGTAGATTCATTATACATTCGAATAGTCTGTCGTCTTCTATTGCTTAAACAAACTTTAGGGCAATACATATAAAGATCTAGAGTACTTTATAAGCTGAACATTAATATTCATTCGGAATAGAAGTGCTGCAAATTTAATGATGCTGTGGTTTTTTTAGTATTTAGTTAGGTATTTAGTATCTTGCGATTTCAACCTTTCCCACTCAGTTTCCGCAAATAAATTATACGCCCTGGTTTTTCGATTTCCTGTTCGGCCTCAGGGCTAGGCCAAATCCATGCCTTTAAAAATCTCTGAACTGCTTAATACCCAACTCATTCTACCGAAGAAAATTATTTATAGGCTAAAAGAAGCTAATGATTCTGTTTCTGAATTTAATCTCTTATTCAATAGTCGACAAAAACCGTATTTCCATGAATATTTTACAAACTCTTGAGTAGTGAAATGGGCAAATAATAATATGCTGTGTGTTTAAACCTATTTTAAAATTCACTTCCTACGGGGAATCTTTGGCTATTTAATTATATTTTAAAATGAAACATTTTTATTATGTACAGGATGCTTAACTCATTAAATGTTTCATTGTCTGATATGAAGGGTGAAAATCTAAATCCTGCAATTTTTAGGCACTTTTTATATCTCGGTTGTAATATGACGATTGAACGGGAATTTAAATTTTGCCTTGTAAATGACAAGACACACATTAAACGTATTTTGAGTTCCATGAAATTTAATTTAATATTTTAGTATACTGTTCTTCACGCCTTAAGGAAATTTTTTTGTAATATCTCGCTTACTACAGGGTGAGCTAGAGATCGGGGGCCAAAATTTGCATATTTTAATCTTTTAATTAATTTATATGTATATTTTTTAAATATTTTAACGTAAAATAAAAATTAAAATGGGTTATCTTGCAAACTTATACTTAATGTAATAAACATATTGTGCAATAAATTAAAGCTCGATATATTATTACGCTAAAAAGAAAAAAGAAAATAAATGTTCTTTTATTAAAATAAGTTACTAGTTGCACTAGGATAGAAAGGGAAATAAAAAATATTTGTAAGCACTTTAATGCCTTTTTAATGTCAGATAGTTCTTTGATTATTAATACTATTTTTAATAATACATCTCAAAAATAAGACTTTAATATTAACCAAATATCTAGCATTTTTTAAAAATAGAGCTTGGGAAATATTTTTAGGCGCTTTTAATGTGAAATGGTTCTTATAGGTAGTTGATAATACTTTTAATAATACAGATAGGGATGGGAGTCTTCATCATTTCACATCAACTCAGTCTCACTCTGTATATATAATAAGGGTAACTGACTTTTTTCAAACAAAAATTTTTTTAGCTTTTTCGCAACTGAATAAAAATATCTAATCTAAAATGATTGAATCAAATATTCAATAAAATTACATATCTAAACATGTAGACTAGTCTGTCTACGGAATGTTTCGATACATAATATAAACAATATTATTTAAGCAAAAATAGGAATTTTTACTTTAGGTTTTTTTTAGACACATAGGGGTCTTGTAAGCAATTGTACCCTTAGAATTTGATAATTTTTGAATATAAAATATAAAGTTTACCTCTTTCAACTATTTAAAACAAAACACATTAATGTATGAACCACTCTTTCTATTTAAAAACCAAAAAGGAGTTCGACATTTTCACTGCATTTTCGATGAGAAAATTCCTTATTATTAGAGTTTTAAGAAAGACTGTCTTACATTGTTGCCAATCTTAAATTACAGTAAGCATCTTAAATAATATTTTACAAGTAATTCGCGCCTTACCTGACGCTTTTTTTACAGAAAACCTAACCAATCCTAACCTAACATAACAAATAAATTTAATCATATACAAATAAAAAAAACTCAAAATAACAGAAAAAGGTTTGGTAACTTTTTACACCATTGGCGATTTTTTTGTATATAAGTGAGGGCCCATGCCGAATGTCAGACTTCCGGCAATGATACACTTCACTGTTGTTCGCCTTTTCTGTTAGGGCTTTAACGATGGTGCCCACGGCGGCGCCTAACCTGGTACTAACCCGCTACCAATCCATCTAGTGAGTTCGCGCTCCTGCTGGGACCGTTCCACCAAATATGTTACCAAAATATCCATAATTAATTTGTATCAATTAATGTTTCTCTTTAAAGTTGTACCTCGATGGTTTTTCATGAAGTCAAGATTCCAACATAAAGGAAAATTTACTAGTCCAAAAAATACGGAGTACGGCTGTTTTTTAGTGTAACGTAAATTAAGTTTATGATGTTTACGAAATTTGAGGATGAATAACTCAAAAACGAAACGTGACCGAAAAAATTTGGCTTCGGATTCGTGATCAGGACCCCAAAATCCACCTATAAATTAGCGGTGGTGTATATAGTTACAAAAGTTTTATTACGTTGTTCTTATATAATTTATAGATATTAAAAATAAACTTGACAACATGGCATCCAGGGATGCCAAATTAGGGGATTTTCCCCAAAAATTAGGGAATTTTTTTATCATATGATAATTATATAGAGTCGGTCAAAAATGTATTCGTCGGCTTATCAATTTTTAAAATTTTTAAATAAAAGTTTTTATTTAATGGTTTCTCAGGTCTCTATACAAACTCCGCGCCATCTCACTGAATATCTTTTATAAATTTTTTTGTGGGGATTTTTTCTGGGGAAAAATATTAACCCTAGAGAAAAGGATTTTTGGTCTGACACATCTTGCAAATTTATTCAATACATAAAATTCTAAAATCGCCTTAAAAATTTAAAAAATATATTTTACTACTTTGTGTCGCCGTCTATTACCGAATAAAAATATTCAACTGGGTAAGAAATAAATCAAGAAATTAGCCATGTCCGATTTTCTCCGACTGGCAATACATTGTGGGGATGCCATAGTGAGAATACGATACCTCATTAGTAAGAGTTGTGTTAGTTTTGTACCTAGCGAAAGAATGATAAATTTGTTTAATGCTAGCATGTATAATACCAGCAACAACACTACGTATAATATCAAAAACAGATTAATTTTCTGAATCTCTTTTGGACATATGAATGAAATGAAATTAATTAATTTAATTTTTTTAATTATCCTATCTTGTTCATATTTTAGACGCTTGTTAATCTGTATTAAAATTCAAAAAGAAATTTATAACATACCTACCCAAATAATTTTTTTGAGATTTTTTTTAAATGTCTAAAATGTGGGGGTTTTTTGAATTTCGACTGAGGAAATTGAGCAGGATAATCTGGAAACCCTCATAGCATCCCAACACATGAATTCTCTGTTTATTTATCATTCAGCTGATTGTATTATGTGTCAAGCGGCTATCAAAGATGGTCAACGCTTCAGAATATCTCACATATTAATTAGGTTATGTTAGGTTAGGTTTTACTTTTAGTTAATTTAATTTTAATTTATAATACATTTTTGTATTATAAAGCATCATATATGAAATCTTTTACGTATTTCATAAATTACAAATACTTTCATCTCGAGACTCATCAGTTCGCTGATCGTAAGACAGAAACATTAAATAATAGAAAAGAACTGATTTAAAAATTTTAAAATTTGTCAGTTTGTTTGACATGTAACCTAGAGTCAGTTTTGTTGACATATAACCTAGAGTACGACAGGATAAAAGTATTTGTACAACTACTATGTGTCTATATAACTTAAGATAAATGATACAATTTCTTACGTTTGCTTAAATAATATTGTTTATATTATCTATCGAAACATTCCGTAGACAGACTAGTCTAGATGTTCATCAAGTTAGATATTTTTATTCAGTTGCGAAACAACCAAAAAAGATTTTTGTTCTTCATTCTAAACGCAACAAATAATCTGAACACATTTTAAAACAACTTTGTTCAATTTAAAGTTGGGAAACGTGTTTTATTCAGTTATTAGATACTGATTTATTAATCCAAACTAGCCAACTTTTTAAGTTCTTAGTGTGCTTATGAAGCCTATTTTAAAGAGTACCGCGTTCTTAGTTATAGTAAAACAGAATTAATTGGTTAACTTTTACATAATAATATGTGATCGTGAAAGTGCTCGTTAAGCCATATATCTAGGGCCTAAAATTTGAATAGAATTCTTAACACAACCAATGTACTCTTCCGCAAAAACAGATTTTGTTTAGCAGAAGAAGAAATTAGTTTTCAGCAGACAATATCGCTTTAGAAAGTATAAGAATACTGAAATTGCGGTAGCGGAAGTAGTCACTGAAATTCAAATTAATGTTGATAATAATCAAAAGTGTTTTTTGATATTCACACATTATTATGAAACCCTGTTAAGATTTTTTTTTATTTAAGGTGTTATGCAGATGGGTACTAAGTGTAAAGAAAAACTACC
The DNA here is from genome assembly GCA_030620095.1 of Kuschelorhynchus macadamiae. NCBI lineage: Eukaryota > Metazoa > Arthropoda > Insecta > Coleoptera > Curculionidae > Kuschelorhynchus > Kuschelorhynchus macadamiae. The sequence goes on along the minus strand of JAUTXW010002217.1, from coordinate 311,055 downwards.
GTCCAGTTAAGTACCACAACTGGAGACATGCCCTCAACGTAACGCAAACAATGTTTGCCATGTTCAAGACAGGGAAGATGGAGAGGTAATTGGTCATCAAATTTAAGACAATATAATAATAATAATAATAGTGATAATAATTAACTAAATTCTTTATCGCTAACTTTTTTTAAGGTTTAAATAATAACATATGATAATTATATAGTCCGTCGGTCAAAGTACTCGTAGACTCACCAGTTTTGATAATTTAAGTTTTTTATAAATGTTAATATAATGCTATAATAATAAAACGAGTTAATGTAAATCAATGAAACAAAAAAAAAACGTTCGTCAACTAATCAATATTTTTCTGAAAAAGTCAAATTATTTAAAACCTAAAGCTACATCAAAAGTATAGTATTTTAAACTAGGGCGTCTTATATGTTTTCTGTATCTAAATATACAGTAGAGATAATAATATTATATTGACCTAATTCCTCAATTTTCACTTACAAAAGTAATACTTTTAAACATCGAAGCATATACTACTCCTGCTTAGAGTTTTGCTATTTAATTGCTTTTGTTGAACCAACAATATATTTCTATCTGTATTTTTTTATTTGTATATACCTATATATATATATATATATATATATATATATATATATATATATATATATATACAGTCAGTCCAAAAAGTCTCCGTACACTATCTGTGTTGTACAGAATTTTTCTGTTGTATTAAATTAATTAATCACAACTAGGATCTAACATGTTTTTATTAATTTTTAAGACATATCTAATGATTTTCAGTAGTAATTGTAACAAGGAAACATTATATTTAAAAGTTATACAAATAATAGAAAAACATATACAAAATTAATGCCAAAAAAGTCTCCATACAGTTAATAATTTTTAGTAATACTTTAACAAAATAGGAAAACAAATGGAAACTAATATTTGGTCGGACCGCCCTTAGCCCTGATAATGGCTTGCAACCTTCTTGTCATGCTGGAAACCAGCTTTCTAGTCACTTCTGGTGTAATGTTCTCCCATTCGTACAATATTCTGTTCTTCAACGCTTCTTTGCTTGAAACGTTATGTTGGCGAACGCGGCTTTTAAATTCCTCCCATAAATGCTCAATAGGGTTAACATCAGATGACTGTGGGGGTGTATGAAGCTGCTGTCGCACATTATGGATCATCCATTCTCGCACCAAGTTTGCTGTGTGTTTTGGATCGTTGTCTTGTTGGAACATGTATCTCCCTTGGAGGCCCAATTTCTGCACACTTTCTGGTAAATTGTCGCGCAAAATGTTCATGTAGACATGCTGATCCATGGTCCCATTAATAAAATGCAGATTTCCAACTCCTCCAGCAGACATGCAGCCCCATAGCATAACATTGCCGCCCCCGTGTCTAACTGTGGAACAAAGGTTCTTGATGTCAAAGGCGGTATTCTTCTTTCGCCAAACTTTAGCTCTACCATCAGACCCAAAAAGGTTAATTTTAGTTTCATCGCTAAAAATTACTGATTCCTAAAACTCCGGAGGCTGGTTAACGTGCTCTGTAGCAAAGGCCAATCGTTTTTTTCGATTAGCGTCCGAAATTAATGGTTTCTTCCTGGCCACACATCCCCTATAGCCAGCCCTGTGTATACAATTTCTCACCGTTTGTAAACAAATATTTTTTGAAAATAACTCTCGAACTTCTTCTTTCAATTTAGGAGCACTTTTCTTGGAATCTATAGTCACTTGCCTAACGATACTAGCTTCTTCACGTGGAGTCAGTTTTTTGGGACGTCCAGAGCGAGGTCGAATCTTGTAGGAACCCGTTAATTTATACTGATTCACAATGTACTGAATGGTAGTATGCGGCTTCTTCACAATTTTTCCGATATGTCGAAATGATTTTTTTTCTTTCCACATATCAATTATCAGTTTTCGAATTGGTATTGGAATCTCACGATTTCTTTCGCTCATTTTTACTGCTTTCTTAAAAACTAACAATAAATGTACCAACAACAATGTGACAGGTAATTCATTATGGCCGAAAATCATTCATTTGTTTTATGCTGGCCAGCCACAGGCACCTTGATTAAATGCAACTAACTATAACGTGCTTTTTTAAATAAAATTAAAAGTGTACGGAGACTTTTTTGACATTAATTTTACATGCATTTGTTTAATATTTAAGGAACTTTTGAATAAAATGTCCCTTTGAAAAGACGTTAGTTAAGCTTAAAATATTGAAAAAAACTTATTTTCGAGTCGTTTCAATTATCAAAAAAAATACTATAGAAAAATATATATAAACATATAATACCTGTATATATATATATATATATATATATATATATATATATATATGTATATATATATATAGATATATATATATACTGTACTGAGACTTTTTGGACTGACTAAGCTCTAAAACTTTGATAATTTTATCAGAGGCTTATCATATTGAATTGGTTAGGGTTAAAAACAACCCAATTTTTTGATAGTAATTTATTTTTGACATTTTGATTTTAGAATTAGATCTTTGAATATTTTTTACGTAAAAAAGATACTACTTCTGGTTCACATTGATTAGGCTATTAGTTTTTGAGAAAATTGCAATTTATTCCGTCGACGCCGTTATTTACCCCTTTAAGAATACATAGATAAGCAGTAAGTATTTTGTCGTTTGATATTTTTTTGGAGAGTCCTTAGTGTCGAAAACAGAGGGTGATAGAAATGCTTTTCGAAAAACAAGAATAATACAAACTATTTTATTATCGAAATATTCATTAATTTAATTTTCGTATTACTTCACAAAAATTGTTGAAAATGACCACCATCTGCTAGGATACATGAATCTAGTCTTCGCCTCATTGACTGACGAACTCTTTCAAATATGGCAGGAGTATTCCTTATCGCATTGCAACCTGCAATTATACGATTTCTTAAATCGTCCACATTTTCCACTGGTGTGACATAAACTAATGACTTTAGATGACCCCATAGAAAATAATCTAAAGGGTTTAAGTCCGGAGACCGAGCAGGCCATAAGTGAGGTCCACCCCGATCAATCCAGCGGTCTCCATATGTTGCTGTTAACCACTCACGAGCTGCCATACTAAAATGCGCTGGCGCACCATCGTGCATAAACCACATTGCATCTCGCGTTGCCAATGGTACATCCTCAAGGAAGCTAGGTAGGGTTTCTTCCAAGAAGTTTCGATAAACCTCGCCGGTGAGTCTTTCTGGTAGGAATACTGCTCCAATCAGCCAGTCACCAATAATTCCCATCCAAACGTTTAAAGAAAACTGATGCTGAAAACGATCTTCACGTATCTCATGCGATTTTTTGTCAGTCCATACATGATTGTTATGAAAATTCATGATTGCATTTTTTGAGAAATGCGCTGCTGAGGGATTTGAACCAATAGCTGCAAAAGCCGTTGACAAAATTGGATGTATGGAGGAAAATCAGTAGGGAGAAGTGCCTGAACTCGTTGTATGTTGTATGGATACAACAAATTGTCTTTAAGAATTGTCCACACAGTTTTATTACTGATATTCAACGCACCTGCAATTTTTCTAGTGGAAGTACCTGGATCTTCCTCTATTATATGCAGAACATTTTCTTCGATTTCCACCGTTCTTGCTGTCACGGGTCTTCCCGGTCCTCTATTTTGTTTCAATGTGCCTGTCTCATGAAGTCGTTGATGTATTCTCTGGAAAATTCTGCTGTCAGGAGCATTACGGTTAGGATATCGTTCAATGTACAACCTCCTAACCTCTAAAGCATTACCATTCGCAAGTCCATATAAGAAATGCATGTCAGTCATTTCAGCGTTCGTATAGCGATTCATGATGAAAAACTTCACTAGCAAAAAGAATGAAGATTCAGATTTAAACTAACTTTGCTTCCGATAACTGCACCAGTCTGCTATGATTTGAAAATATTATTCTATCGGAATGTTAATAAAAGATAAAAACGCATTTTATTTTTTAATTTCCGACTGATTTATTATTGACAAATAATGACACTATGTCAAAGTCACTTAACTATGAAATAATGCCCGGTATTCACGTTAAAGGCAATGGTACATAGACCACGTTAAGCAAATAAAACTAATTTCAGATTTTTTGGCACTTAGCCCGTTATTTACTTCAATTACTTTTCTTCGTTGATCTCTAGAATGAATATCCTTTTAACGCACATTTAGTTTTTCATTAAGATGAGATCTACCCAACACATACTTACTAACTGTAAATTTCTCAGCAGATAAATACAATTTTCTCGAAAACGATTAGCCCAATGAATATCAAGAGTATCTTTTTCACGTAAAAATTCTTCAAGAGTCTAAAAAATTGGGTTTATTTTTACCCCTAACCACTTAAGTATGATACGCCTCCGATAATTTTTTTTTGGGAATTCTCAGCTCAGAATCTAATTTGGCGTCAAAAGTTTATCCCAAATTTCAATATTTCACGGTGAGAGGTTTCAATAATTTTGAGGAAAACCCGTCTTTAGGGTGCCGATGCATCACTGTAGAAAATTGCGATTTTCTCGAAAACTACTATCCCTATTGATATGAACTAAGAGTACCTTTTTTACGTAAAAAACCTCCAGGTATCATATCAGGATATCAGAATGTAAAGTAAGCATGTCATGAAAAATGGGGTTGTTTTTACCCTCAACCCCCCCGGTATGGTACACCCTTGATTAAAATTTTGATACTCTGGGCTCAAATTCTGATTCAGCATTCAAAGTTTGTACGATGTATCAACTTTCATGATTTTTGTATGAACGGTTTCGGAAAAAAAAACCGTCTTCAGGGTGCCCCATTTGAAGGGGCGTAGCTCCCTTAGGAAGCATTTTTGACAAATGTTTGTAATAACTTTTTTTCATAAAAATACCTTAGGAATCACCCTACGAATTTTTTACCAATGTATAGGAAACACCCTGTATATATATATATATATATATATATATATATATATATATATATATATATATACATTTTGTAACGTCTAGTTAAAGTTAGAAAACAAATTTCACAGAACAGCACCAATATTATACTTTAAGCAGGTTTACAACTTTGCCTTGAAAATCTTTCAAAGAAATTTCATCTGCCATTCGAGCTCTACATTCTTTTTAGGAATGTTTACAACTTAACCTAGAAAATCCCTCAAAGTTTTCCTTTCAGAGAAATTTTATTTGCAATTCGTACAAATTTTCTAGTAACTTTTCTCCTTCAAATCGAACGAAGCGTTTGAAAGATTATCAGCTCTTTATTTGTCAGATATTATTAAAAAACAAGTTTTGTTGTTCTGGGTAATACATATAGAATTAGATCAAAGACAGATATCGCTTTGATTTGAATAGACAATCCATGCAATGTTAAAAAACCACCCCTAAATCGCCCCACAACTTTGTAATTTTTATTTCCTATAGTTGTGATCAATCGGAAAATTTCCGCATAATACAACGCCTATTCGGCTTGATTCGTGTAGCTGTTTCTTAAGCATAGGCAAAATGTAAGGACGGAGTTAAGCAACACCTCCTAAAAGACAAAGCCAAGGCGCTGATTTGTGACATCACCGCCCGTGGTCATATGAAAACAACGCAGTATTGTTGATTGCCGTTTTCTGAAATAAATAGGTACCTACCTAAAGCCGTTTTGACCCAGTGAAATGACAAGCAGAAAAATACCCTTATAATAATTCATAACATCTTAAATACGAGTCTAGATAATGTGCATCCTCAGATAGCAGAATGTCTCCGCATTTCATCATTCGATTACCTAACCCCTATTTTGTTGAAGTTAATATATTAAGGCCAATTATTTTGAATATGTATTTAATTTCCTTTTATGACCTTTACCTAATCGATTTTTTTTGCTACAGTAATTTTTATTCAAAGTATTGCTAATACTGCTAAGTTCAATTTCAATAATTGTTTTTGCTGAGTGCTTATTGCAGCCTTCTAAAAGTTCTTCTTTAAGGATATAAGTATACAGTGTGTCTCAGATTCGCTTCTCTATACAGGGATCTCGGCTCCTATTATACCTACAGCAAAGGTTAAATGGGGAAAGTTTTAGAGGAAACTTATTGCATTCGATATCCGGCTTCAGATTTACGATCGATCAATTGTTTTTGGAAATATCGGGGAAAAACCAAAAATGGCGGATTTCGTTTTTGGCCAGTATATCCAGAACGATAAATTTCACAGCTGCCAAAATGTAACAAGGGGCACATTTTTAAGGCAAATAAGATGGCGTATACGACACGTATTCATTGTTTTTTGTTAACCCGCAACCCGCCTCAACTTTCATTTTTCTTATGGCCGCCATACTGGATTTTTCATTTTTGGAAAGAGCCCAAAATTTTCAGTCTAGTGATATCTTACAAGTGCATTAAAGATTTTAGTATCATCGAAATATTACCCTTCGTAAAGTTAGGTTTCAGTTTTTTCTAAGGAGGCCATGATTTAAAGTAATGTTAGCTCTCAATGCTTTTCCAAGGAGGCCATGATTTATCTGTAACAAAATTGGATTTTGACTTTGACGTTAAGTTAAATAGTTGAAAGTATCAAAGCTGTGTTTTAATGAAAGTAGTAGGTACGCTTTTATCCCAATAAAATCATAAATCTGACACACAAGTTGTCAAAACCTATAGAAAATGGCCGGCATTCCGTATTCAAATGAAGAAAAGGTTGACATGTTAGCTCTGTACTTTCAATCATACAGAAACGCCGACCTCAGCAAGGTATTTGGAGATGTACTCCGAACGACGGCAGCCTCATAAAACCCAATTCAGAAAAATCGTAGTTAATTTAATTAACCATGGTGCCTTCGAACAACCTAGAAGCGGATACAATAATAACAATGAAAATCGAGACAGAAACATTTTACAAGCTATCAACGAAAACTCTAGTACATCGATAAGAACTGTAGAACAGGAAACTAATGTGCCAAAATCAACAGTACAGAGAGTTTTAAAAAAGAATAAGTACCATCCATACAAACCCATAATAATTCAAGGACTTAAGGAAACTGATTTTCCAAGACTACAGTTCTGTGAGTGGTATACTAGGAGATATAAGTAATGAAAATCCTGATTTTGTAAATCATGTCTTGTCGTCCGATGAGAGCAGGTTCACGAATTGTGGAGTCTTTAATAGGCACAACCGTCATCATTGGGCTGTGCAAAATCCTCATGAAGTGGCAGAGAGATGTCTACAGATCAGATTTGGAAGTAACGTTAGGTGTAGGATCATTGGTAAGTTAATTTAACCACTCGTTTCGTTTAGTTCTTTAATGATACTAAAAGAGTATAATCTAATAAAAAATAAAACGTTCTACTCTAGTCAGTCAACTTACTTTTTTGATATTGTATTACATTTTTATTCAATCATTTTGTATTGTAGTTTCGAAGAACCTCTAAATATAGAATAGGGTTCTATAAATTTATTAACACTATCTAAATTTTCTGCAGATTTAGCTAATTCTCTAAAATTATTTTGATTGTCTGAATTTAATGATTTATTATTACCCGAAAAAAAAAAATACCATATTAATCAAATGTCGAATTATTTTTCGATTTTCATTATGATTTATAGAAAGGCGTTCAGCTGTATTTCCGAATAATTTAAATTTTAAAGCGCAAGGGGTTTGTTCTTTTGATATTTTATTTTTTATTAAGGCACGGTGTACTTCTTTAAGATTATTATATCACTGAAATAAATTGATTTAGTATTTCCGAAATTAATATGCAATACCAACAAAATAATTTATTACGGCTATTACTTCCCGCTAAGCAAACAGGTTTTTCTTTTTCATAATAAAGCTGAATAGGTTTCAACTGTATCCAAGCTCATTTATTACGGGATGTTTCGATAATTATATTTGGAAAGAAAATATCTACTTTTTAATAAAGATAATTTTCCCTTTATAATTTATAGTTTCTAATATCACCCGGCCAACCCTGCCGCCCTTGACTGTTGGGCACCTATTTATAAATTATTAATCATTTCAGGAAATCGACTTATTGGGCCATTTTTGCTTGACTACAACCTAAACGGGCAGAGGCACCTAGAGCTTTTGAGAAACCAGGTTGTAACAGCCTTACGAGCTATTCCAACGGAAGATGAATTAAGAAGAACTTGATTTCGACAAGACGGATGTCCGGCTTACAATACCATTCAAGTCAGGAACTTCTTGAGAGAGCAGTTTGACGAAAGAATAATTTCTTTAAATGGCCCAATATCTTGGCCTCCTAGATCCCCTGACCTGTCGCCCTTGGATTTCTACCTCTGGGGTGACACGAAGAATGAAATCTATGAATTTGATCCCCCCGTGACCATAGAAATCCTGAGAGAAAGAGTTCTGGGCACATTCAGAAATATTAACCTAAATACACTTACCAGGGTTGTATGAAAAACAGTCACCAATTGTCAAAAATGTCTCGATGCAAATGGACGTCATTTTGCAGATTTGTAAATTAATGTTACCCACTTACAAAGTAGTTAAAGCTTATTTAGATTTTTTAAGTCGTTATTTACGTTCATGTTGTATTGAAAATTCAATGTGTTCAATACATTACTTACTTATTAATGTAATCTTGTGACAAATAAATCATGGCCTCCTTTAAAAACATTGAAACCTAATTTACGAAGTTTGATATTTTGATGACACTAAAATCTCTAATGCACTTGTGAGATATCACTAGACTGGAAATTTTAGGCTCTTTCCAAAAATCGAAAAATCCAATATGGCGGTCATAAGAAAAATGAAAGTTGAGGCAGGTTGCGGGTTAACAAAAAACAATGAAGACGTGTCGTATACGCCATCTTATTTGTCTTAAAAATGTGTCCGAATAATGTCAAATTTTGACAGCTGTCAAATTTACCGTTCTGGATATACTGGCGAAAAACGAAATCCGCCATTTTCGGTTTTTCGCCGATATTTCCCAAACTTATTGATCGATCGTAAATCTGAAGCCAGATATCGAATGCAGTAAGTTTCCTCTAAAACTTTCCCCATTTAACCTTTGCTGTAAGTATAATAGGAGCCGAGATCCCTATATAGAGAAGCGAATCTGGGACACACTGTATATATGAGGTTAGTCAGCAATGACTTTTGAGAAAATTTTTTTAAGAATTTATTCTCATAAAATATAGGAAATGACAACTATTTCAACTACAGAATCTCGAGGATATTGTAGTGCCCCTCTGCTTAGGTTAGTTATGAGATTAAAAATTAAAAAAATCATCAACAATAAGGTCTTTATCGTATATCAAAGAAGTTTTGCAATAATTGCATTTTAGTCTCTTCAAAGCAATGTGGTTACAATAGCCTCCTAAATAAGTAATTACGGGCATTTCGGGTTTGAAATTGTCAATATCAGATTTTTTAATAATTGGCCAATTACTTCTTAAATATTTGTAGGCATGAGGACTAATTGTATATATAAAATGCCATAGTTGTACATTAATATCGGTATCGTGCTTTTGGCAAAGTTCTTAATTTTATTTGCTCCGAAATAAATTGTAATGCTTCTGCTTTAACATCGTCTACTTTTAAATTTTTTAGCAATTTTGAAACAAAGTTCAGAACTAGATTTATTTTTCATGAATCGTTGCTATTTTTCCGCTTCTCAAATTCAGGATATCGGTCATAATGGGGGTTATTGTCTTGTTCGGTCACTAAAGAAAGAACATTCATCGAACAATTAATGCTATTAATTACATTTCGTAATTCGTCCAAACTGCTTGTCAAAAAGGGCGGTTTCTGTTTATCCATTTGTACACTTATTGGTTGTCCATATAAATATGTACTTATTTCTAAATCGGTATTTATTTTAACAGCCCACGTGATTGTAGGCCCAGCAGTCTGTTCAATCCTAAAGAGAGTCTTAGAAATTTAAACCACCCTTCCCTTAAATTAAATGTCTTAAACAAATTACAGAACCCTTCAAAAGAATCAAAATTTGTGCACCGTTTCGTCAACACTCTTCTGAAATCAAGTTTCGTGTAGTTCCCTAAGCTTTTCTTCCCTGCTTTTTCGATTCATTGTAGTTTTCGATAAGTATTTTGGACAATTAGGAAATTTAGTTGCTATTATGTGCTGTGTTCTTTTAATCTTGGTATATTTAAGTTTACAGAAAAGACCTCACCCGTTTTGAAGTCCTGCTGGGATACCTGCCAAATAAAATGTTCTTTTTCAAAATGGCACTTACACACTCGGCTACTATAACTAGGAACAAATACCACGCGATTTCGCGATGAATGGCACTTTGCCATTTTAATCGGCGTTCTTCAGTTTTCGGGAAACGAAACACTCGCACTGTTGGATCATTCGGGTAATTACTTTTACAACCGGGTATACAACATCTGTAAAGCATTTTGAACGGATATAAAACACTTATAAACGTATTAAAAACCGATTCTTTTCCCTAAATATAACAAAATCAATAATATCGAGTTTATTGACATGAACGTCCATTATCCCGTTTAATATACTGAAGAACAAACAAGTCACTTCTCAGCAGTGTTGCCACAACCACAGCGATTTGATTTACAGTAATACATTTTCATTAAATTCAGATCATAGTTTGCTTAAAATTTATTTGTGCGAAAATCTAATTTTTTAATATTGTGCTTATCTTTACTTACTCTAAAACTGGGAACAGGCAGAGCCGACAAAATTTATCTGGCTTAACTTGGCTTCTAGTTATATGATAAATAATACATCCAAAATTTAAAAAAAGTACGGCGCAAAAATGATAACAAATAATGACAATTACCAATAACTAGCTATATGGTAGGATTAAACAAATACGTTTATAAATGCATTTCTAAAATATATATAGCTTCTGGCCTTTATGTTAAGAGATTTGGTCTTTTAGGTAATAGAGTAATAGATCCTTCACAATAGTAATAAATAGATCTATTACAATTGTATTAGAACGGCAACCCCGACATCCAGATGTATGGTCCGACGTCACGAGGGGATACGGCTCGAAGCAACGATGCCAGACCGATTTTACTGTTACACTTTATTTCATGGGGGATTCAGAATAATTATTATTCTTACTGTTAATTTAGAGTCCAAAATAAAAATATAAAGTATATGAATGGGCGAGAACTATACCTTCGTTGAATGCATTGGCGAGAAGTGATATAGTACCTGCAAAGAACATCGAGCTTTACGCCCGTTTAACGTTGTTTTCTGAATTATTAAATTATTTTAGCCATGAATTAATAATAAATTTGAGGTATTTATAAACTATAAGTTTTTTAAAATTAGAGTTTTGGCCTTATAACGTCGCTTCAACCTAACAAGCTAAAACTGACTGAAGACGAATGTAAACCGACAACTGCCGAACGGCAAAGAATGGACGTATGACCACAGAACGTGACGTCACTAGAAAATTTCATCTCAGCACCCTGGCCTTGTCTTGTAGTAGGTATTTCGAAAAGGCCTATTATCACATTCGTTTGTTTGTTTACCTTTAGCTCAGTGTTTTATTCTAAAAAAATATAAAGTCATGTCTGGTGAAAGTCCTAGTGAGGATAATTATTTCGACATTCATTCTAAGGAGTTTAGAACTGATATAAGTACTATACAAGCACTTGAGGTAAGTAAACGTTTCAAGTAAAACTTCTAACGTTTCAACTAGAACTTCTAAGGTAGAATATAATCGAAGGGACAAAGTTTCATACTTTACAGGTTGTTCGGGAACATCAGAAAAATTAAGGCAATGATTTTACCTACATACCTAATCTGTACTAATATATAAAATCCTTAACACACTGACGTACTGACTCACTCACTCATCACAATCCTGCTCAAACCGCTTGACGTAAAAAGCTAAATTTTTGCATACGGGTTGATTTTGAGGTGTAAAGGTTCGATAAGAAGAGATATTTCTGTATTTTATTTTATTTTTTACATATTTTAAGATCAAAAAAAAAAATATATATATATAGGATGTTTAAGGGGGTAAAACCCCTTGAACATCCTTAATTATTACAATTTTTTTTAAACGGTTAGTTTTTCGGCAAAACGCTTAAACACGTGTATTTTATTTTATTTTTTTACATATTTTGACATTAAAAAATTATACAGGATGTTTAAGGGGATAAAACCAAACCTTAAATGTTACAATATTTTTTGTGTAAAAACGGTTAGTTTTTCGGAAAAACGCTAGAACATGTGTACCTATTTTATTTTATTTATTTGCATAATTTAAGGTTTTTAAAAATTTACAAAACGTATTCTTAAAAATTGGGTCACTGATTAATCACGATTAGGGATGGGCGATATTAAATTTTACCTATCGACAGGCGATGGCTTTTCATCCATCTACAGAATTTATTTATCAATATGCTGATAGTTATCGAAAAATATCGGAATATCGATATTTATCAATATATCGATAACTATCGACAATTATCGATATATTATTTCCAATCGCTCGTTATCGATAACTATCAATAGTTCGCAATATATCGACAGTTCCGATAAGTGCCGATAGTTATTAATATTTATTATCCAGTTATTGGTATTTTTCATTTCTCTATTGCTATCACGCATGCGGAGAAAAATAGTTCATCGAAAAAGCATCGGAAAAAAAGGCATCAGCAGGTTGAAGTTTTCATTTTAACCTTTTAATATAATATAAACATGTAGGGTAGTATTGTGATATTTATGCTCTTAAAACTAGAATTCGCGAGTGTGTATGTGGTTTTTTAATATTTTTTAAGAGGCAAATTTGTTTTAGGAGGTAAAAAATATTCTTCGTGATATTGTGCCTTGTTTTAACCACAAATCTAATATTCAAAAGAATAACCTGGTGTGCTGATGCACAGACATATTGTGAAAAAGCTCAACAATGTTGTGCTTTATTCACCTATAAGGAAATAATATGTACAGGGTGGTTGGAGAACGAAATATTTCCGTTAATTGACGATCTGCCGAACGATATTAAAGAAGGGCTTGTTTATCAACAAGATAGTGCTCCATATCACACTGTAGTGCCTGTTAGAAATTGTTTGAATCAACGGTTTCCATTTTGGATTGGTCGGTGCAGCACCATAGATTGGCCTAGCGAGGAGCCCCGACTTAACACCCCTGGATTTTTTTTTATGGGGCAACCTAAAAAACGAAGTGTATAAAAATAGGTGTAATACTGTTCAAGATTTAAAAAGGCGAATTAGGCAAGAGGTAGAAAGACTTAATGCAACAGACGCGGTTAGAAATTCTATTGCGAGAATTGAAACCATATATACTACTTGTATTGCCCAAGACGGGGGTTATGTCGAAAATGTTTTGTAATAAGTAATTAGTTACTTTCTTTCTTACATTACTTGTTAATGTTAAATTTAATCATAATGTTAAAAAAAACTTAGAATAGGATATTATTTAGGTTTAGTTAGATTTTTAACAAAAATACCCGAATTATTATAGAAAATTTGTCATAACTTCTAAACTACTAATTTTTGGAATATAAACTATATATATGGAATGATGCAGAATTAAATCCTAAACACAATAAAAGTGTTAAATACAAGGTGCTCCATTTAAAAAAATTACGTTTTTTTAGTTACAAATTTTTTTTTTTTGATGGTCATTTGTGACCACCCAGTATAATGGACTTTCTAAAATATGCTACTAATTCAGTTAACGCCATCTAGCGACGCCAGCAAAAGTCAAAAATTCAAAACCAAATAAGCGTTTTGTAGTGCAAATTATGCTCTTTCATATGAGCCTAAGTTTGCTAAAATCGGTCAAAAGAAACGGGAGACATCTTGATTTGTTTGAAAAAACAATTGAACTTCCCCCACCGCTTTATTTTGATATATAGAACAAAACATTTTAGACAAAAAGTATAGGGAAATGGTCACTAAATATGAAAATGGTATCATCGATATATTTTCATTAGGCAAAATTCTATAAAAACCCCATTTTTCTACTTGCTGTTGGTTGTTACGCCCTCTAGCGGACGTTTGACAAACTCGAAAATAATTTTCGGCAATTTCTCTTGGCGACTTTTATTACGATTTTTTTTTCTCAAATCTATACGACCAATATTTTATGAGATATGGCCGCTCGCTACCCTTAACTGATCACCCTGTACATGTGTAATAATTTAACTTAACATAAACATAAAACATATGTTTCCGAGTACAGTTCATATTGTCAGAACATATGATATGGAAAATTCCACTTATTAATTATACTGGTAGGTGCTCACAAGTAAGTACAATTCAGAAAATTTGTTGACTTAGTAATAATGTCAAAAAAGCGCCTGATTAGATAAAAACGACAGGCATAAAATTTTCGCAAAAAAATACTTCTAGTTCGGCTTTTGTCTTTTTTTGCCACTTAAAAAAATGGTAATCATGGCAATTTTCCATAGTAAAGTACACAAGGGAAATACTCATTGTATATCTCCGAAGTTGTTGTAATACACGTTTCCGTTAACACTTAATAGTGACTTTTATTGCTTCCACGCTTACAATCCGATCGGCTGATTACGTTTATTTATAGATATGCATAATTCTGGTTATGCATTTCTAGACGCTTCTAGCGCACTGGCCGCATATTGTTGCGGGCGTTGAAATTAATTTATTTGTATCTGATGTCTATATGAAGTATAATTATTGCTCTTTGATTAGATATAATGTTTTTTAATTGCAAATAAAATAGTTAATTATTTACTTTCTAATTTCCAGATTTATGAACGATTTGGAAATGCTAGGGCTTTTAGTGGCATGCCTTTGCCACGATTTGGATCACAGAGGAACCAATAACGCTTTTCAGACAAAGACGGAATCCCCCTTCGCGCGCGCGCGCGCGCGCGCGCGCGCGCGCGCGCGCGCGCGAGAGCGCGCGCGCGCGCGCGCGCGCGCGCGCGCGCGCGCGCGCGCGCGCGCTATAATGAGTTACGGCGCGCGCGCGCGCGCGCGCGCGCGCGCGCGCGCGCGCGCGCGCGCGCGCGCGCGCGCGCGCGCGCGCGCGCGCGCGCGCGCGCGCGCGCGCGCGCGCGCGCGCGCGCGCGCGCGCGCGCGCGCGCGCGCGCGCGCGCGCGCGCGCGCGCGCGCGCGCGCGCGCGCGCGCGCGCGCGCGCGCGCGCGCGCGCGCGCGCGCGCGCGCGTGGACGGCGCGCGCGCGCGCGCGCGCGCGCGCGCGCGCGCGCGCGCGCGCGCGCGCGCGCGCGCGCGCGCGCGCGCGCGCGCGCGCGCGCGCGCGCGCGCGCGCGCGCGCGCGCGCGCGCGCGCGCGCGCGCGCGCGCGCGCGCGCGCGCGCGCGCGCGCGCGCGCGCGCGCGCGCGCGCGCGCGCGCGCGCGCGCGCGCGCGCGCGCGCGCGCCATACTGTACTCCACAAGTACCATGGAACACCATCATTTCGACCAATGTGTGATGATACTCAATACCGACAGCAATAATATTTTTCAAGTAGGTGGGTTTTTGTATGTATTTAGGCTGATTAAATAATTAAGGCAAATGTAGGATTTGAGAAATCCGTGAAAGCCCGCAAAGTATTTCCGATTCGCCGGTACAGAGGGCCTTCATATCTACGCTTCTATTAAGCTACATTTACATTCACTTCAAAGCTCAAGCCGGATTTGTCATTCCAAAAAGTTGCATTTACATTGGCTAAATTTTTAGGTTAGGAACTTTAAACACATGATTCTTTTTGTGGCATTACGGCTGAATATCTTTCGTTAGTTTTGTTTTTGTACTTTTGAAAAAAAGAATAAAAATGGATCAAAATCACATTTTTGAGTTTAATTTTACTCTTTTAGGATCCTTAGCAACAATTCTTACCCTGCACATTCGTGCAGTGGCGGCTCGTCAGGGTAGGCAAGGTAGGCGCCGCCTACCCTTGAATAATCGTGCCTAAATACTGCCCAAAAAATCTAATATCTCATATCAATTAAACAATATTTAACCGTTTAACATCACAAAATATACAAAACTTTCGAAAAAACCCGTGCGTTTCCCTTAGAAATTCCTAACATTTAAATAAACATCGATTACATGCGAAACCTATGTACGTTTAGAGGCGATATATCCCAACCGCCTAAATTTAGATGTTCTCTACGGCAGCCAGCCATCCCACGAAAACGCACATCGCCGACGACCAGCGACCGACATACAGAGAAAATCACGCGAAATAAACTACTACAGTAGGCGAAACGATCGTCCGCCTTCGGCAAATATTTGACGTCTTCGCATTGGACTCCAATATTGTTCATCTGGCAGTGTTGCCAAATTCTCGAATTTTCACCTGAACTGCTTTACGTTTTTAGAAAATATGCATATGCATAAGGCTACCAACTTTTTCATTTACGAATGCGGGACACAACAAATTTTAGTATGCGTTGTAGGCGCATTAACCATATTCTAAAATTCTTTATTTTCAGCATTAATTTTTTAATTAATTAAATTGATTATCCGAACATTCTGTTATATACTAAAGCAAAAAAATTAAAGACATTAAACATAAATGTTAGGTTAGGTGAGGTTTTTTTAATAATAATAAAATAAAACATATTTCTACACTTTGGTATTTTTTTTAATTAAGGCTTATTTATAACACATAATTTAGTTTAATCAAATCTTCTTAAAATGGTACTTCTCTGTATTATTAAACCGATAAACATGGGAACTTAGAATATGATTTGTTGCAATTCGGGACTTGCGGGACATAATTAGAGAATGCGGGACGATTTCTAACCTTATTTGTAACGCGGGACCTTAAAAGATAATCCGGGACTGTCCCGCAGAATGCGGGACGGTTGGCAGCCTTATATGCAAACATTGCAAACCATAAAAAAAATAAAATAAGCAGTTTCAATGTTGTTAGGGTGGTTTTGAAAGGGTTTTTTAAACAAAATCTAGGTACATCTCAAGAAAAATAAAGAAATTCTTCTCAGGCTTGCGAAACCGTATTTACAAATTTTGCGTTTGGCAACGTTGGCCACCTGCTACTATTCTCATTAATCTCATTTATAATTCGTAAAAATCGTAAATAGTATGCATGATGCAATATTATCGTTCGTTCGGATTTCCGGTCAAGTGATTTGAAATTTTGTCAATTACATTCTGACCGCTCTCGTTTTCTGATATCGATCAATAAATAAAAACATTGGACGGTGATACGTGTGTGTTTTTTTGACTATTATTTTACGACCGCGTCTAGTTTTTCTGTGCTTTAATTTGTGATTTTGGTTGTTTATCGGCATTGGCCAGAAGAAAAATGAAGAAATCCTGATAAACGGATAAGTATTTTTGTTTTATTTGTTTCTAATAGACATATTTAGGTATTAAATATTTTGCTTTTAAGTGTAGTTTCGCTAGTTTTAGGGGTTGGACGGTTCATATTCGATGAATTTACCGTCGCGTCGACCGTAGGTTAAGTGCGTTTTTTCCGGTTTGTTCTATTTTATATAGGTACATTACGTTGTTTTGTTTTTTTTTTAATGGATTTTTAAAAAGTCATGGCGAATAATCCGGTGCATGATATTGTTTGCTCTTTGTGCGAGACACCATTTTCGCGTCTAAACGAAAACGATCGAAAAGATGTTATTTATTTTGGCCGCCCCACGCCACTTCTCAATATTTTAAAGCCTGATAAAAAACAGGGCCAAACTTTTTTACGATCGTTTAAAGCTCAATGGTACGAAAGTCATCAGTGGATATGTGGGTGCTATTTTAAACAAAATTTGTTTTGTTGGCCATGTTTACTTTTGGCAAAAGGCAGAAACAATACTTGGGTGCGTCAGGGATTTTCTGATTTGAAAAATTTATCTGCGGCCATAAAAAAACACGAATCATCGAAAGAACATTTAAGCAGTTATCTTAGTTTAAAGCGGTTAGAAAAAAACAGTAGCACTATACAGGATGCGCTACAATTACAATCTTCTTTGTCTCTTAAATTATATAATGAGGAGGTGAGAAAAAACAGACTTCTAATGAGCTATTTGGTCGATGTTACGTGTCACCTAGCAAAGCAAGAATTATCTTTCAGAGGCCATAATGAAAACAGCGATTCCGTTAGTGCGGGAAATTTTCGGGAAACTTTTAATCTGTTAATTAAACGTGATAACGAAATACAACAACATTTAAAAAAAATTGGAAATATTTTTTCTGGTTTATCAAAAACTATCCAGAATGATTTGATATCCTGTATTTCCGATTACCTTGCAGATACAATTCATAGGGAGATAAAAGAGTCGTTGTTTTTTGCAGTGCAAGCTGACGATACTACGGATATTTCTGAGAAGTCCCAATGTGCGATTTCAATTCGGTACGTTAATAAATACGGTGAAATCAAAGAAAGTTTCTTGGGTTTTCATGACGTTAGCGAAGACAGAACAGCGGACGCAATGTATGGAATAATTGTTACAGTCATAGGCAATTTCGATTATAAAACAAAATTAGTTGGGCAATGCTACGATGGTGCTAGTGTGATGGCAGGTTCATTGAATGGTTTGCAAAAAAAAGTTAAAGATGATGCTCCTTTTGCTTTGTTTACGCATTGTAGTGCGCACAGATTGAATTTGGTTTTACAAACTGGTTCAAAAAATATAAAAAATTGCCGAATTTTTTTCGCAAGTGCGTCCTCGATTCCCGGATTTTTTCATCAGTCTGCAAAACGGACATTTACTTTAGATTCGACGATAGGAAAGAGGATTTCTTCCAGTTCAGACACCAGGTGGGCTTCCCGTTCTAAAATCATTCAAATCTTGCACTCTGAATGGGAAGGCCTAAAATTAGTTTTTTCTAAAATTATTGACGACCAATCATCATCGGCTGAGTCAATAAACGGGGCCAAGGGATATCTTAAATTTATGAACGATTTAGAATTTTCGTTTCTTACCGCTGTGTATAAACATATTTTTGACATAACTGACCCCCTTTTCAACATTCTACAGAAAAAATCATTGGACATCACCTATTGTAAAAAGCAAATATTTATGGCAAGAGATCGTATCAAGTTATTGAGAAATGAGACAATGTTTAATACAATATTTGAACAAGCCCAAACAAGGATTTTTAATAATAGGGATTCAGGGCAATTGTCAAAAAGAATTAAGTTATCGTACACCATTAAAGGCGATGAGCAAAGTTCTTTACGCATTTTATTTTATGAGATAATTGACAATATTGTGACTCAAATAGAAGTTAGGTTTGCAGATATGTCTCAGTTATTATATTTTTCTTTAGCGGATTCCTCAAAATTCGAAGAATATAGCAAAAATTTTCCGCTTGAATTTGTGACGAATGTGACCAACTTTTATAAAAATTTCTTTGACAAACAAAAATTAATTAATGAGCTTAGTGTAATATATCTCGATGAACAATTTGCATTGCTGAGCGTCGAGGCAATTTTAAAACATTTCGTAAAAAATGAACTTCAAGAAATATTTCCTGAAAGTTACAAACTTTTTGCGTTAATTGCCACCATACCTATTACAAGTACCTCAGTGGAAAGACATTTCTCTTGTTTAAAGCGAATAAAAACGTATTCTCGCAATACAATAAAAAATGAACGTTTATCGTCACTTGCGCTAATTTCAATAGAAAAAGAGTTGTTCTGCTCCTTACAGAAGGCTGATAACTTTACGGATGTCATAATAAGTAAATTCGCCCTTTTAAAAGATAGGCGGATAAATTTAATTTATAAAACTTAGTTGTCAGCTAAGTGTGTACGCGGCTTAACGTTTTCTTATAACGTCATTATTCTTGAAATTATTGTGGTTGTCGCCTACCCTAGTCTAAACACCACGAGCCGCCACTGCATTCGTGGTCATTTAAAAAAATCAAATAAACGAAGAATTAGAAAAACTAGAAGATTATGGGTTAAAGACATTTACTTGCGGAGAAAAGAACAGGGTTTTTATGATAATTTAATAGCAGAAATAAGATTAAATGATCCCATTTTATTTTTTAATTTCACCAGAATGAGCTCCACTTCTTTTGATTATTTTGTCCCTTTGTAAACAATATTTAATAAAGACTTCACCTCGAGAAGCAATTCAACCAGCAGTTAGGTTAATGGTCACTCTTAGATTTCTGGCAACTGGGGACTCATATCCAAGTCTAGGATATGCATTTAGAATGCATCCTTCTACAGTGTGCAATATAATATGGGAGACTTGTAATATTTTATGGGTTGTTTTATCTCCGATTTATTTAAAACCATTATCCAAAGAACAATGGCTGAAGGTGGCAGTTGATTACTACAATATTTGGCAACTTCCAAAGTGCTTGGGTAGTATAGATGGCAAGCATATTAGGATTAGGGCACCTTCAAAGTCAGGATCAAGATATTTTAATTACAAGAAATATTTTAGCATTATATTATTAGCAGTATGTGATGCAAAATATAATTTTTTATATGTTGACATTGGTTCTTATGGAGCCCAAAGTGATGGCGGTGTTTTAAAAAATTCTACATTTGGCCAGAAACTGTTCAGTGGAGAACTGAATATTCCTTATGGCAAAGTTTTACCACAAACAGCAGATCCAGTGCCATTTTATTTTATAGGAGATCAAGCATTCCCTCTACAAACAAACCTATTAAGACCATATACTAAAAGAAAAAATGTGCAAATGCCCATAGACGAAGCCATATTTAATTATCGGTAAGTTTGATATTTGTATTTTAAATAAATAATTTATAAAATTCTGTTGTCAAAATATGTAATTAAGTAAAATAAACACCAGCCAGTCTCAAAACTCAGTGGAACATAAGTTTGAAAGGTAATCAGTAGTAAATTCATTTTAAACACATTGACCTGATGTAAAACATACTACAATTATATATTCTAAGCTGATAACTAAGCATTTTGCAGAGGTTCCACTGGGTTTTGCCAGGATTTACTTTTTGAAGTTTACTATATGCTTGTTGAATATTATAGGTTGTCTCCTGCAAGAAGAACAATTGAAAATTCTTTTGGAATAATGGTGGCACGATTTAGAATATTTCATCGCTAAATACATGGCGAACCAGAAACTGTTGATGTCATAGTGAAAGCTACCACATGCTTGCATAATTACATTAAAAGCCAAAAAGGTGAAATTTATTGTGACAAAATGGAGAATAGAAGTGCCAGAAATATGTGCTTTTGATAATCCTACTATTCGTTTTGGCAACAGGAATGCTTCTAAAGTAGCTTGGGATTTTAGAGATTATTTGAAACAGTATCTAAATACAGTTGGAAGTCATGTATGCCCTTGGCAATTAGCATATGTTACCCGTACCAATTAACTGTATATTTTTATGTATTTTTTTATATTTGTTATTAATTTCATGCCAACAATTATTATGTATGTTTTTAAGTTAAAAAAAAAGGTTTTCTTAACATTTGTATTTTATTTATTACTTAGTTACTTAAAATTGAAGTGTATATAAAAAAAATTTTTCCACCTAATAGTTAATTCTTTTTATTATTTGAATTATTTTTTATTTGTTAATTTAACGAACTAAACTTATATGTTTTTTATAATCTAGTGCCTTAAGAAGTCATCATGAGACATGTTTTATCTACAAAAAAATAAATATTTTGAGCATAATTAAATCAGTACAAAAATGTAGACGAGATTAACCTATTGATGTTATTAAAGGTTTTAAGAAATATTTAGAAATGTAAAATTTGTTTTTACATGTATACTTTGCATTCTACATACAACGAAAAATGTGTTTTAAATATTTTTTGAATTTGCAAGACTTTATCAAATCAAAACAATATATTACCTCAATTTAAAAATATTATTACACAATAATTAAAAAAAGTGGTCATGTTTTTTACACTAGTTTTTATATTTGATGTTTTTAGCCATTTAAATATGGTAGTGGGCAGCAGACAATAAAAAAACACAATAAATGTTTGTTTTATTTTTAATTTTTAACAAAAACTGAAATAAAAACTAACTTCTTAATTTTATTATCACACCAGTAACAAATTAAAGCTTATATACTTTTAACATAGTTCTGTTTGAATTCAACAAATAATAACAATTCTTTGTTAGAAACTAAGACTCAGTACATTTTTTTGTACTTTAGAAAACAAAAACATCTATACTTAAATACTATAAAAAAGTCTTAAGAGCAGTCTTATCAAGTCATTTTAGGAACTAAACTGTTTAAATTTGAAAGGCACTAAAGAATATATACTCTAATTTTACTAAGAAACTAAACAGTCGATTATTAGAACAAAACAGACTGGAATAAGAACATTGTTACCTGACAAAAAATAACAATATTAGAAGTAAAGATTTATGATTTTTTAGACCGCCTTTTTGTTTGAAGTAATCTAATTAAAGTCTCGTCCATAAATTCATCTTGTTGCCCAACTGGCAATTCTCTAATTTCAGATCCTAAATAATTTGTAAAATCACTAATTTTATCTGGGGACCTAAAATTGCTGTTTGTGTTTTCAATTGAAGTTGTTATTTTTCCCAATATTTCTAGAACAGGATCTTCACTGACAACTTCAGTATTTTTCCTTTTTTTTTTTCTTTATTGAAAATAAATCTTGGCTTGGAAGTGAATGAATGGCTGAACTTGTAGAAGCCTGTGTGCTGTATAAATTAACTTTTTGCAAGGTGGGCTTTTCAGGTAACATATTACCTTGCTGAGAAACATTTTCTACTTCAGTGCTACTTGCACCATGGGATGGGTATAGTAATCTTTAACTTAATTGACTTGATTCAGTTCTAAAAATTATTCAAATAATAATCTACCTGCATGAGAAAAATAAAATAGTTATTAAAATACCTCCGTGGAATATTGTTATCGAACATATACTGAAAAAATGACATCAATGGCCAAGAATTGCTTTGCACAGCAGCTGCTCCACTTCTTGACAATGCCTCATTTTTTTGCTTCTCCCTATTGTATTTTTCCCTTAAAGATTTCCATTTCTTTTTACAAGCTGCCACTACAAACAATTAGTAGCTTTAAAATCATTTTTAATAAAGTTTTTTCTATCTTTTACAAGCTTATCATGAAGGTATGCCAGTTAATAATCGAATATAAAATTAATGAAAGAAATAATAACAAAACTGTTTATCTAGCTATCACTTATATTAGTTGAAATATTTTACTCACCACCTACTTGCATGGATCGGCCTATATTCTCGAAAGCTGTTTCTTTCAAAATCCTATTGCTGTAATTTTTATTAGCCGGATTATAAATGGCTGGATAGTTACAAATTAGTTTTAAAAAAAGTTCTTCATTGATATTACTCTCCATACTTTCTTCATCTTCAAATTGAGTTTCAAACTGCGGAGATATAATAATATCATCTCTTTCATTATTCATGACTATTATAAACAGGAATTTAATTAAAATGAGATTCGATAAGAAAACTAAAATTTTGAGAACAAAACAAATCTAACCTACAAATTTGGCGTGAAACGAATTTCTGCTTGGAAAAGCCAAGCAGCTAGCCTCACTTCGAAGTGGACTTCAAAGTGCACTTTGAATTATGTGAAATGTAAATGTCACTACGCTGTCTCCATCTACCAAGCAGGCCAATTCCATAACAAATTGGAGTTTGAATTGAATGTAAATGTAGCTTTATTCTTAGAGGCTTTAATAAGGTCGTATTTTTTTCATGTAGGATAGTTATCGATATATTGATAAATATCGATATTCCAAGTCAATTTTCATAATATTATGTTTTCCCATATACAGTGTGTATCAGCCAAGTTGAATACATTCGATAATAAATAAATGAAGGCGTGTTTGGTACATTTAGTTGCGCATTTTTTCAAAAAAAGCTTTTTATACAGGGTGTGTCATGTAACAGTGCCCAATACTACCTTTCTTATTTTAAATACAACCCCCTGTATATTATTCAATTTTTGGATTCTTCAGAAAACCCTAGACATATTTCATGGACAATGCCCTATACCTAACTTCAACTCTTTCGGAAATATTAAGTGTTTTTAGATTTATTGCAAAAATTGACATTTAAAAAATAAAATTATTTGATTACAGAAAGGTGTTTTCAAATGACGTATCACTCGACTCCGCTTTCCATTTGAAATTTTAGGGATGTCATTGTTTCTCGCCAGGGAGTTGAAATTGCAGGTTAAAACTATGCTTTAAATGTGTCTTCCTCCAAAGCAAAATTGATGTTTCCGACCATTTCTGCTTTAAATTTCATGAAAAGAAGAAAAGCTAAGTGCATACTTTTCGTTGAACAACCCTTTATATTATGCGTTCACCAACCCAATGTCATTATTTATATCGTAAAGAGTACTTACCATACAAGTAATTAAATCAGTTTGTGGGATATCCACTTTTTTCCGCATATTTTTTAAGACTGCGCATGCGCCTTTTAACTTAGGGAGAAGTTTTTTGATATTAGAACCACCCTGGAATGTTGCTTTACAATATGGTAAATATCTTAGTCAAACTCGTTCTGTAGTTGCGAAAAAAGTCGCGGACATTCATACATAACCACATGCAGGCCGAAAAAAGAACCTCTTTGTTTTAAGTCGATTAAAAATACCTTTAAACGCGTCTATAATCAGTATATCTTGCCTCTATTTTGTATTATTTCTTTATACGGTTTTTGTTTATTTATCAACAGGCATTAGCCCAATATAAACACAATTTATAAATTTAGAAACAATATAAAAAAGAAAAACATTAATACACCTTAACTCACTATAGATTGACTTAAGAAACAATATAAATATGACTAATAATCTAAAATTTAAAAACTTTATGAGACTGTTAACAAGATCATGATATAAAGCACTGGACAAAACAAACACACAGTATTTTAGTTGGTTCTTAAAAGAAGCGCGATTTGTAAAACAGTCTAAGCTCAATAAATAGCTGAAAACACAACCACACTACACCACAACTTGTTACGTTCTGGACGCGCGTTTCACTAACCAAGTTAGCATCATCAGCAGATGATATAAACTAAAGTAGCTTATCCTAACCGAGACTATTTATTAGTAAATGTGGTCACACTTGGTTGCACCCGACTGCACCGTTGTCGAGTAAGTAATAGAGGGGACTATAGGAAATAGGGCCTCTGTCTTTATTTAGTGCTTTCTTACCACATTTAACTATTTCTATACTCTCAAACGCATCCATTAATCTATTATTAGATACATTTTTAATTAACTTAAGATTATATTTATTGCTATTTGGTGATTGTTTTCTTGTATCTGTATCTTAAATGTGCCATGTGTTCTCTAAAACGAATATTTATGAAGCGTTTAGTTTGCCCAACATATTTTAGATCGCAGTCATTACAGCTAATTTCATAGATGCCAATCCTCTCCTTCAAGTCGACTTTGTCTTTAGAGTTTCCAAGGAAATTGTTCAAACTGTTCTCCGTTTTGTACGCTACTTTAAAACGTACGTTTTTAAATATTTTTTCTAGACCTCTCGTATATTTGAGATCATATGGGATTACTATGAACCTATTGGGAGCTTCAGGTGCTTGAAGAGGTGTGGCATCTTTTAACATTTTTTATGCTTATGTCTATTTACTAATTTATGTACAAAATTATCATTATATCCATTACTTTTAGCTATATTTTTAATCCGATTCATTCTATTGTTAAAACGTTCTTTACTTAATGGAAAATTGACTAACCTGTAAGTTAAAAAATGAAACGCTGCCATTTTGTGTTGACGGCAATGAAATGAGTCGGATGTTATATACCTAGCAGTATTAGTAAATTTCCTATAAATGTCACATTCTAATTAATCGTTATTTCTAATAACTAACGTATCGAGAAAAGATAATTGCCCATTGTTCTCCTTTCCGTACGTAAAATTAATGGAAGGATATTTATTGTTTATGTTTCTTAGAAAGTGTCCAAATTTTCGGTTTTAGTATCAAAAATAGCAAATATATCTTCTTCGTATCTATACCACATCCTTGGGAACTACTTGAGTCTTTTTTGAATTGGATTCATAATCTACCCATAAATCAATTTGCAAGGACCGGAGGTAAGCAATTGCCCAACGCAGTTCCCTCAAGTTGTTTATAATATTTATTGTTGAACTGAAAAAAATTTTGATTCATACATAATTTTGTAAGAAGCAAATATTCATCAATATTTTTTTCTTCATTTTTAATTCAAGTAGTTCCTTTAAAAAGCTTTACATCAGATCAAAAGATATTAAAATTTCGCCTTCTTTTAAGTGAACATTCTTAATTTTATCTAAGAATTCTAACGAGTTAGTAACCTCAAAGTTATCGTACGAGATATTTAATTTGCTTGCTTGCATCTTCTACTAACTATTTTGAAATATTGTACGTTGGTGATCCAACAGCTGAAACAATAGGTCTCATGGACTTCCCAGGTTTATGGATTTTGAGAGGGCAATATAGTTTAGATAACTGTAAGTTACTATGTGTTAGTTTGAATTTTAGTTTATCGGACACAAGGTTTTTATACTGTTTTAAGGTACTTTTTATTTCTGTTATCATTTTTGATAACGGGTCTTTTCTCTCAAAATAATCTGTTTTGTCTAGTATAACAAACTTATTTTCTTTGTCAGCTTTTAAATAAAAACATTCTTTTTTCTTCAGTCCCTGGATAACTTCAGTTTCTTTACGAGAAACATATTTTGACTTGTTAACAATGTTTTTTGAGATTTAATTTCTGCAAGCCTCTCTAATGAATCCCTTAGTTGACTCTGGCACGTATTGAATGGAACTTTCGATATTCGCTATAATAGTTGGTAAACTATCTTTTACTGGAGGCTCAAACCTTTATGCAAAAGGGCGATTTCTCTATTATCAAAAGACTGAGAAGAAAGGTTTTCTGCAATGTTCTCGACTTCCGAAGAAATTTTTTTTTATGGTTTCATTTTTTTCATTTTGTTTTTAAGTGAACACATTTTCTTGAAAAATTTGGCATCGATAACTACGAACATTTTTCTTTGGAAATCTAACCATTGTTCAAATTTTAAATTATTTAGCTAAGTGAATTTTTTCTAACCATTTTCAAATTCTAAATTACTAAGCTTATAAGTGAGTTTTTTAAATAATCAATATGCTTCAATTTCAAGCCCTTCGTTTGCTACACAGATTTTTAATTTCTACTTCTAGCCACTTTTGTTTGGCAAAAGATTCAACCTTCCCAGTAACGGGTGATTGTTTAGGGATCTTGACTGAAATGAATTTAGGGAAAACTGAAAAAGACTTGAATGATTTTAGAAACCAAATATCTACTATTACTAACCTAATCTTAGTACAGTACTTACAATAATTGAATAAGAATTAGCAAATCTGGCAGTTCTTGACAATAATAAATTATAGCCATAATTAGTCCTATGGGCAGGAGTATAAAATGATGAGGCTTGTCTTGTGTGTTTGAGTGGGACATGAAGTTAAATTTTACTAATAAGTGCAAGACAAACACAAGAACTATAGTCCAAATAGGGGCAAACCAATGCGCAATAAAGAAGTTTGATGGAACCAGCATTTTGAAAATCATTAGAAAAGCTCTTAATCAATCCTAACATTTGTAAAAATTTGGAGATAATAGATGTGATGTGGGGTATGAAACCCAACTGACTAGTCAGACAACACCAAGGTCCTTGATCTGAGAGAAACAGTTTAAAGAAAAATATTGTCGATATTATAGTTAAAATAACTAGTTCTCCCTCTATCGAAAACAACACAGTGACATTTTTTGGTATTCAATTCCATTTTGTTTTGGACGCACCAAACGACAAGTCTGTCAAGATCAGACTGGAGCTCCCGACACATGTTGACACTCACAGCTCTCATGAAAAACTTTAAATCATCAGCAAATAAAAGAAAATAGCTATTATGAAAACATTCTTTTATGTCATTTATGTAGACATTAAAGACTAAAGGTCCAAGAGGTCTACCCTGCGGTACTCCAGAGGCCATATCGATTTCACTAGATTTGAAATTATGAACCATCACAATCTGTGACCTGGTGGTGAGGTAGGATTTAAGCCATTTCAAAAGTGTTCCATGTACTCCCAGAGCCTCCAATTTGTGAATGAGAACTGCGTGATTTACTCTGTCAAAGGTCTTGAAGAAAACAGTGTAAATGGCATGCACCCGACAGCAACCCTCCAAAGACTCCGACAGAAAATCTGTGAATGAAAGGAGGTTTAACCCAGTTGAGCGATGTGGAAGGAATCCAAGCTGTTCAATTAGAAACTAACCATGCATAGAAGAAGATAAGCAGTCACACACAAAAGGTAAGAGAGGATTCGGTAACCAATACATATTCTTCATAACACTGTTTTTTTAACGTTTTATAGTGAGCTCTAATGCTAGACGATTGAACATAATCTAAATATGATCCAGTTGTTAACTATTTTTTATGCAGACTTTTTTTATTAACAATTTGTTCTTTAAGCTCCTGAGAAAAACCTAGAGGGAAATCTCTTTCATGAATATTTTTTTTTATTACTTATCCCCTTATACAGTTTTATTCCGTTCTGACGTAATTAAATAAAATTCTAGTGCTCGCTGTATAAACCCCATTTTTATTACGGAAAATATAAACCAATACGCAAATACCCTATTAAGTTAGAAATGTATGCGATTTCGCGAAACGTATTACATTCAATATGCATAAAACACTCCAATCTCGAAGAAAAATTTATATGGAAATTGGAATTTCCACGGGAAGAATTACAAATCTAGAATCCGGTGAGGAATAATTTTCTATTTACCTTTCTATACACGGGAGGAAATCGGTTGCATGTTAAAAACCTTTAGAAATCAAGTCAAATGAAAAATTGCCCTTCAGAAAGTCTATCGATAATTACTGACATTGTGAGAAAATGAAATATTTTTTTTAGTCTTTTTCCAGCAAGCGGTTATCTTTTAACAAGTAATATTTGAATAATTCCAAATAGATGTGTGATTGATATTTCCTCACTAATAGGGGGACACAAAAAAAAACAAAGAAATAAACAATATTTTATTGTTGACTTAGAAGATGTTTCTTAAATGTATATTTAAAATTGCTTAAACTTAGATTACACATTTCGGTCGGTATAGAATTAAAATGACGGGCAGCATTAAATGAAAAACTACGTTGAAAATGGCGCTCCGATGATGAGGCATAGTTAATTTATTTGCATCACGAATATTAAGGCAATGAATATCTCTACGAAAAATTAGACGCTCTCGGCCAGAATGGAAAGTATTAGGGTTGCTAATAATATTTCTTAAAAAACTACATAAATGGAGTATTCTACGTGAATCCATTTTCAGCCAGCCTACTTCAGCGTATAAGTGAGAAATGTGGTCAAATCTCGTTACGCCATATACAAAACGTACGCAGGCATTCTGCACCCTTTATCACAATAATTAAAATGCGATAATACAAGGGACTCGGACAGTTGTTTTCTTAATTTCGTGTTTAAAATATGTCTATTGCAATATAACATTTTAAGGGAAACGTATGTTTTTTGAAAAATTGTCTTCAAGTGTTCCTTAAATCTTAGCCTGGTATGAATTATAACGCCCAGGTTTTGTGCACTATCAACAAAATTTAATTTTGAACCATTCAACAATATATTAAGAAACCCTTTAAGAAAATCATTTCATTTATTTTTATTTCCAAAGACCAATAGACATGAATAGGAAGGATTTAGTTATAGATTGTGGTTTAGAGAAAGTTCACTTAATGTTTTTAAATCTTAATTAATATTTGATTCAGCCACTTCAAAAGTACATTTGAGTATCGTCTGCAAATGCCTGTATTCGACAGTGTTTTAATGCTTTTAAAATGTCGGATGTGTAGATAAGGAATAATAGAGGGCCCATAATCGAGCCTTGAGGAACTCCTGATAATATTTTTGTTTGATTCGAGAATTTATTATCCTAAAAAATTGTTTGAAATCTATCAGATAAGTATGACTTAAGGAGATAGAACGAGTTATCAGAAAAGCCATAGTACCTCAATTTAGCAGCAAGTAGGGTGTGCTTGATGGTGTCGAATGCTTTCGAAAAATCTAACAGTATTAATAAAGTACTCATTTCTTTATCACTTGCGCCTATTATGTCATCGATAACATTGAAGTACCAAAGTTCCTTCTAAAGCCACATTGAGTTTGAGGTATTATTTCATTTTCAATAAAATAAGTATACATTTGATTATACAGTACTTTTTCAAAAATCTTAGATAAAGCTGGAGGATGCCTATTATACGAAGGTCATTGAAACCTGAAGGTGCACTAATCTTTGGCAACGGTTTTCCAATAGATACTTTCCAGTGATTGGGGAAATATGATATTTCTAAGCAACAGTTAATTATATGTGTTATATACTTATCGATGAACTGGCTACAATATTTAAGCATCAATGGTGAAATTTCATCTGCCCCTGTTGCGTTAGACTTTATACTGTTCAAAATCCTATTCACTTCTATAATGTTTGTTAATTTAAATGAGAACCTCAAGTTTTCATTAAATTTGTGGTTTTCATAAAAAATATTGTTTTGTGTACAATTTGATGTATTCTGAAGGAATACACTAAAAAAATTATTAATATCATTTGGATCTGCAAGAAAATTAGGAATTGAGGTATTTTTGCCGTGAGTCATGTTTAAATGCCGGACACCAGCCCAAAGTTTTCGAGTATTGCTCTCAGAGCACAAAGAATCTAAATATATTTTTTTCTCTCTCCGAAGTGAAGCTAATGAAAAATTTCTTAGATTTTTATAGGTAACCCAATCTTGATGAAGTTTCGTTTTTTTATATTTTTGTAAGGCGCTATCTCATTTCATAAACACTTTTATGTTGGTTGTTAACCAAGGCGCCCTCTGTTTTGATATTTTTGCTTCACGAAATGGGGCATGAGTGTCAAATAACGTGGAAATGAGATTATTTAAAATTTGTATTTTATTGTCAATAAGATTTTCATATATTATATTATTCCAAGGTAAGCGGTACATGTCGTTTAAGAAATTGTTTATGTTGAAATGTCTAAAAGAACGGTATTTTATTATTATAGGTATAACTGGAGTTTTTGCGAAGTTCAACTCGCAGTAAACCCTTAAATGATCTGAAATATGGTCGACAGGAGTGACACCACTACTTTTTACTAAAGACCGATCTGTTACAAACACCACATCAATCAGCGTGCTTACGGTGGCAGATATGCGTGTAGGCTCCTCTATAATTTGAACAAAGTTATAATTTTCAAAAAGGGAAGTTAAAGGGTTTTGCAGGTTCAATAAATTTATATTAAAATCCCTTAAACAAAAAATTTCATCCACAACAGGATATAGGCAAGAGAATATGTTGTCAAAATCAGGTATAAGGGAATTAAAATTGACTAATGGGGGTTGTTTTATTTGTTATTTGTATCTTAAAAATTAAGAATTCAAGCTGTTCGTTAATATTAAAGTCAAATGACACAATTTCAACCCCATAATTAGTTTTAACGTATGCTGCCACTTCACCTCCCCTTCCCATTCAATCCTTTCTAAATAAATCATAATTAGGAATGTTGAACAATTCGGAACAATCGCCATCGGAAGCCATGTCTCAAATAGTAACATAATGTCAAATTTGTTATCCACAACCAATTGCTTGAACTCATTGAAACCCGTAAACAAATCGAGATTACTTTAAAACGTAACAATAAGGATTTTTTCTAGAATATAGAACTAAATTGCTCGTCATAGGCAAAATTTAGGGAATCAAATATTTAATTCTGTAAACTTTGTTATAGGCTATAAATAGTCGGTGGTGGACTGGGGAGGGGCGGCGCACGGTGGAACGACTCGATGGAAACTGAAGGACATTTGAGAAAAAATAAAAGTGTAATTTTGGTAAATGTTTTGGTAGTTTCTTGTTGTACGATAGTTGCACTTTAACAATTTGCATCGTTCTTTAAAAATAATTACTTGCGGTCAAATATTACAAAAATTGTTAAATATATGAAGGTCTTTACAGAAACATGAAGACTCGGCGGAGAATTTAAAATGCGAATTAATGCTAAAAACATTCGTAAGCAATCAAAGCATTATAGCTGACACTTTAAAAGAAAATGCTAAACTATATAAAATACATTTTAACGAAAACGTCCGATTAAATAGACTATTTATGTGCAGTTTTGTACCTTGTAAAACAAGAGTTAGTCTTTCGCGGCCATGATGAGAGCAGCGAGTCAATAAATAGGGGGAATTTTAAAAAGCTTTTAGGTTTATTAATATCGAGAAGTCCCAAGAACTAAAAGATCATCACAAAAAAATTAAAAATGTTTTTATTGGTGACTCGAAAACTATTCAAAACGAAATAGTTAATTATTAATTGAATTTAATTGAATGCATATCTGATTATTTAAATGATCATGTAAAAAATGAAATAATGAACACACATTTTTTTTCTGTGCAAGCGGATGACACCACTGATATTACGCAAACCTCCCAGTGCTGCATAATTTTAAGATACGTTAATTCAGAAGGTTCAGTGGTCGAGAGATTCTTAGGATTTTATAATGTGAGCTCCCATAGAACGCCGGAGAATTTATATTCTCTATTGGATCAAATTTTGGACAAATTTGACTATAAACATAAATTAATAGGGTAATATTACGATGGCGCAAGTGTGATCTAAATGGCTTTCAAAAAAAAGCGCCGCAGGCTGTATTTGTCCTGATGCAGCAAAGTGTAAAAATATTTCTAAATGTCGAATTTTTTTGCAAGCCCTAGTGGTATTCCGTCATTTTTTCATCACTCAGCCAAATGAAAGTATGCTCTTACATCTGCATCTACGAGGCGTATACCAACAATTACAGAAACTCGTTGTTCAAGTTGCGTTCTTCAAAAAAAATGGCTTGACATTCATTTTTGCATATCCAATATAAAACGCTGTCGTGAGGCGCTCTGTAAAAAAAGAAATGAACATTTTTTTAATACCATGTTTGATAAAGCAAATTCTATTACAGAAATAAATCATTACAAACGTGAGCTTGCTAAGCTTTCACCTGAAGAAATTAGGGCTAAGTATAGAACCCTTTTTTAGGAAATATTGTTCCATATTTTAATGGAAATGACACTAAGATTTCAAGACTGTGAAAAACTTACATTTTCATGTTTGGCAGGTTCTGCTAAACTTTCCGAATATAGTTTAAATTTTCCGACTGCTCTCTTTGAAAATTTGTTACAGTTATATGGGGAAATATTTTCAAAAAGACTTAAAAATGAACTTGGTCTTATTTTTGCCAATGACAGTAATTGGACAATATATCGCTGCAAGAGCAAGTGAAAAAACTTAATGAAAATAAAGATATTTTAACCAAAGCATATAAAGTGTTTTCCCTTATTTTTACAATACCGTCGACAAGTGCTTCAGTGGAAAGAAGTTTTTCTTGCCTCAAACGTGTAAAAACTTATTTAAGAAATACAATATCTGAAAAAAGACTTACTTCTCTAGGCAATATTTCAATTCAAAAGGAATGTCTGGAGGAGATTAGGGCAACTCATCCATTTTATGAGGATGTCTTAAATAAATTTGCTGCTATGAAAGATAGGAGAATTGATTTCCACATATAAAAAAAATTCTGGAAAAAATTATTTCGATATTTTCTTGCTTCATTTGCACTTCACTTACTTTTTCAACCGCGAGCCACCACTGGTTTTTTCCTTTCTTAAAAAAATAAAATCAATATTCTCCATTCAATTTAGCTCCAATTATTGAATATCCACTTCAAGCACTGCTTAGTGTAGTATATTACAACGTAATAGTTTATATTATCATTATGTTTACGTTTTTTATTGACGCTCAAAAAAAAACAATATTTTATTAGAAATTTCATCCAAAATGGGGAGAGACTTATGAGATAATATCATTAATTATCGAACTTGCTTTTGTTTCACAGCTTTATTGGAATTGTGTAAAAGAAACTGTGAAATATTATATACTTTATATAAAGATCGTAAAAAAAAGTCAAAAATTGTTTTGTCCCGACCTTAACAGGTAATTCCATATTTAATTTGGAGATAGTCACACGCATAGTCAATAACTCATCAACTAGTGTGAATTAGATCACGCATAAATATATTTTAGTATAATTGAATAACCAAATATATGGGGATGTTTCGATTAATTAATATAACCATTTGCATATCCAGAGTGGTTTAATTGATTCCGTTTGTATTAATTGTGATATGGAAATTTTGCGCTGGGACAGATAAATTTACTTGATTTAAATTATATAGGTAAATGTTTCCCTGCTAGTCATCATTAGGGAATTTGCATATTTGATGATTGTAAATATATGTAGCTCGAGGAGTATTGGTTGGCTTATGTTGATAAGAAAATAATTTATAAGCCCTATGTAGAAAATTATTCTGTTATCAATAAATTAACATAAATACAATTATTTATATATAAAAGTTCGAAGTGATACATTGCCGCTCAGAGCGAGGTACCTTTGCGTTTGAATTATACAGACTGTTCACTTAAGGTCCTTCATGTTAGCGTCTTAAAAAAAATATTATAACAAAAGAAGCCAGGAGCAATTGACTCAAAATATTTTTAATTTTCTAAATCGACCGCAAGGAGGCGCAGTTGCTAGGATGAAAAATAAATTTTAAAAATTCTACAAAAACCCCCAGAACTAGATATAACTTTTATTACCTCATTGTAAAGCTGACTCAATTTCTTATCAGTTGGGTTCTAAACTTATTGTCATATCACAATTAATAAAGACGGGGGAGCTGTTGGTTTACAAAAGATTTAAATCGCTATATTCTTCTCAACCGCTTGTCGAACTGATCGAGCTTTAAAGGCAATTTGAAGCTGTATTAGAATTCGAATCTTGTGACACTCCTTGGTTTTTCAGAAATTAGATAGATGGCGCTGTTTGTAACGATTACATATTTTTTCCGATTTTCTTAAAATGTTTTAATGGAAGACTATACTTCTTTTACGCTTATACAGAGTAATAATAATAATAATAATAATAAGATTTATTATTATTATTATTGAATTATTTTAAAACCTAGCACACTCTCCAGTTTTCTCACCCAAGGAATAATATACCTTAAACCCAAAAATTCAGACAATAAGTCAAATTACCGACCTATTACGTGCCTTCCAACCCTATATAGGATCATCACAGCCACAATTATCAGGAGAATAGAACAACATCTAGCACACAAAAACATTCTAACGGAAGAGCAAAAAGGGTGCAGGAAAAACAGCCAAAAATGCAAGGAGCAGCTAATTATATACAGCGTCATCCTGGAACAAACCAGGAAAAATTATAGAAACCTTCATACTGGTTACATAGATTATATAAAAGCCTTTGATTCAATACTCCACAGTTGGCTAACCAGAGTACTAGAATTATATAAAATCAATAAAAACATCAGGCAATTTCTTACGCAAATCATGAGAACATGGAAAACTAAAATCAACCTGAAAATACAAAAAGCACATCGAAACAGAAGAGATCTACATCAGATGAGGTATATTCCAGGGAGATTCACTCAGCGCTTTGTGGTTCTGCCTCTGTCTCAATCCACTCTCAAACACACTGAATAACACAAACTTCGGATTCCAAATTAAACACCAAAAAAACAACCTACACAAATTAACCATCTCTTGTACATGGATGACATAAAATTATATGCAAGCACAAAGGTACAGCTAAAGGAACTCCTTAAAATCACAGAAACGTTTGCCCTGGACATCAACATGGAATTTGGTACAAGTAAATGCAAGCTACTTAATTTCAACAAGGGACAGTGGAAAGACCACCCTACGAAGGAAACAATCAACAATGAAACTATAGATAACATGCTCAAAAGAAACATAGAGCTACCTGGACTTCTATCAGAGCACCAAAATTAACCACACTCATATCAAATCAGAGCTCAAGATGGAATTTAAAACTAGACTCACAAAGCTATTAAAAACAAAACTGAATTCCAGAAATCTAACGAAAGCTATTAACACCTTCGCCATACCTATTCTTATGTATTCGTTTGGTCTCATTAAATGGTCACACACAGACATAAAAAACATTCACATTCTTATACGCTCTGAATTCACTAAACACAACGCATGCAAAGAAAAATTCACTATCGAGAGAAAAGAAGGAGGGAGGGGAATTATAGATATGCAATCGCTAAATAAAAAACAAATTTACGAACTCGAAAATTCTTCCACAACAAACAAACTAACCTCCACCAGGCAATAGTGAAGGCAGACAAGAATTATACACCGCTCGACCTGTCTCAAACGAGCCACGCAGCAGACGCACACAGTCACATCCAATCACGACTAGAAAAGATGAGCACTTGGTCTCAAAAAAACACTTCACGGTAGACACAGATACCACATAAATCAAGACCCCATATACATAAAAAGCTTTCATATACGTGGTTACAAGAAGGGCAGCTGTTCCCCGCAACGGAAGGCTTCCTGCTTGCCATCCGGGACAAAGTCATAACAACCGAAAACTATCGAAAGTACATCATCAAGGACACATTCAAGACGAGAGGTGTAGGAGATGTCACCAGCAGAGAGAAACGATCGATCACATAACAAGTGGATGTAGAATAATGGCCGGAACTGAATACACCGCCAGACACAACTCAACAGTGAAGGTCGTTCATCAAGCATTAGCCACAACATACAAACTAACGGAGAACACAGACCCTTACTACCATTATACACCAACATCCATACTTGAAAACGAAGACTACAAACTCTACTGTGACATTGATATCCACACAGATAAAACAATCCCAGCAAATAGACTCGATATCACCTTTCAATCCAAAAAAGAGAAAATCACTTATTTAATTGACATGGCTGTCCCCAACGACGAGAACATCCAAGCGAAATACAGTGAGAAGACCGCCAAATACACCGACTTGGCAATGGATGTAAAAAGGCTGTGGAAACAGGAAAGAGTCATCATTAACTCGTCTCTCGTCATATCAGTAACAAGTCTCACCCCAACACCGTTAACATCGCATTTGGCTCAATTAGGACTTAATACAGACATTCACAGGAACATCCAAAAATCGGTCATTTTGAAAACATGTAGCATCGTTAGATCATTTCTTAATACACAATAGTTGTTTTTTTTTCCATTTCCTGTTTTTATTTTTATTTTTTGTACTGACTTGGTATAATCCCGTCAGCATAAAATACAACCACAGGAATATTGTGAGACAACAAGTCATAAAAATAATAATAATAAATAACATAATAATATAATACTAAAATAATGCATCATACGGAGACAACCCCCGCATTTCTAATACTAGGCACTACAACTACACTCCCCAAAAGCAATAGGACAGAAGACCCGTCCCAGTACAGGCCCATCACCTATTAGCGCACCATGTACAAGATCCTAACAGGATGCATCTCAAATCGTATATATTATCATATTGACAGTTATAACCTATTAGCCGAGGAATAGAAGGGACGCATTCGAGACCATCAAGGATGCAAAGAACAACTTATTATCGACTCTGTGGCACTTAAGCTGACGCAGAAATAACAACGCAACATACACACTGCTTTTATAGACTATACAAATGCGTTTGACAGTGACAGAATAATGGCTTCAACATCAAAGCCAATAGAGCCCATTCTTGAACCATATTCCACCTTCTGTATATGGATGATATTAAGCTCTATGGTGGAAACCATAACCAACTCAAAAAACTTATTGACGTAACATACACCTTCTCGAAACATATCCATATGGAATTTGGAATGAAACAATGTAAAGCCTAAAACATCGAAAAAGGCAAAGTCATTAATGGTGATGTAGCCCTACCCAATGGAAAAATAGTTCAAGCGATGAACCAAGGAGAGGCCATACAAATACCCAGGATTCCAACAAGCTAGACTGCTCGGAAGCAAGGAAAGACCAAGATGAAAGATCAGTACGTCCAAAGAGTGCGAGCTCTTCTGAAGACAGAATTGAACGTCGGAAATCTCATTACAACAATTAACATCTATGCTGTGCCCGTGTTGACCTACAGTTTCGGAATCTTGAAATGGACTAACACGGAGCTAGAGGGACTACAACGAACTACTCGCCTAATGATGACCAAGTGCAAGTCACCCCACCCAAGGTCACCAACTCTCCGAATGACTTTACCACGAAGAGAAAGTGTTGTTTACTTGGCCATCTCGCACTCCCGACAGCTGCAAAAATTGAGAGATTATTTCACCAAAAAGGCACAAACATCAAGCCTCCACCGCATAGTGACCTTAGATGACAACTCGTACTCTCCACTTAATCTCGCAAGTGACAACATCATCCTGAAGTCACATTCAAACCCCGACAAACTAGAGCATTGGGCTCAAATGGCATTGCACGGCCGACATCACAATGACTTGAATCAGCCACACATAGATAAAGAAGCACCCAACAGGTGGCTGAAGGATGGACAACTATTTACAGAGACAGAAGGATTTGTGATGGCAATACAGGACCAAGCTATTAACACACGAAATTACACTAAATTCATCAACAAAGACCGGTCCGTTGAATCCGATAAGTATCGAAAATATAGCGAGAGATCAGAGGCTATACAGCATATACATCTGGCTGCACTTACTTTGCAAACACGGATTACCTCCAGCGACATAATCAGGTGTGAAAGATCATACACCAGAAGCTTGCCAATAAACACATGCATCCGGGATAGGCTTGGAACCCAAAATTTGTTGGGATATAATAATATTAAATGTCTTTTTATTTCAAAATTGACATACATAAAAAAATGTATTTTATAATAGCAACACAAGGGCAAGGGACATTCTAGCCAGAAAAGCTACTCTACTGAAACCGCTCTCGTGGTTAAAGAGAGAAAACAAGTTACATTTAAAAAAATATATAAAATTATGTTGTAATTAATAACTAATAAACATCCTAAAACATTTAAAAATTTCGCAATTAGCGTATTGAAAATAAGGTAATAAAAGACTCCTGAAGGCAACGAACATATTTCTTCTACTGAATCTTAAATTCCTTTTCATTAAGGGAAGTTAATGTTACTTGAATGTATATATACACGAAACAAAAACTTATTTTTTATAGTAAACGGTAATGCTGGATTTCTTAAATTGTTTACTGAAAAGTTGCCTAAATGTAACGTTCTGCGGTTATTTAATTTTAGCTAATGAAGTTCTTTGAATGTGTGGGATTTATGGTCGAATTTTCTTAGGCCAAAAATAAGATGCGAACATGTATTCTGTACTTTTTGTATACGATTTGTATGAACTAGATCTAGACATGGGTCATAAATAAAATCACAATAATTAAAGCTAGAAAGAACTAATGACTCACACAACATTTTACATAAATTAAAACTAAGAAAGCGTCTGCTACTATACAATATTTTTAATGGGAGATATGATTTCTGGATCAAGGTTTTTACGTATTCTTTGAAGCGCAACTCCGAGTCAACTATAATTCGCAAATTTTTTACGGATTGCACCATAGGAAACTCTACTCTTTTAAGACATTTGCAGCTATAGTGCCAAAAATCATTAAAGGATCTAGTTTAAGGTTATGAACTAAATATTACCCTTTTATAATATTTAAATGTTCATTTATCAGATTTGATGCATTAATGTAGGGAATAGAGCGTTTTCCGTCTCTTTCTAGCATACTGCCACCAATGGCAGGGTTTTTCTTAACTTTCTCCGGTATCTTTAGAAATAAAGATATCAAACCTAGTATATTTATAATTAGCAAAAAGAAACCCATTTGACGGACATATATTATACAGGTTTCAAACAGATCTGTAGCTCATTTCGTTAATTATAGACTTCTTTCAAAATATAACCCAATACCCTGTACATAATGTTATAAAATAAGAATTATATTATTAATACTAGTATAAAAATGAATTAAAACAATCATTTTTACCCAGAGCTTTCCTAGTACAGAATTCCACCACACATAAGATATTTTATGAATCCGTATAGATATCAATTAACTTAAAAAAAACCATTGACATAAGTGACGGTTCATAAGATTTCTATATAGTTATTACCAAATAATTATATGCGTATACATGTTCTGAGGAAAAACGGTATTTTTTTACTTCCCCCGTATTTCTCAAGAAATTCAAAATAGTAAATCGATATATTTTAGCTCGGAGAATTCGGAAATCGTAATAAAAAAACAATTGAATGAGAAACAAAAGACTTGCGCCAAGGATATTGCGTTTTTTAAACGGAATATTGTATGTATTGTATAAGGATATGTCTATCTTGAACTGTTTTTGACTTATTGATGTTTGAAAATTGACATTTTTTCTTCTTTGAGCCGTCATAGCACCTGAACGGTTGGACCCAAGGCAAAATAACTTTCACATTCCTATCTTAGTTTTTGATAAGTTATCTTATGATGCCAGTTATATATTCAATTAAATAGGGAGCAAAATAATTTCCGTTTTTTTCTTTGACTGGCATCTTAAGATAGCTTATCAAAAACTAAGATGGGAATGTGAAAGTTATTTTGCTCTAGGTCCGACCGTTCAGGTGCTATGATGTCCCAAAGAAGCAAAAATGTCAATTTTGAAACATCAATAATCAAAAACAGTTGAAGATAGAGAAATAATGCCCTTATTAAAAACGCTTAGAATTGACCATAGAATCCAAAAATGTAATAATATATCGGGTGTTCCTTTTAAAAAACGCAACATCCTTGGCGTGAGTCTTTTGTTTCTCATTCAATTGTTTTTTGTTATGATTTTCGAATTCCCCGAGTTAAAATACATCGATTGGCTATTTTGAATTTCTTGAGAAATACGGGAGAAGTCAAAAAAATCCGTTTTTCCTCCTCAATGAAAGACCCTGTACATAGAAATTGTGACAGCTGTGCATAGTGGAATGCTGTTCGAGAGAAGTTCTGGGTAAAGTTGAAGTTACCGATTTCCAAGTTTTCATGTTAAAAAATATATTTTTTTCTTCAAGGCGCTTTCCCCGGATGACTACAGGAGGGTGATGAAATTAGTAGAAACAGCGATTCTCTCCACAGATCTGGCTATGTACTTTAAAAAGCGAAATAAATTTTTAGAATTGATCGATAATGGAGAGTTTGACTGGCAAAGCGACGATAAAAAAGACTGTAAGTAAATGTATAAACCACAAGATAGTAAAACATATTTTTATCTTCTGACGTAGCATTATGGCATCATTTTGATGGTAATTTTTAATGTCAAAACGACACATTTTTTCGAACTGTTTACTCTAACGGATTCATTACAGTTCTAGGGCCGTAACGGCTTAATTATAGTCCTGGAACAACGACCGAGAAAACGATTGACTCTCGGGAATATTTTTTAACAAAATCTGTACAATGTGCACATTTTGGTAAAAATTAACATTACACGGGTTTTTGCATCTTTTCGATCTATTATTTCCAATGTATTTACTTATTATTACTTAACAGCTCTCTTCAACCAAGGTTGCCAATTCAGTCTTCGGCGACTTGTTTCTGAATAGGGTCTTTCTCTGACTATGACGTCACACCGTGGTTTCCAATCAGATTTGTAATCAGTTTCTATCGGTTGTTTTTATTCCATTTTTTAATGTCTATTTTGGTTATACCTATTCATTAAAACAACTTTTCAATTTCATCAAATTTTATTGATTCGTCTGTTATACATAAGGATTTCAGTATTATCATATTTTTTTCTTACAGTTGTAGTTGTTTTAATTCCATATAAATTTGGCAACTCTGTCCACTGTCAATTATCTTTTTGCTTTCTGGTAAAGAGATTCTCTTTCTCTTTTTCATCATGCCTACATAGATTATGGCTGATTTTGAAGAAATAAATAAAAAAAAAATTAAAAATGTAATTTGGTGTTCGTCAACTTTTGTTTTGTCTTGTTACATGCAAAAAGTTTTAAGTATATTGATTTAGTACCATGTATCATTCTGCCTATTGACTGACGAGTATGTATATCGTTTGATCCATCCTTTTTCTTTCCTTTTCGGTTTTTTGGCCTTGTCCACCATCTCTATAATTGAAGGATTTTATTACTCGATGTGCTTATTTGTAGGTAGCACTGATGATGACTAGTTAGTCGAGAGCGCTCTGCTTATAATGGATTTGGATATTATACACGTTATACAGATAGACCTTTTAGTTTCATTACTTTTGCACCTGTACACAGCCCTCTAAGTGTTCAATTCTCTAATAAGCCCAAAAACAAACTTCTAATTTGTATAATATTTGATACCGCATTTCTTGCTTTAATTATTCTTATGTTCCTTTTTATGGTAATGGTAAACATTTTAAGCATAGGGAAAAATGACTTAAAACCATTAAATTTGAACCTTATTATACCATTATAATCTTAGTCTTATTTATAGCACTAATATTCTAACTAGTTTTCCAAACATTTTAATAAGATTTCCAGAAAAGACACCTTGTTTTCGCCTGGATTTAAATACAGGGCTTCCACTTTTAAGGCAGAGTAACTTTTTGATTACATTTTTGTCCGACATACGAAAGAAC
The DNA here is from genome assembly GCA_030620095.1 of Kuschelorhynchus macadamiae. Lineage (NCBI taxonomy): Eukaryota > Metazoa > Arthropoda > Insecta > Coleoptera > Curculionidae > Kuschelorhynchus > Kuschelorhynchus macadamiae. Next base: position 268,558 of record JAUTXW010002217.1, on the reverse strand, counting down.
TTTATAAAATTAGATACAGACCATAAAACTAACAAGAATTTGCTAATATTTTAGTATTATCTGGAATGATGATGACTGCATGTGATGTTAGTGCTATAGCTAAACCTTGGGAGGTACAGCACAGGATAGCTAAATTAGTCGCAGATGAATTCTTCGATCAGGGAGATCTAGAAAAAATGCAACTGAAGGAACAACCAATCGTAAGTATATGGAATATAGATTATCACGACATGTCAACAATGTTTTTTTTTTAATTTTATAATAATATCAATAATAATAAAACATAATAATAAGCAAAGCACGAAGCTTACGTCAGCCTAGAAAATGAAAATATCCAGTACTTATATAATGACAGTTATCTATACTCTATGCTAATATATAAAAGACTTAGTTGACTAACTCACTCACCACGCCCCAGCTCAAACCGCTTGAGGTAAAAGACTGAATTTTGGCATACAGGTTGATTTTAGGGTGTAGAAGTTCAATAAGAAGGGATTTTTCAAAACTCAAATTCCAAGGGGGTGAAACCACCCCTTCAATAATACAATATTTTTTATTTAAAAAACCGTCAGTTTTTTTGGAAAAACATTTGAACACGTGTTTTTAATTTATTTTTTACATATTTTAGGATTTTTTAAAAATTCATACAGGGTGTTCAAGGGGGTGAAACCATCATTTAAATAATACAATTTTTTTTTCGAAAAAACGCTTAAACACGTATCTTTTAATTTATTTTTTACATATTTTAGGATTTTTAAAAAATTCATACAATGTGTCCAAAGGGGTCATCCTTTAAATACTATAATAAATTTTATTTAAAAAACCGTTAGTTATTCGGAAAACGCTTGAACATAATATGCTTTATATAGAACGGAAGCTTTCACGGCTTTGGTCAATTAAGAAATCATGGTTCTTGGGATTAGACCGTGTCAAATTGAAATTACTATCCGACGTTTCGCCTTCGATTGCACGAGGCATCTTCAGGGATCTTTACTTCACGAGATCTGAACACTGAATGGGCTCAAAGAGATTCAGGCGGGCTTTTATACCCGACTTGTGCTCGTCGAACCGTGACCATGTGTTAAGATTGGTTTCCACGTGTGATGTAGACCGTAACCCGTATCTCTATTGAAATTTTTTGTATGTTTAAATATTTGAATAGATTCTCTAACTTTTCGTTTAGAAAAACCCGGAACCGATGCTAGAACCTTGGTTTCCTTTACATTTACGAAATGGCCAGTGTTCATTTACGAAATGGCTGGTGTTCAGCTACAGCAGATTGAACAATTTGTTTCTTTTTAATATATCGTTCATGTTCCTTAAGTCTAGTTGATATTGAGCGTCCTGTTTCTCCCACATCCACTTCTCCATAGGAGCAAGGAATTTTATATACTCCTTCTGTTTGGAAAGGTACAAGATCTTTCGGGGATCGCAAGCATTGTCCAATCTTCTTATGTGTATTGAAGATTGTACGTACGTACTTTGGCGGTCCAACATACGTACAATCTGCTGCTAAGAATATTTATAAACGTGCTAGCAATGCATTAGTTAGAGAAAGGTTTAAGGCAACACGTCGTGATTTAGATACAAATGCCCGGAAACTATTAGAAATTCATCTGAAATTAGCTTCTAGACTAGAAAGAACTACATTTACAACTTTGGACAACATTAACAACGCACAGGCAGAAAAAATCCATCAAGAAGTTACACTTAAGCAACAAAAGAAGTTTGAAGCCTTCCTGAACAGAAAAAATCCAGTGAAACTTCCGCAGAACACAGTTATCAGCCTGTCATCGAAGCCGTTATCCGAAGCAGAACTTTCCGTCCTCTCCAAGAGACAAAACTCCTCAATAAAAATGAGTAGCATTCCCGTAGAAGACATAGTATCTTCTGTTGAAGCAGCAATCAGAAGATTACCAGTGGAATAAGCCGATGAAGTCAGATATGAGACAGCGAAGATCATTAAAAACTCAAAACCACCGAAGTCGAACCTCCCCGCAGCCGAAAAAACAGCAATGAAGACCTTAAACGAAGACGCATTACCAATTTGATCAACACATCCAGTCGACGCATACAAATAGATACTTAAATGCAAATTCTCATCACCATCCAGCACAAAAGAAATTGGTTATTAACTCACTAGTATTCAGAGCTATTTCGATTTCTGATCAAGATTCTTTAACATCGGAAACGTCGAAACTGACCGAAGCTCTCAGAGGGAATGGCTATTGCACTGGAGATATTACGCATTCAATTAAAAGATATAGTAAACCAACTCCGCCAAAAAAAAATGATAAAGAGTCACCATTAGGTAGTGTTGTTCTTCCCTACATACATGGCACTACGGACAAAATAGGACGATTACTTCGGCGGTCCAACATACGTACCATCTTCAATACACATAAGAAGATTGGACAATGCTTGCGATCCCCGAAAGATCTTGTACCTTTCCAAACAGAAGGAGTATATAAAATTCCTTGCTCCTGTGGAGGAGTATATGTGGGAGAAACAGGACGCTCCATATCAACTAGACTTAAGGAACATGAACGATGTATTAAAAAGAAACAAATTGTTCAATCTGCTGTAGCTGAACACCAGCATAACACTGGCCATTTCGTAAATGTAAAGGAAACCAAGGTTCTAGCATCGGTTCCAGGTTTTTATAAACGAAAAGTTAGAGAATCTATATATGAAGTAAAGATCCCTGAAGATGCCTCGTGCAATCGAAGGCGAAACGTCGGACAGTAATTCCAATTTGACACGGTCTAATCCCAAGAACCATGATTTCTTAATATGCTTTATATTTTACTTTTTTACATATTTTAAATTTTTTTAAAACCGAGACAGGGTGTCCAAGGGACTGAAACCACCCCGTTAATAATATATTTTTTTATTTAAAAAACAATTAGTTATTGAGAAAAACACTTGAACACGTGCTATTTATTTTATTTTATTACATATTTTAAGACTTTTTATAAATTTATACACGGTTTCTGAAAAATTCTGGTCATTGATTAATTTTTTAAAGTGCTGAGGTTCGATAAGAAGGAATTCTTCGAAACTCAGTTTTTAAGGGGGTGAAACTACCACTTAAATGTTTATAGTGGACTCGAAAGTTGTCAGAATAAAACCGCTTCTTGGTTTAAAGAACGAGCTAAATTAACTCCAAAAAATAGAACAGCAAGTGAAATAAATCTAGCTTTATTGGAAAAAATTACTGCTCCACAATTAACATACTACTCAATAGAAGCAATTATAGACCAAGAAAATGCGGCTAATTATCCTGTCGAGTTTCTATACTCTCTAAACCCTTCAGGAATCCCTCCTCAAGAGTTAACTTTAAAAGTGGGGGCACCAGTGATGCTTATTTGAAATTTAAAACCACCCAAATTGTGTAATAGAACTTGGCTACGGGTTAAAACATTAGAAAACAGTGTAATAGAATCTATTATTATTTCTGGCCTGGTCTGGGAGAAACAGTTTTTATACCACGTATCCGTTTAATTCCGTCAGACTATCCTTTTCGATTTAAACGTGTACAGTTTCCTTTAAAGCATTGTTTCGCCATGACAATTAACAAAGCTCAAAGGCAATCCTTAAGTATAGCTGGAGTAGACTTGTGTTACGATGGTTTTTCCCATGGTCAATCCAATGTCGCATGCTCTAGAGTAAGTTCGCTTAGTAGCTTGGCTATTTTACAGCCAGAGAATGCAACAACAAACGTGGTTTATAACGAGGTACTCAATCAAATAAGGCAATTTAAGTACCTCTTTAGATCCCTTTTATTATAGTTATATACGCGAACGAAGTCGCGGGTACTCGCTAGTAAGTACATAAAAATGCAATGAAAGATGTAGAAGTCAAAATGAAATCACGCTTTAGAAAAATACTAAAACGATAAAACCTTTTCCTCAATTGCATATTTATTTCTGTTAATTAAATAGCCTAACATAGAACTCGATGGGCTAAATAGGTCCATTCGTGTACAACTTACCGATCAGCGCAAACATCACCCAAATGCCTGCCTGGAGAGACTGTATGTTACCCGAAAAGAAGACGGCACAGGGCTGCTTAACTTGCAACTGCTACATGACAAGCAGATAAATAACCTAAAAAAATATTTTACAGTTAGGGCTCATACCTTTATAAGATGGGTTCCGCAAAAGACAAATATAAATCCTTAGAGCTCAACAAAGAGATGGTAAAATATGCCCTATACTAGTTGAGGGGAAGGAAGCTTGGATGACGAAGAAAATTCCTTCAAAACCTTAAATTCAGCAACAAAGACCCCTAAATACCATGACAATAATGACTTGTTTCCGGCAATACAGATGAGCAATTATGAATAAAAAAATACATAAAATAATTGACAAGTATCGACTGAAACAATAGATCATATCATATCGGGGTGTATATCGATAGCGGCAACCGAATACACTAAGAGACACACCTTAACAGCTGGCTTAATACACCAGGAGTTAATACTTAAAGCAAGGCTAAAAAAGGAAAAACAAATATAAATACGTACCTCCTCTCGTAATGGAAAATACTGAATATCTGCTTTATTGGGATACGCCAATCATCACAGCATCGTGCATATATTCTCATAGTTAAAAGCTCCAAAAAGCTGGACATTTCATCGATGTATCCGACCATATGGTTATAACCTGAAACAGAAACGAAGAATACACTACTTAGAGCAGTAACAATTGTTGTCTCAGCAACTGGACAATCAAATTGTTAGACAACTCTATTACTAAATATATAAAAAAAATATTTCTGCTGGAGACGTGCAGGATAACACGAAACACTCAATATAAATTAGAGGAAAAATATTGTTCCCAAAATACTTACCTTGTCTATTGTATTGTAAATATCCACCCTGGGAGGTTCTTTTATTTATTATATGTTATTTATTTATGCGTTTGTAAAGGAGAAAATAATACTAATAATTTGTATAGAATATGGTGGCGCTTGTTCGTGCGTCTCCAGCTCTACCTGGAGAGATATTATGATACTAATATTGTAAATTATATAGTATATATATATATATATATATATATATATATATATATATATATATATATATATATATATATATATATATATATATATATATATATATATATATATATATATATATATATATATATACATATATATATATATATATATATATATATATATATATATATATATATATACATATATATACTGGGTGATTCACGACCCACTGTACATACTTATGTGGTGTATAGGGTATCCTTAGGGTATATCGAAATGGATATTTAAATTGATTAATTCGGCTTTATTACCAAGATACAGGGTGATTTTCGTATTTTGGTAAAAATTTGTTCACCCTGTATCTCCTAAACTGCTTAGTAGATTTTTTTAAAATTTTGTACACAAACACTCTTGGTATATCATAACTTTTTGACGTTTGAAAAGTAGCAAAGTTCCGGGGCCGTATCAAGCCAATTCACACAGGGGAGGGGAGCTAGTTTGAGACACCCTGTACATCGGAATTCGGTATTTTTGAATTTTTTTCTTAAACTACATTCATTTGTGAACAAAAATATGCCACCATCTTGAATGACACACTAAAGGTTATGTACGAAATTTAAATCTTTGAGATAGTACATACCCCTTTTTATCGGTATCTGTATTAAAGCTTTTAACTAAGTATAAAATTATTTCAATGATTGACTTTAAAAAAAAATTAAACTATCTCTACTAATAGTAAACTAAAATCTACCCTAACACAATAACGTCTTAAAAGCTACAAAATGTTTTCAAAATGCATACCACCGGTGTCTCTACATTTTTGTGCACGCTTTTGTAGGTTTGCAATTGAGCGGTGAATCATTTGAGGGTTTTGTCTAACCTGGTCGCAATAAAAATGTATCCTATTTATTAATTGATCCCTAGTTTCGATTGGAACACTGTAAACTTTTTGTTTTAGATGTCCCCACAAAAAGTAGTCGGCTGGATTAAAGTCTGGCGACCTAGCTGGCCAAGGATGTAGTCCTCCGCGTCCAATCCACCGATCAGCAAATTGTTGATTGAGATAATTTCGAACATCAATTCCAAAATGTGCAGGTGCCCCATCGTGTTGAAACCATATGCCTCTTAAATTTACATTTTCTAATAAGCCTGGTAAAATGTTTTGTAGAAAGTCCAAATACACAACTGCCGTTAGTCGTTGAGGGAAAATATGTGGTCCAATTAAATGATTATTTATTAAGCCGCACCAAACATTCACTGAAAACTTTCGTTGAGAATTGGCCAATCGCAACGAATGAGGGTTTTCATCTGCCCATACATGAGAGTTTCTAGAATTAAAGACTCCGGCCCTTGTAAATTGGGCTTCATCAGTGAATAGTGCTCTAAAAATAGTTCTTCGATGATTTATTACCCACCCAGCAAATGCTAATCTAGGCAAGTAGTCGCCTTCTTCTAATCTTTGTACCTCTTGTACATGGAAAGGGTATAAGTTTTCATTTTTTATAGTTCTCCATACTCTTGTCTGTGTGTGCTTGTGGTTGGATCTTCTCTCACAAGGTTGAGAATATTCTCTTCTTGGACCACGTTATTAGCACCCACTCTTTCAACATGAAGATCGGTTGAGGAAAACTTACCCTTTTCACGCAATGTCTTAAAGGTTGCGGCAAACGTTTGGTGATTTGGAATTCTCCGATCCGGAAATCGTCTTCTGTATTCTTCTATAGCAGCCCTTCCGTTACCATTACAAAATCCGTACACAAATACGATGTCTGCGTACTCAGCATTTGTAAATAACGGCATTTTTACAATTATTGAAACGTACAAACTTGTTGCAAAGAGAAAATTCAAATAAAAAATCTTTAATTAACAATGTCAAACACAAATGATTGAATTGTATGTATGTTTTTAAAATATCTGTCTAAATTCCAAGGCTTACTTTATTATTTTTAGGTATTAAAATTTATTGAATTTGTATTTTTTTGTAGGTTTTAAGGTTACGAAAAAAATAAAGGTAAATAAAAAAATTAAAAAAAAAACAAGCTCTTACACGTAATTTGTATACAATAACAAAAATAAAAAAAGATAAATTTTTACGGTAGCCGATAAATGATCACGATCTCGAGCATTAGATAAGAGATGAGGGGAAAAAGACTCAAACAGAAATTAACTGGTTTATTAGTAGAGACAGTTTAATTTTTTTAAAAGTCAAGCATTTAGACAAAAACTTCAAATGTAAATGATTCAACACTCAATTGCAATTCACAAAAGCGTGCACAAAAATGTAGAGTTACCGTTAGACAGGCGTTATTGTGTTAGGGTAGATTTTGGTATTTTTGGGCCACCAAAAATAAAAAATAATTCGACAAGGCTGTGTTTTATTAGTAGAGATAGTTTAATTTTTTTTTAAAGTCAATCATTGAAATAATTTTATACTTAGTTAAAAGCTTTAATACAGATACCGCTAAAAAAAGGGGTATGTACTATCTAAAGATTTAAATTTCGTACATAACCTTTAGTGTGCCATTCGAGATAGTAGCATATTATTGTTCACAAATGAATGTAGTTTAAGAAAAAAATTCAAAAATACCGAATTCCGATGTACAGGGTGTCTCAAAACTAGCCCCCTCCCCTGTGTGAATTGGCTGGATACGGCCCTGGAACTTTGATATTTTTCAAACGTCAAAAAGTTATGATATACCAAGAGTGTTTGTGTACAAAATTTTTAAAAAATGGATTAAGCCGTTTAGGAGATACAGGGTGAACAAATTTTTACAAAATACGAAAATCACCCTGTATCTTGGTAATAAAGCCGAATTAATCAATTTAAATATCCATTTCGATATACCCTAGGGATACCCTATACACCACATAAGTATGTACAGTGGGTCGTGAATCACCCAGTATATATATATATATATATATATATATATATATATATATATATATATATATATATATATATATATATATATATATATATATATATATATATATATATATATATATATATATATATATATATATATATATATATATATATATATATATATATATATATATATATATATATATATATATATATATATATATATATATATATATATATATATATATATATATATATATAGGTATAAGTGTTATATATATGTATATATATATATATATATATATATATATATATATATATATATATATATATATATATATATATATATATATATATATATATATATATATATATATATATATATATATATATATATATATATATATATATATATACTTTGCCAAATTCCTATGGGTTTGCATATATATATATATATATATATATATATATATATATATATATATATATATATATATATATATATATATATATATATATATATATATATATATATATATATATATATATATATATATATATATATATATATATATATTCTATATATACAAGTATATATATATATATATATATATATATATATATATATAACATTTTCAAAAAAAAAATATATATATATATATATATATATATATATATATATATATATATATATATATATATATATATATATATATATATATATATATATATATATATATATATATATATATATATATATATATATATTCATTTTAGATGCTCACGACCGTACTAGGATAAATAAGGAATCTAATATCGGTATGCGGGTCAAATAAATAACTAATTTACTTCTGACATCCTCTATATTTCGTCATTTATTTATGACTTCATCAGGAGGAAACGCTAAAATACACCACAGATTAAAATGATATCAAACTAAAAAAAAAACAGTTAAGACTTACAAGTGAAGTTACAAAAACATGGCTATATGCATTTCAACACACAGTAGAACGTTAAATTAGGACGAATACAACCACATGAATATTAAAGTGTTGATAACAGGTAGAACTTAACAACTAGCAAGACATTTATATATACATTTATTTATTTATTTTTTTGAATAATAAGAACTATTTTATTTTTTTGTGGTGAAAGAAACGTTGATAAACAGTTTTATGTACATATTGCAGTTCGTGGAATATTTATATTATGGTATTTAAGTTATTTGTTTTTTGTTGAACAAGGCAAAGAATTCATTTGTTCAACAGATTGCAAATAAATGGTGCTCAGCTGTTGGATGTCAGATTTAGAATTAACTGAATTATTTTCGTTGTTAATATGTACCATTTCCAGAAATAGCCTTTTTCTGTAATTATTTTCATGTTCCAGAATTTGTATGTTTTCGTAATCAAAATTGTGATCCTCTTTCTGAAAATGATCAACCAAAGCACATGAGTTTTTCCTAATACGGCAGTCGCTTTTGTGTTGTGTCGAACGATTTTTAATATATTGGGAAATTTGTCCTGTGTAACACTGATTGCATTGTTTACAAGGAATTTTATATACAACATTATTATTTAATTGAATCGGAGTTTTATCTTTAATTTTAGTGAACATTTTGCCAACCGAGATTGTATTATATTTGGCTATTTTTAAATTATTTCTTTTAAGGTGGTTAGTAATATTATCTGTAAGACCTTGAATGTAGAGCAATTTCTTGTATTTGAAATGTGCAATAACTTGGTCTATAATTGTTGTAACGGCGTAATTTTACTTGTACTCAAATGTGTTCGATAATTAATTATATTGTTAGTAACTTAAGCTCTTAAAATATTTATATTTTTTTATATTATAAAACATCAGCAAGAAGTTTTTTAACATTTAGTTGATCATTGATCATTATATAAAAAAACTAAACAATTTCTTAATGATAATCCTAATATTTATATCTTACAGGCCGGGAAGGGTAATAGTACCTTAGCTATGAACAAAAACGATTATATCACCAAAACGGAGGAACTATTAAGTGATACTAATACATACGAACAGTTAGATAGGGATCCAACCGCTAATTTACAAAAAAAAGTCAACGAATTAATTAAATCGGTTAAATCAAAAAATGAAATTGATGAAGACGTTGCTAAATGTCTCACTATTTATAATTCCGTTATCAAAATTATACTGTCTACCAAAAATGTATAAGCCCAGTATTCCACTCCGGCCAATAGTATCTTGTGTAGGTTCTGCTACTTACCACTTATCCAAATTTCTAACGAAAATTTTAACAGAATCCTTAGCCGATAGGACTAACTATAATATACCTGACACATTTGTTTTTGTAAATTCTATCGAAGATCGGAGAATACCCGAAGATTATGTATTGGTGTCAATGGATGTGGTGTCATTATTTACTAATATCCCTTTCGATCTTATTCTTGAATTGCTGCGTTCACAATGGCACATAATAGAGCCGGTCACAACGTTAAGTTACCATAGTTTCTTCAAATTATTATCGTTTGTGTGCAATAACTGTTATTTTTCTTTCCACAACCATTTCTATCAATAAACATTTGGTACCCCCATGGGCTCACCTATTAGTCCAATCTGGGCTCAAATAGTAATGGATCATATATCATAATCGTAGAAAAATTACCTTTTAATGTTTAAGTGACTTCTGTCCCTTCGAGTGAGATAAAAACTACTTTAGTTACTTTTAACTCTGTGAATGAACATTTGCAGTTTACTATGGAAACAGAAGTTAACAACAGCATCCCCTTTTTAGATACCTTACTAATTAGGACTGATACTAACAAAGTTATTTTAAGTTGGTACCAAAAACCGATTTATTAATTATTTTTTGAACCATCCAATGAGCCAAAAATTCAACACAATTATTGCTCTAAAAAATCGTGTCACTCATATTTCGGACGAAAGGTTTTTGAAGGAAAATTTAAAGAAAGTATATACACTATTTCTAAATATTGGTTTTCCAAAAAAAATACTAAACAAATTAATCATTCTGGGTTTTTTGATAGTCCGACAGAAGAACAAGTTATTGCACATTTCAAATATAAGAAATTGCCCTACATTCAAGGTCTTACAGATAATATTACTAACCACCTTAAAAGAGATAATTTAAAAATAGCTAAATATAATACAGTCACGGTTGGCAAAATGTTCACTAAAATTAAAGATAAAACTCCGATCCCATTAAATAATAATGTTATATATAAAATTCCTTGTAAACAATACAATCAGTGTTACAAACAAACAAACAAACAAAAGTATGCTTTATTGCCGCAGAAAAATTCTACAATTTTATGGACAAAGCAAAATATACCTAAAAATAAGACATATCAAAACATTAATCGAAAATAATTTCGACAGGTCAGTGCTTTTTTTTTTTTAAATGTAAATTATCAATTTACCAAATCGTAAAACACACGTTAGAATATAGCATAACATTGCAAACAGTAAATGAATCATGATAACCTTATAAAAGTAAACAAACACACATGTACGAGGTGAATAATTTCGATGACATTGAAATCAAAATTGCAACTATGCAACCTTAAACTCTATGTTATTATAGTTATACAAATAATTGTGATGTTAAACAGAAGGTATATTGAACTGAATAGAATGTAGTATACAAAAAGAATTAAATTGTTTTTAATCCAATACCTAACAAAAATAATTAAGTTTTAAGTGAATGTTCGACAGTTCTTTTCCCTATATAATGATTTACAAAATTCTATGCTATGAGTTAGGACATGACTCACAAAAGATTTAAGTAAACAAGCGAGTTTAGTGACAATTTAAAGAGACTTACTCACTGAAAAAAAAATCATTAACGCTGTAAAATGGTCTCTCAATGACGTATGCTTTGGTGTCTTTTCGAAATTGTGCAAGCATAGGGATAGATTTTAAATGTACTGGCAGATTGTTGTAAAGTTTTATGGCGTTGTAAATAATTGATTTTTTTATTAATTCTGTGGAAGGAATGGGAAGATAAATATCATGCCTAGAGTTTCTGGTAGGGTATACATGTTGTGGCCTTTCTGGGAGGGTGTTTATATGTTTTCTCAGCAAACATACCGTTTCCAAAATAAATAATGCAGGAAGTGTTAATATTTCATGTTTTTTGAAATAGTATTGGCAGTGAGCTCTATTATTTAGACCAAACAAATAACGAATGGCTCTCTTTTGAAGCATAAAAATACTACGAAATTGCTCGGTGGTACAGCAGCCCCAAAAGGGAAGGCCATAGCGGAGGTGGGATTCAAATAAAGAGAAATAAGTAAGTCTGGCAGAAGGAACGTCTAGTTCTTTTGAAAGTGATCGAATGGCGAAGCAGGCGGTAGAAAGTTTTTTAGTTAAGGTGTCAATATGATTAGACCATTTTAGGTTGCTATTTATATTTAAACCCAGGAATTTAACCGACTCTACGTATTCAATATTGCTGTTATGTACCTGAAGTGGTTGTAAAGTTCCCTTATAAGATAACGCCACCGTTTTATCGACGTTAAAACAAAGCATATTGGAATCGGACCAAGCCTTAATTATAACCAAGTCTTTGGAGATACTAGAGTGTAAAGACGTTGTATCAAAATCACTCCATGTTATGCTTGTGTCATCAGCAAAAAGGGAGATTCTTCCATTAATTTTAAGGTTCGTGATATCATTAATGTATAACAAAAAAAGAATAGGTCCCAAGACTGAACCTTGAGGGACTCCACTTGTAATCAACTTACAATCAGAATCGGAACCATTAGCCCTTACAAGTTGTTGCCTTTTTCCAAGATAAGATTTGAACCAATTTAAAGAAGTACCACGAATTCCATAAAAATGTAGTTTGTTTATCAGAATTTCATGACTAACACAATCAAAGGCTTTCGCATAGTCACAAAAAACTGAGGCAGTTGGGTGGTTGTTATTGAGAGATAAGTAGACGCCTCTAAGCAACGTGAACATGGCGTCACTGGTGCACTTGTTGGGTAGAAATCCGAACTGCTCCGGGGATATTATCTGATGTTTCAGGAGAAATGGCATAAGACGGTTCTTCAGTAGCCTTTCGATGATTTTTGATAGCACTGGTAGTAGTGCAATTGGGCGATAATTGCAAGAGTTAGTTTTTTCGCCGCCTTTATGAAGTGGAATAATTATAGCTGTTTTAAGGCAATCAGGGAATACACCTTTTATAAAGGACTCATTTATTAATGTTGTAAGGGCCTCTATGACTGGGAGTGGCAAGTTCAGGAATATTCTAATTGATAGGCCATCAGTGCTACACGAAGATTTACTTTTGATATTATGTATTACCTTCAATAGTTCAGTGTTGCTAACGGGACTTAAGAAAAAGCTATCAGCTAAATTTTTTGAAGGAGGGAGAAACGAAAGAGGGTCCAAACTTGGCGAGATACTAGAGGTAACATTTTTGCTTACATTAATAAAATAATCATTTAGACCATTAGCCCCTGGCAAGATCTGAGTCACAGGGTTTGATTTGTTTCTGAGGTTATTGATGATGGTTTATGCCGCTTAGGTTTGATATTCTTAAGCGGAAAGGCCTTGTTAAAAGCACTTAAAGTTTTATTTAAAAAAGTTCTGAAATTTGTGTTGACATTATCAGATTCAAAATTCCAATTGGTGTTAAAGCAAATATTATGAAATACTGAGAAATTTGCGGCCGAGAAAATTCTGCCCCGATGGCGAGATCTTGGTAAGGGCCTAATAGGTAAACTAAACCTGGAAATTACCGCCTCGTGATCGGAAAGACCTGAGTTATAGACCTGTGATTGCACCTCTGATGGAGAAAAATCAGACGCCATGTAATCGATGATAGAAGAAGAGTTTTTTGAAATTCTAGTTGGCGAGGATACATGCATTGAAAGACCGAAAGAGTCGAATATAGAAATTAGATATTTCTGGATGGCACAAACAGTAGCATAGTCAATATTAAAGTCCCCGCATAGAATTTTTTTACCTTTAATCGGTAGGCTGTCTAGCAAACTTACCAGGCTATTTAAAAATGATTGTACATCAGAGTTTGGTGATCTATAAATACAAATTACATAAAGATCAAGGTTTTGATTATATACTATAGAGAATTCAAAAGAGCTATCCGCTAACAAATGATCATATTTAGATACCGACATGAAATCTCCATTTAGGGATAGAATCAGTGTTCCCCCATGAGCTGAGTTTTTACATAGGACAAACTTCCCAATATATTAAAAATCGTTCGACACAACACAAAAGCGACTGCCGTATTAGGAAAAACTCATGTGCTTTGGTTGATCATTTTCAGAAAGAGGATCACAATTTTGATTACGAAAACATACAAATTCTGGAATATGAAAATAATTACAGAAAAAGGCTATTTCTGGAAATGGTACATATCAACAACGAAAATAATTCAGTTAATTCTAGAACTGACATCCAACAGCTGTGCACCATTTATTGCAATCTGTTGAACAAATGAATTCTTTGCCTTGTTCAACAAAAAACAAATAACTTAAATACCATAATATAAATATTCCACGAACTGCAATATGTACATAAAACTGTTTATCAATGTTTCTTTTACCACAAAAAAATAAAATAGTTCTTATTATTCAAAAAAATAAATAAATAAATGTATATATAAACGTCTTGCTAGTTGTTAAGTTCTACCTGTTATCAACACTTTAATATTCATGTGGTTGTATTCGTCCTAATTTAACGTTCTACTGTGTGTTGAAATGCATATAGCCATGTTTTTGTAACTTCACTTGTAAGTCTTAACTGTTTTTTTTTTAGTTTGATATCATTTTAATCTGTGGTGTATTTTAGCGTTTCCTCCTGATGAAGTCATAAATAAATGACGAAATATAGAGGATGTCAGAAGTAAATTAGTTATTTATTTGACCTACAGACCGCATACTCGATATTAGATTCCTTATTTATTTATATATATATGTATATATATATATATATATATATATATATATATATATATATGTATATATAAATATGGACTTTGGTGTGTTGATAGGGTTGAAGTTTATCAACATTTGTAACATAAAAATAATTCAATATCGTTTTCGGTTTCCCCGGAAATGACCGCGACTTCGTTATTTTAAATGGATCACCCTGTGTATTTTATGTTTTTTGAACTCCAAACTTCCAAATAAAGCCACTTAAAAATATGCCATAATTCCCACTTAATTGTATTTTATAGAAAAACGAAATAGGCCAGGATAAAAACAATAACAGCTATTTACTCTTTATTCAGGCCTTCATCCAACAAATTGTCAAAAAAGAAAATGTTCCGAGTTTTAAAAAAATGTGTTTTTCGCAAATCGATTTTTCAAGTTTTGAACAGACCCTGTACCATAACGGGTCAACTGACAGTTTTTCGCTTTGGATAAATATTAACATCACAAAAATAGGGTGCCATAATACGGTTTTCAATTTTGCAGTTGTTTATGAAAGTTAAGTTAATGATAACTTAACCTAGTGTGATAACTAGTTTTGCTAAAATTAAAATCATCATATTAGCCTTGACAGAGGTTGCTATGGTTTTTATAAACAATTGAGTTTTGACAAGTAACTTTTATCACTTGTGGGCTTCGCAGATTTTTGCAGTTTTTGTAAATTCTCGTGCTTTATTTCGTGTCTCTATTGGTGTAAACTACAAGTTCTTTGTAATTTCTTTAAAATGGCAAGTTTTGCAAGGGCGAAATAAATAGATATGCTTCTCGTTTATAGCAAATACTTGCGAAATAAAAGGCAGACTCAAAGACTCTACGGAGAGCGATACCTCGTCAGAAACCAACCCTGCTATGTCTATTTTCCGTGGCTAGTACAATATTTGAACACAGTTCCCCAAAATAAAAATGAAGGAATTTCATTATTAGTGAAGAAGCTGAAATAAACGTTCTGGCATGTGTGGATGCTGATTCAAGTATTTCTACTCGCCAAATTGAAAGTGAAGTTGGAGTTAACAGAGAAAGTGAAAGGAACATTTTGAAGAAATATAAGTACAAGCCCTACAAATACCAAATGGACCAACACATGTGTGTTAATGACTTTGCTCGACGAGTTGAATATTGCCTATGGTTTATGGAAAATTCGAACCATAATAATAACTTTAATAGAATATTATTATATTCGGATGAGCCTCGCTTCACGAATCTAGGAATGTTCAACAGGAATAACGCAAGATATTGGGCAAATGAAAATCAACATTTATTGAGAGAAGGATCTTTCCAAGAACGCTTTGGTGTTAATGTGTGGCTAGGTGTTTTAGGAACGAGAATTGTGGGCCCAATAATATTTAATGAGCTCCTTACAACACAAACTTATTTGAACTTTCTAGAAAACAACAGTTACCGATTTTTTGGACAATTTACCACTTGTAGAAATTCCCAACATCTACTTTCAACAAGATGGTGCATAATGCTCGAATTTGTGCAAATTATTTAAATGACAGGTTTGGGGACCAATGGATAGGAACGAATGAACCTGTAAGGTGGCCAAAACGTTCGCCTGATTTCACACCTCTAGATTTTTTCTTCTGGGGTCATATCAAAGAAAAAGTCTATTTAACTCAACCTGAAAATTTGGACATTTTAAGAAATCGAATTATTAGTGCTATTAAGAATATTAACATAACTCAAAGAGAAAATGTATTACGGAAAATTGTTGAAAAATGTGAGACCTATATTGAACAAGAAGGTCGTGTTTTTGAAAATCTTAATTATGATTAAGTACGTTCTTTTTTCTATTTCTTTTATTATCAGTTAATATTAATCATCTCTAGGTATAATAAAGTTCATTTGTTTTCACCTTATCATATTCGTTTCTTTTTTAAAATTTAAATGAATTAAAAGGGGATTCCTTTCAACAGTAGATTATTTTGAAGCCATGGCCAACTTTGCCGGTGATATAATTAAATAAGTACTAGTAATATTGATTTTCGCTTTAGATGAGCATTAAAAACATGAAAATAGTGTATCAAATTTTCAAGATTGCAGCGGTCTATGGAAGTTCAATTTGTCATATGTAGATACAGGTTAAAAATGTAGGATTGGGTAGTGAAAGTGAAGTGAATTGGGGATGTTCAATGTCCTATACCTATCTTCAACTATTTCGGCAATATTAAGTGTTTTCAAATTTATTGCAAAAATTAAGATTAAAAAAATAAAATTATTTATTTCTTCATAATGTATAAACAAAAGTAAAAAGTTAATTTAGGAACTGTTGAATATGCTCGCCGCGAACGTATTGGCAAATTCCTAATCTTAAATAGAAATTCCTTCTAACGTTATTTAGCATCTCAGGCGTGACCGATCTAATCGCAAGCGTTATTCGTCTTCTTAAGTCAGCTAAGTCGAGGGGTTTAGTTTTGTATACAACATTTTTAATATGTCCCCATAAGAAAAAGTCTAATGGCGTCAGATCAGGGGATCGCGCTGGCCATTCTATCGATCCTCGTCTCCCTATCCACCGATTTGGAAATATTCTGTTGAGGTACTGCCGGACATTAATTTGGTAATGGGGCGGTGCTCCATCTTGCTGAAACCATATCATATTGGCACGACATTATTTTGGAGCAGTGCTAAATAATTATCGCCATTCAAATGCCGTCAATGAAAAAGGGGCCTATGATATGATCCCTAACAATTCCTGCCCAAACATTAACCTTTTCAGGATATTGAGTATGTTCTTCGCTGATCCAGAGAGGATTTTCCCTAGACCAAGAGCGGCAATTTTGACGATTTACATGACCGTGAAGTGTAAAGGTGCACTCATCCGAAAACAAAACATGTTCTAATTGAATAACATTGTTATCTAACATAGCCATCATTTGTTCACAAAAATAAGTTCTCCTATCATAATTGTCTTCCATGAGCTCCTGAGTTGGTATCACTTTATAGGGATGCGTTTTATTTTCTTTTAATGTTCGAATAATCGACGAATGGCTAATATCGAACATTGCGGCGGCTTGTCGACTAGAAATATGTGGGTTTTCCTCAAACTCAAGCATAATATCCAATTTAGTATCATCATTTATTGAATTGGCAGCAGCTTTTTTTATCTGCCTCACATGTCCAAACTCGCGAAACTGCTTTTCTATTTTACTAATTGTCCCTTGGGATATATGCGGCAAATTTGGAAATTTTTCATGAAATAAGCGAGCAACTTCCACTTGTGTTCGTGTGTTATCTCCATAACCAATCATTTGTAGAATTCTTATTTTATGCATTTCTGTTAAATGAACCATTTTTCTGATATTAGGTATTATGCAGTTAACGAAATTCAGAAGACTATGACACTGACACTGACAACTACTGTCTTGCAAAGAGAAAGGCCAGGCATTTTACACAAAAGTAAACAAAACTTAAAAGTAAACAAAACTGGCTCTTTTTGTTCCATATCAATAAAAAGGAACGCTAAAATGGTTTTTGCTTACATTCTTAATATGAAGACCTAAATGGTAAATAAGTATTGAGTGTGTTGTAGCGAATTTTTGTAATCAAATAAATAGTTCAGTAACCAGAGCCACTTTCATGAATAATAATAAATTCGAAATAAATAAAATAAAAATAAATTTGAAGACACTTAATATTGCCGAAATAGTTGAAGATAGGTATAGGACATTGAAAATAAAATATGTTTAGAATCTCCTAAAGAATCCAAAAATTAAATAATATCCGGGGTGTTGCATTTGAAATAAGAAAGTTGGCATTAACCACTGTTACAGGACACACCCTGTATAAAAAGTTTTTATTGGAGAAAATGAGCAACTAAAAATACCAATCGACGGGTCCAAGCGTTTTTCCGAACACGCCCCCATTTATTTATTATCGAATTTATTCCATTTGGCTGATACACACTGTATATATATATATATATATATATATATATATATATATATATATATATATATATATATATATATATATAAATACAGGGTGTCCCGAATTGCAGTGTCTAAACTTTAACAGCGCATTCTGCATTCAAAATAAGCCCTAATTTTCTATATAAACATATATCGGCAAATGCTTCGTTTTCGAAATACAGGGTGTTAAAGTTTTAAGAAAAAAATTGTTATTTAGTCATAACTTTTTTAGTACTTGAGACATTGTTATTAAATTTGGTAAACAGCATTTGAGTAACAAAAGGCATTTTTTGATTTGAAATATTTTTTAATTCTTTATCAGTGGCGTCCGTACAGGATTTTTTATTGAATATTCTTGAAGAAAAAATGGTACGCTATTGCTTTTTCTGAAAACAAAAATCACTCCTAAAATCCCCACTCAGTTTAGAGCAAATTTGATCCCTTGCTTTTTTTTCGTGCAATGCAAGAATTTCGAGTTAAAAACTAAAAACTATTTTTATGTATGGCGTAGTTAAAATTTCTATTATTGTTAATTATTTCAGTGGCAAAACCTTTAACATCTTGGTATGCGATGATTGCATTTTTGTGACAATTCAATAATTGCTAGTTTCGTCTTTAAAGTGTGACATTTGAGTTTTTAGAGTAAATAAATGTCAGGTACATTACAGTTTATACAAAAAGATAATTATCAGTCTAACTAGTGATTTCAAAATGGTGTTATTCAGTAACTTTGAGTATGCTGATATTCATTTCATTTATGGTTTCTGTAATGGAAATGCAAATGCAGCAATACGGGAATACCAACGAAAATTTCCAAATAGAAGATTACCTTGCAAACAAGTTTTCATTAAAACGCATTTATTGTTTAGGAATTTTGGACTCAAAAAGAATCCGAGAAACGAAGGTAGGAGAAATGAACAATATCGAAACGTAATTTTAAATAAGTTTAACAACGATAGGACATTAAGCCTACGAAGAGCAGCTCATAATTTACAAGGCAACGCAGTTTTTGTTTCTAAAAATAAGGTTCATCGCGTTTTGAGGAAAGATCACAGGAAGCCATTTCAGATGCAGCCAGTTCAAAACTTACAACCTGGTGATGCCGAAAAACGTGTCAGTTTTTGCAATTGGTTTTTGCGCCAAGTAGAGGAAGACGAGAACTTCTCAAAAAAAATTTTATGGACTGATGAAGCCACATTTACCCGAAGCGGCTCAGTAAATTTCCATAATTTACGAATCTGGAGCCATGACAATCCACGTGTTGTACGAACTATAGCATTTCAGCAAGAATTTTCTGTTAATGTTTGGTGTGGTGTAATAAATAAAATTTTTTGCTTTATTATTCTACCACCACGCCTAGATGGACAGTTATTTAATAATTTTCTGCAAATTGAGTTATTTCAATATCTAGAAAATATTCCTCTAAATCTTAAAAACGAATTCTGGATTCAAATGGACGAAGCTCCCGCGCATTTTGCACATGTAAATCGCGAGTGGTTAAATAATAATTATCCAGAACTGTGGATTGGACGATTAGGAGCTACAGCCTGGCTACCACGTTCCCCTGACCTCACACCTGTCGACTTCTTTGTGTGGGGTTATTTGAAAAATTTAGTTTATTCCAGACCAGTTCATACAAGAAAAGAACTGATTCTAAGGATAGAGCAAGCCTGTGAAACTTTGCGAGCCAATACGAATTTTATACGCCATGCCACTGACACAGTTAAGAGCAGATGCCGAAAATGTGTCGAAGTTAGAGGAGCTCATTTTGAGCAATTATTGTGAATTTTAAGGCCCACATTAATCCTTAATGATATTTAAAGTGCTCTATAAATTTTTTTTCACGATCTAAGTTAAAAAAAAGTTATGAATTCTAGTTTTTGTAAAATTAATTACGAACTTAGTTAATAAAGAGTAGTTTCTGTAAAATGAAGTATCATCTTCGAAATTGAAATAATTTTAATTACCGTTTTACAAAATGAATCGACGATTTTAGAATTATAAACTCATCTGTCATACTTTAAAGACGAATCTAGCAATTGTTCAATTATCACAAAAATGCAATCATGGCATACCAAGAGTCGACAATAAAGGAATGATGGTAAGTACCAAGGACATTAGATTTTAATAGGTTGCCTGCTAACTTCTGCGATGTCACCCTGATAACCCAAACATAATGCAAATCTCCATTACAACGGATCGATGACGTCATCTCTCCTTAGTTGTCAGACAAGCTTTTATTTTAGAAACTCTACATACGTTGTTCAGAAATTGTGAACTCACCCAGAATGCATGAAATAAATATCGGAAACCAAATAATTTTAAATACTTACTGTTACAATCCCACCTTAAAGGTTTTGCTACTGAAATTAACAATAATGGAAAGTTTAACTATGCCATACATAAAAATGGTTTTTAGTTTTTTACTCGAAATCCTTACACCGCACGAAAAAAAGACAAGGGATCAAATTTGCTCCAAACTGAGTGGGGATTTTAGTAATGATTTTTGTTTTCAGAAAAAGCAGTAGAGTACCATTTTTTCTTCAAGAATATTCAATAAAAAATTCCGTACGGACGCCACTGATGAAAAATTAAAAAATATTTCAAATCAAAAAATGCAGAATGCGCTGTTAAAGTTTGGACACTGCAATTCGGGACACCCTGTATATATATATATATATATATATATATATATATATATATATATATATATATATATATATATATATATATATATATATATATATATATATATATATATATATATATATATATATATATATATATATATATATATATATATATATATATATATATATATATATATATATATATATATATATATATATATATATATATATATATATATATATATATATATATATATATATATATATATATATATATATATATATATATATATATATATATTATACCCTTGTTATAAACAAATTCATTTTATCAGGTATAATAAGTATAATAACATTCAGCATTTAAAAAATAGCAACCCCACAGAAACGTAGAAAATATCTTGAGAAGAAACCGGAAATGAAATAATATGCGGGATATTCCGTTTTGAATTTAGGGTTGCAGATTGACGTCCACCATACCTAACCCAAAAATTCAGAAGATTATCTCTTTTATTAAAAAAATACGTCTAATTTAGGATCGAGTTTACAGCAAGTCGGGGGCCGCCGCAAGGTGGCAGCTCTGACCGTGTTGGGATCCTTTTAGGGAGTTTTTTATTTTCCGTTCGATGGATTATCGATTTGGAGTATAATCGTTATTTGCTACTACCATTATTCTAAAATTTTTTATCGTAAAAAAAATTAATACATATTTTTTTAGGCAATGATGGACCGAGAAAGAAAAGATGAATTACCTCAGATGCAAGTAGGATTTATCGACGTGATATGTTTGCCCCTCTACAAAGTGTTGTCCGATACTTTTCCGTGGATGAAACCCTTGTATCAAGGAACCGCTGAAAATAGGAAAAATTGGCAAGATTTGGCAGAGAAGGTTGAAATGGGTCTCACGTGGATTGATCACGATACCATCGATAAACCTGTGGAAACGTTTACCGGTAACGATATATTGATTTTTTTACAACACGTATTCAAATCTAGACATCAATAGTTCATACACTAGAAATCTTCATATTTCTCCTTTTTAAATAATTGACATTAATTTTTAAGAGAGTAAAGACTTTATTAACCATTCATTTCTTTCTTTTCTTTTTCACGATGATAGCAGTTATGAGCAAATTATGACGGACGCAAACTGTTCTTTCACTTGCATCTCCTCATAAAGCACCGGTATCTATGGAATTTAAAAAAAAAACCCACTCTGTTAACCACTGTCTACAATCCTCATATTCGTTTTCTGATTGAACCCATAAAGGGCTTAACCCCTGTTCGTATTGCTTTTTTTACTAAGATTAATATGGCTAAAATTCGCTGTAAAAATTTTCAATCTGAAACTCGAAACTAAATTAATATAGACCAACGTACTAACCATTGCGCAGAACAAAAACATATATAGCTTAATTTTCACATTCTGTTTAAGAGCCCTTTGAGGGGGAGAGAGATTATCCCTTTACCCTATTAGGGTACCCAACTGCTGCTACTTAGATAGAAACAGTTTTCTTTATGCACTCCTGGGGGTCTTACATGTGCATTAGACAACTACAGTATGGCAGTAAATCTAGCAGGAATGTCATTCATTTCATAAGGAAAAACGTTTCATTTAGGATACTTCTATGTAAAAGTAAAGGCTATAGAAAATAAAGTGTGACAGTGTTAAGAGTTTCACAAAAAATGATACCGAAATACTAGATCGGCCAGAAAGAAACTAGCAAAGAGTATATTATTACCACTATACCATATTGTAATCCTTGTAGAAGCCATTGCTTCCAATCTGGAAGTGCAGTACGGACATTGCCATGAGAAACTGTTCCCTAATGTTAAAAACATTAATTTTCATTTTAAAAATAGTAAAATATGAACTTAAAACTAAATATGACACAGATATGATTTTACATTTTTAGAATGATTTCATGAAAAGTTACTTGCATTTGTCTCAAGATAAACTTTTGGTATCGGGAGTATCACCACCCGAAATATTGTACAAATAAAACCTAAGAACTAAATTAGACTTAAAACACTGTAATCCAGCAGTAATGTAGCAGATGAAAAAATTCGTGGTACACAAATAAATTTTAACAAATCCTGGAACAACATTATGGAAATATAGAATAATAAAAAGCTTTTGAGAAAATTACATTATCTGGTCAAATTGAACAATAGTTATGTAGATCAAAATACAAGAGTTCTAACCACACTACACCACAACTTGTTACGTTCTAGACGCGCTTTTCGCTAACCAAGTTAGCATCATCAGCAGAAGATATAAACTCTAGAGATAAACTAGAGTTTATATCATCTGCTGATGATGCTAACTTGGTTAGCGAAACGCGCGTCCAGAAGGTAACAAGTTGTGGTGTAGTGTGGTTAGAACTCTTGTATTTTGATCTATCTTCCACCAGAGGTTCCAGTGTTAGAACTTAAAATAGTTATATAATTAAACGTCATTACAATCAACTCAAAGCATGTTACATATAAACCCGTACATGCAGGGGCGGCTCGTGGTATTAGAAAGTGGTGAAGAACATTTGAAAAATTATTTTTAATATGGTTAGATTTCTAAGTTACTCTAGTGACCACTCTACTTCGTCAATTGCATAAGAAATTTTGAAAAAACTTTATTACCAATTTAAATTGTTAAATTTATAAATTTTTGTTTATATGAAAATCTGAACCTATTACGCACCTATCCAGTATGGTGGGACTAGAGAGAAAAGGCTTAATCGAAGGATAACGATATTAAACATATAAATATAAATTTTAAAATTAATAGCAACAACTTTGTAAAAAATTTACAAAATAAACTTTAATACTCATCATATGTTTGAGCCACTAATTTCGAATGCAAGTCAAATTTTTCTAATTTAGTGGATGAAAATTGAAATAAATCTTGCGCAAGACGCCCAGAACTACGTCATAAAATCCCATGAATTGCTAAACAGGGTGACCATTGTGGTGGCCTACTTTTCTCTACTCTATTTATTATCCCCTTTTCTAGTAGGTCAACACACGTAACCTGTTTGTACACAGTTTAGCTTACCAATATGGCCCGTAATGTACTTACTTCTAGTACGGCCCTGTTGTTGGTCCTCTTCAGGTTACTTTCAAAGGTCCGTAGCACCAGGCACCTTATTTATCCCTTCTTAAAACTACACTTCTTATATCCTAAGTTGATATATTTACTCTTTAGATAGTAACATTAATTCAGGTCCCGAGCTAAGGTAATTTTAGTTATGATGTTGTTATACGTAATAAGTGAAAGGGAGCTTTTACGGCATAATAACCTTAATTGTTTCCAATAAAGTCATTTAATTAAAATTACTTTAAAAGTTTATTCTACTATCTCTTTTCGTAAAGAATTCAATTATAATTTCGTTAATATTATTTGATCCAGCACACTTTCCTATATTTATTCCTACTGTTAATTAAAGTGAATTATTTTCAGTTACCCATTCCTAACTATTTCAAACAGATAAAACTTAACTTAATTCCACTAGATCTTATAGTCAGATTTTATACGCTACCTAACATCTAATGTCTTAACTCAATAGGCTCTCCTTACTATTCCTTTTTATAATTCTTAAGTCGAGATAAAACACTTAAGTTCATCTGACTAAATTCCTTTTTACTAATTTATTTTCAAATCAATAAAATATCTAAACGCACTCATCAAGTTTCTTATTCCTCTTTTTTTTGTTAAACGTCATTAACCCTAATTAAATTCCCAAACGAAGTTTATAGTTCTACCTATTGTTCAAATCACTTGACAAAACTCAGCATTATTTATAAGTTACTATTCTGTTCCTTGTCTTAAATTCAAATTCGATTAATTAATTTAAATGCACTGAACGAAGTGAGTTTATACTTAAATTAATTTCTATCATTCTGTTAAACATTTATTTAAACTAGCTAATTATTAATTCGGTCTGACATAGTAATAATTCAGCCTGCGGCTTCGAACATAATAAGAGAATTTAAACTATAATTTTTATTTAAAATTAAATCTCTTTATTCCACTTTTATCCTAAATACTACTCTGTCGCGCTGTGAGCAAAATTCCTCGCATCGCAAAATGAATCCAGACAGATGGGTGCCCTATACGCTAAATACCGAGTCCCACTCATCGACGGCCTAAGTGTCTAACAGCTGATACGGAATTAGGTTATTGACCGGCCACTTGACGTTTATTTACTACCTAGCCTAGAGTCTAAGGATGGATTTTCAAGTACGGCCAACATAAACACATTCTGAGATTTAAAAAAAACACTATTTCTATTAAATAATAATTACGGCTTATTGTTCACAATTTGTTTCAAACGACATAGACAATGACAATAAAAGGCACAATGGTTTACATATTACTTACTCGTTAAGTCAATTGTTCTTTTTCGGAGAATAAATCCTAACACTGTATTCACTGTATTTGCAGCTTTTAATTGTTTCTTTTATAGACTTTTTAAAATACTACCTATCTAACGACGCTTTTAAAAAAGAACTAAATACTATTAAGCAAATAGCATTTAACAACGGCTTCTCGCAGAATTCTATCAACAAATTATACTTTAAGTTCTTTAACAAATATAAAATGTCCTTTAACGTTATACATGCTGCCTCAAATAATGACAAAACTTTTAAAACTATTTCTTATTTTGGAAATATTTCAACCCAGTTGGCTAAATTCTTTAAAGGGTTAAATATTTCTATCGCCTTTAAAACTATCAACCAACTGAAAAGACATTTAGTGACTATGAAAGATAAACCTGAATTTCTGTCAAAGTCGGGTGTTTATGCTTTGAGGTGTGGAGAGTGTCCTGCCACGTACATAGGACAGTCAGGACGAAAGATCTCAACCAGGGTCCAAGAACACGTTCATTTGGTCAGCAAACATAAAAATACAGATATCACAGAGACAAAATCAGCTTTCACTAACCATCTTCTATCTACAGGCCACCGATTTTCTACATCGGATGACGTAACAGTTATCCATGAATGTCAGAAAGGTAAAAAATTGGACCTTTTGGAGAAGATGGAAATAACCAAAGCTAAAAGGAGCCCTGTTTTATGTTGCGTGAATGATATATTTAATTTTGAACCGAACCTCATCTTTAATAATTTACCTAACAACTAAAAACCCAAAACGAAATATTGTTATAAACACGAATAGCAGTAAAACTATTATTCTTGCTTCTCACCAAGAAGATACGGGTTCAAATCTCACCACTGCTATACCTCTTTTTTTATTTATTTATTTTTTTTTTAATTTTTCATTATTGTATTACTATCTTATTTATTTATAATTTAAGTATAAGGAGTTTTTATACATACATTTGACCACATTTCGTTTCAACCTCTTTCAGTATCCGTCGAACTGTAATGTGATTGTTTGTTTACTGTTTTAACGTTGTATATGTGACGTGTTGTTTTATTTTAAAGGTACTATTTATTTATTTCATTTAAAGGCTTCTAGTTAGTAATTAGGATATATTTTTTCTGATAGGTCTGATGATGCCCGACCGGGCGAAACACGTGTAACCAAGTTTTATTTTATTATAAACTTTGACTGAGACCGAGACTTAGCGTCTGTTTACTGTTTAATTTAGAAACAGGTCTCTTTGTGAATAGTGGATGATTTACTACATCTGTATTCCGGACTGAAGTACGCGCAAAAATCTATCCAATTTCATTTTTTGTTCATAGTGCGGACGACAAAATTAACAGGCAAACCAAAAAAATTAAATTAAAGAAATGAAAAACTTTAACTTTTTAAATTGACTTTAAAATTTTGAATTTGGGCAGAGGTTCTCCTTTAAACTGGATTTTTTAGAGTAACTGATTTTCCATTTGGGCATTACGACGTTTAGCAAATGGTAGTCGCTAATAAGACTGCTGATTTCCTCGCTCCGGCTGCTTTTATAGCCAGATTTTCGCTTCTTTCCCTGTGCATTTCCATATATGGCCCGGTTTTTTTTGGGTGCTCGATGAGCCTGCTTTCGGCCGGCGGGTCGTCAGCGGAAAATTTCCATAGTCCGCGGAGCAAAGTGGTAAAACCAGGCGACATAGTGCGTATGGCGATGCCAGGAAATGGCTCTCACTCTTCACCGGCTTCGTTTCGTCTCGCTGCTCCATGCTATCAGCAAAGCATGAACGGCAGCTTATATCAGTGGTTTCATCGACATACCAGGAAAAAAAAAAGAGTTTGAAATTTCGTCCTCAGTTTTTTTATTAACAACATAAGCAACTGAATCAATTAATTCATTTTGAATTGTTTTGGATGTCTCGGAAAAAACTGATCTATTATCATTATCATGTTCTGAAAATGTTTTTAAATGTGTGTCATATTTACTAACAAGAATAACTAGCTCTTTGAAATTACCGCACTATAAAGATTTATTTGATTTATCATGCCCCCTGAAAGGTAACTCTTGCATACAGGGGTGTAATGTAATATCAATGAGACATTTTAAAATTTGTCGGTTCTCTTTAACCCTAGCATTAACATTTTCAATTTCTGTTTTACGCGCATTGTCTATTGCTGTGACGATATTTTGCTTTTGTTTTCTCATGAGAGTAAGCTTGCAAATTGAAGAAATATGTTGAGTACTTTTATTGTGTAGTAACAGACCCCGAGACAAATTTTTTTAAATCACTATAAACACTTTTTGACCAAACTAAAATACATGGCCAACAAAATAATGTACTTAATGTTAAACTACCAGTAAGCCAATCGTACTTTTCATACCAAGTATTATGAAAGCCCCAATTTGGTCTTCCTACCCCACCTATAGCAACAAGACGTTTACTTAAATTTGGAACAGGTCGCTTTACTTCTTTAACTATGTATAATTTATCTTCATAGGAGTGACTCGAAAAATTCTGCTGATTTATTAAAAAATTTACAAGATCACAAGCATTGCCAATATTTACATTTACCTGGGGAAGTTGTAACGCTGCGCTAGGTTCCACTAAATCCATATTTCTATAATGGGTAACTGGAAAAATTAAATCCGAAAATCCAGACACCGCTCTTGAAACTGAAAATCACTGACCACTGCACTGTTTACACTTTACTTAGTTAATAGCTAATATAATATATGCAACCCACATTAATAAATTAAAATTAAGAGAGCACTGCAACCTGCAACCGAATCAAAACAATGCGGAAAACGGCAAACGTAACGTACCTACTCCTACTACCCAAACCACGTGCAGTTTTAATTTTCAACCTGTTAACGACTGTTTGTCCAATCGGCCAATCGTCTGCCGCTTATTCCCCTTTGAATTTACATTAGAGGCATGCCTCAAAAGAATCTTTTTATGCGCTAACGCTACTTAAAGTTTAACTCGGCTGGATTACTACGCGCCACCCGCTTACACACATATTAGTAATACGCTAGACAAGGAGCGCGAGGCATGCCTCTAATAATAACTCTTCTAAAGAAGAAATAAGATGGGCTTACAGAACCCGTCCGATATGACGATTGACGATGCGCGTTTGGATTGGAGTAAGGTAAGGGCCGTATTTTATGGATATCTTATGAAGCAAAATTATGCTGCAAATGCTTATGGATGCAAATAGTAAAAAAGGGAAATTTGAGATTAAAGAAGTAAATAAGAAGTAATATAAATGATATAATCGATTAACACGTATAATTTTCAAAATTTATTGGTGAGGCACTGGCTCACCTGCCTCTACATTACATTACAAATACTACCTACAATTTCACACTCGTTTCCTTTCTTTCTACCAGTAACAATAGGCTCCTCAGAAGATTCGAACCTATCAAGATAAAATTCATCCTGTTCAGGATCTAGAAGAAGCTCCAAAAGATCTAGCACAGTTGAGGTCGGATAAATCTGTACAGCATAAATACCTCATTATAAATTGTACTTCACCTACCTGAATTTCCTTTTGCATTTGACGGTTACAATAATCCAATCGTTTATTTCAAGCTATTTAATATTTCTCAATTGTTAATGTCTTTTTTACTTTGTCAAACACATAATAATGTAAAATTTTCGACATTTCTGTAAAAACTGCAGTCGCTAATCATTTTGGTCCAGCTAGAAACACTGTCCAGAAAATCCCATGAAAATAACAAGAGCAGAATAGCCTTTGTGACATTCCTGAGGCAAAATACGTTGGAACAAAGGTCATCTACACTCCCCTAGAGTGTCCTCTCTTAATTTTTTAAAACCAGAGTTAGTCTCCATTTAATAAATGAACAAACAGGGATATTTAATTTATTGGTATTTACTCTATGAAAAACTATTGCAACTTTTGGACATTTTACTTCTGATACACAGATACAAGAATAAGAAAAAAATATATTTTAAAATATGTATACATTATTTTTAATTAATTTAGGCACGAGAAAACTGATAGATTTAGGGGCCGAAAGCTTGTAAACTACAAATTAATTCATAAATGGTGTAGGAAAAAATGTAATAAAATAGCTCATAAAAGAGGTTCTTTTTAATTCAAAAAATATATATTAAATTCAACATGTTCCACAACTAAAAATTGTACAAAACGAAATTATCTCTTTAATTGTGTATACAAACAAAAATGAATATATCAACGATTTACGCAACTTTCACAATGAAGTTATCTCTAATGCTGTATGTATCAAAATATTAACAAGTTTTTAAGCGTGAACTAAAAAAAAGTCCTTTTATAGTTGCACCGGAAACATTTGCACCTTCTGATGCGGTTCATGTACCACTACCAGAATAACCGGTCAGTGTAGATTCACATGCCCCAGACACTGTTAATGTGTCAGAAGCTGATACAGCTGTTTCCAAGGATTTTTCCGAAACAGTTGTAGTTGAGCTAATTTTGAAACTAAAAAACTAAAATATATTTAAATACAAAGTGACCCATAATCACAAAAGGTAAGAACATATAGTTCAAAGCATCTTAGTCATTATATCTGCTGACCTAAAAAGAACGTGATTCTTTTAGCTTAGCAGGTATAAAACTTAAGTGCCAATTCAATAAGTAAGGATACCAAATTGGATATTATGCTTGAGTTTGGGGAAAACCCACTTACTTCTAGTAGACAAGCAGCCCAAATGTTCGATTAATTGATTATTCGAACATTAAAAGAAAATAAAGTGCATTCTTATAAAGTGATACCAACTCAGGAGCTCAGGGAAGACGATTTTGATAGGAGAACGTATTTTGTGAATAAATGATGGCAATGTTGGATAACAATGTGATCCAATTAGAACATGTAATTTTTTCTGATGAGTGCACCTTTAAACTTTACGGTCATGTTAATCGTCAAAATTGTCGCTATTGGTCTAGTGAAAATCTTCACTGGATTATAGAAGAACATACACAATACCTTAAAAAGGTTAATGTTGGCAGGAATTATTGGAGCTTATAGCACCGCCCCATTACCAAATCAATGTCCGGCAGTACCTCAACGGAATGTTTCCAAATCGGTGGATAGGGAGGCGAGGATCGACGAAATGGCCAGCACGATTCCCTGATCTAACGCCATTAGACTTTTTCTTATGGGGATATATCAAAAATATTGTATACAAAACTGAACCCCCGACTTAGCTGACTTAAAAAGACGAATAACGCTTGCAATTAGATCGATCATGCCTGATATTGACTAACGTTAGAAAAGATTTCTATTTACGATTAGGATGTTGTCAAGATGTTCGCGGCAAGCATATTCAACAATTCCTATGTTAACTTTTTTTTTTACTTTATCAAGAAATAAACAGTATTACTTATTAGTTTTTGAGTGTATTGTATCGAATTTCTGTAATCAAATAATTTTATTTTTATAATTTTAATTTTTGCAATAAATCTGAGAACACTTAATACTTTCGAATAAGTTGAAGATTTGTATAGTACATTGTACATGAAATATGTCTAGAATTTTCTGAAGAATCCAAAAATTGAATAATATATAGGGCCTTGTATTTAAAATGAAAAAGTTGGTATTGGCCACGGTTACATGACACACCCTGTATAAAAAGTTTTTGTTGAAAAAAATGCTCAACTAAAAATACCAATCACACACACACTGTTTTTAGTGTATCGGCTTCCTTTTGTATGTAATTGCCATTTTGGTGTTTTTAAAGTGTATTCATAAATAATTAAAATATATACTTTTTTTCAGAATCTGAAGAGACCAAAGACATTGAACTCACCGTACAAACCCTTCACACTGTGTCGTCGGCACACCCTGTAGAAATAAAGAAAAGACACAAGAAACTCTGTTGCATGTTGTGACTATTCATAGTTAGTAATTTAATTTGTTGCAAATCTCGGTTTGATTATGTTTAAAATTTAAAAATTGTTATGGATGTAATTATTGTAAAAAGTGATAAAAACCGATCGATATTAGTTGGAAAATTAGTGAAATCCCTAGTTTGTAGTGAAAAAGAGCACTGTATATGAGAAATAAGTTTTACAAAGTTTTAGATAGCTTTTAAGGATTTTTATGTTTTTGAACCAAATGTTCAAAATTTGTTTTTTTTTTGTACTTTATGTTCGACACGCAACAATAATGATCACCCGTTTGGATGTACCGATTTAAGCATTAAAGTTGCATAGATCTATGAAAACCGTACTTAAACATTTTAAACAGTTCAGAAGTTACGCGGAAAATATTTTTTTAACAGATATCAAAAAATATTTAGAAGTTATGGTATAATGACAATTTTTTGACAGATGTCATTTTTTTTAACAATTTACGTCATTAAAAGTGACATGAAACTGCAAAAACCATATTTAAGCATTTTAAATAATTTAGAAGTTACAAGAAATATTTTGTCAGATGTCAAAATATTTTCTTTAAATAAATTACGTCAATAAAACATGGAACTGTTAAACCCGCATTCAAATATTTTAAGTAGTTTGAAAACTACAGAATTACCGCCCAATATCACTCATTAGTCACCTTAGCAAATTACTGGAAAGAATGGTGAATCACAGACTCACTTGGTTCTTAGAGAAACATAAACTTCTGCTAAATGAGCAAATTGGCTTTAGACCAAAAAGATCGACTATTGACCATTTAGTAGGGTTTGGCATGGATATAAACAAATCATTTAATATGAACTCACACACCACTGCCGTTTTTCTAGATATGTTAAAAGCATTTGGCTCGATTAAAAGCTGGATAGTAATCAACACCCTTGATTCGTGTAGTCTTCTGGAAACTTTTGTAAACGAATTTCTTCACTATCGTCAATACAGGGTCAAAGTAAATCACTTCTTTTTAGATACGTTTCCGCAAACATCGGGCATTCCCTAGGGCTCCTCAATAAGTCCTACACTAATCTTAATAGCTATTAATAACATAAAATCAAATCTCCTTCCTACTGTGAAACTCAGACTTTTCGCAGATGACATACTACTATATCACTCAACCAACTCTAACACCAATATTCAATCATGCCAAAATGACCTTAATAACTGGGCTCAAAACAACGGCCTTGGTTTCTCTCCTGCAAAATCATCTTCCATCCATTTTTGCAGGAAAAAGAATTGTAACGTAGTTACTAACTTACACATTGATTCCCACCCTATACCATACAGATTATACCATGGCTTTCTTGGGCTAACCCTTGATCATTTACTCAACTGGAAACATCACATAGACTGGTTGAAAACAAAATTCTATAAAAATTTATCATTTTTGCATATGCTATCAAACTGGGATTGGGGCTCAGATAGACCTTCACTAATAAGAATATACAAATTAATAATACAATCCAAACTGGATTATGGTGCTATAGTCTATTCATCCGCACCCAAATCATATCTTACACAACTCGACCCTATACTCAACAAAGGCCTTAGACTCTCCACAGTGTTACTGTGAAACTGAAACGCCATCACTACACTTTAGGTCAATTGAACTTTTACTCAACTATGCACATTTACTTTATCTCAAACCTTATCTACCTCACTATCATGACTTTTTTTAATCCTATACCTATAAGGTCCCATAATAGTACCAGATATCCCTCTTTCGCTCGCTACCGATATAAAAACCTTAAAAATCAATTAAACCTTACTCCCAACTCACATTTACAACAGATCAATTTCTATTTCCCCATCAAACTCATATCCCATCAAATTCAACACAGAACTCACATGATTTAACAAACAAGAGATCAATCGTTCTATAATAATATCACACCTTCATCAAATCATACGCATGAATCATACTAACAGCGGAACTATAAGCTATATTAAAAGCATTACAATACGCAATGACTTCCCCCTATCATAATTGGCTTATAATTACCGACTCGCTCAACTCTACACATTGCCTAAATCAATATTCACCCCAACATCCTATAGCTCAAGAAATAAAAATACTCATTGAAAAAGCTTACATTAAAAAAATATCTATTTCCTTTCTATGGATTCCCAGCCATATTGGAATACAGGGCCGTTCCTAGCCCCTCGGCCGCCTTTGTGCATAAATAAAACGGCCGCCCTTTTATAACAAAAAAAAAAACAATATTTATTGAACAAAAAATACGATATTAAACGAAACAATAAACAACATAAAACAAAATACAAATGTTTAAACTATTAATTATTTAAATATCAAATGATATAAAAGCCAAACAAACAAAAATTGGTATCTTTTATATTGTATCTAAGTATAAAACTAAGCAAGTCCCAATAAAAAAACAACCTCTTCATTTCAAAAATATTTTTCTGGCTTTTGTACTTGCGAACTCGTCTATTATTTTATTATGGTCTAAATTTTCACAAATTTCATTTTCAATGGCAATTATACCTAAATTTGTAAGCCTTTCCTGTGACATAGAAGATCTTAAATAGTTTTTTATTATTTTTAATTTTGAGAATGACCGTTCACCAGATGCAACCGTTACTGGTATTGTTAAAAAAACTCTCAAGCTTATACATAAATTAGGAAAAGATGAGACCAAATTATTACTATAAATAAATTTTAGAATCTCAATAGGTTTGATTTGATCTGTTAGAGATTTAAATGTAACAATTTCTTCAAATAGTTCTACGCCACTTATATCCCTCGATTCGTCTTCGGTTAATGCGATTTCAAGTTCAACGCATTTTTGTTTTAAATCATCCGATGTCACATCATGAAACCGTGTTAAAAAGTTAAAAATATTACTGCAATACGAAAGAGAATTAAACCTTTCTTCTACTGATATTCTAGCTCGGTCAATAACAGTATAATAAAAATTTATTTTAAATTTCTCTCGGTCGTTAGTTAATACATTGTCTGTACTTTCATAACTAAATTAGGATATTTTCCGCCTTATACGAACTTCTGGAAAATCTTGTTCCACATCAATTTCATTTGCTAAATTGGATGAAATTTCTATGTAAGTGTTAAAACTTTGGTCCGATCGCATTTCGTTAATAAAGTTAAGTACATGTTTTAATGATGTGACACACTGAGTCAGATCAATATTAATTTTTTGCAATAATTTACTGACTACGTCAATTTTAACTAATAACTCGTACCATATGACTAAGCTACAGATAAAAGTAAATGATTTTATTTTTTCTAATAATGAATTGGCACTTAGTTTTGTTTTTGAGTCTCTTGTAACATCTTCTGAAAACTCAACCAAAGCTTTACAAATATTTCCTAGTTGATTCCGAAGCGGTCTAAGCGCTTTAACTCTGCTTTCCCATCGGGTGTCACTTACCGATGTAAGATTTAAATTACTAACATTTTTTTTTTAAACATTCCAACGAAAAGGAGAAGAAGAAAAGAATACATACAGTTCCTGCACGATGTTAAAAAAAAATTATTGTTTCGTGGGAGATTTTAGCGGAATCGTTTATTGCTAGATTTAGTGTGTGAGCGGTGCAAGGAACAAATATAGCCCTGGAATTAACATTTTTTACCCTTTGTTTTCCGGACATATTGGCCCCATTATCATAGCCCTGACCTCTTATATCCCTAATATTTAATTCAAACTTAGGCAAAATATCATTAACCAATAGGTTAAAAATCCCTTCCCCAGTTGTATATAAAATAGGAAAAAAACCCAAAAAACACTCTTTTATAACAACATTTTCTTCGTTACAGTCTACATATCTGACTACAAATGTAATTTGCTCTGTATGACTTGCATCTGGAGTAGAATCTAAAATTATGGAAAAATATTTGGATTTTTTTGAGTGTCGTAAAATGATGGCAAATATTTTTTGCTAGCAAAGTGATTATTTCGTTTTGAAAATGAATTCCCAAATAGTGAGTTCTTTTACTTTGTGATTCTTGGGTCTTTGTAATTTTTTTTAGGTGATCGGATAACACTGGGTCAAATTTTGCCACCATTTTAACAGCTTTTAAAAAATTGCCATTATTTTGTTCGTATAAGACGAAACTTTTTCCACGAAATGCCAATGATTGTCCAGCTAAAAATTGAATAATTGCAATAACTCTTTTTAAGATAGAGCGCCAGCGTTCCCTTTCAAGTTCAAAATAATTTTGCCGTTCTTTGTCAATAGTTAATTTTTTATTTAATGACATTTTTAACTCAACCCATTTTTGATTAGCTTGCAAGTGATGTACAGAAGATTCATGCTTGGATAAAATATGTGAAAGATGTCGCCAATCAGAATACCCCATTTTGCTATTTAACTTAAACACTTCCTTACAAAATATTTTACAACAAAGACAAAAAATGCTATTTGCTCTACAAGAGTATACCAACCAAGCTCTTTTAATTTTTTCACCATTTGGCAAAATTCGAAAATATTGAGTTGAAGAAAATTTCCTTCCCGATTCATCAGAAGGAAATTTTTTTTCTATATACTGAAAATCGTTTTGTACTATTTGCTCAATAACTTGATTTTGTAAAATATCCGGCCAGGTGAATGGGTCGCTGACATCAAAATCATCATTAGTTTCAGGGATAACTTCGTTTAAGTTAGGATTATCATCGGTTAAGAGCATCTTTTCTTCATTATCTATTTCTGTATTTGATTCAGGGTGTTTTTTTTCTTCAGGGTCGCTTACCTTATGTGCATCCTTTACATTTTCATCCTCAATTGTATCTGTACCCTGTGACGATGTTGATGGAACTAAATATTTTTGCAAAGATCCACTTAATTTTTTTTTGTTTTCTTCCTTTTCTAATTTTCTTTTTTTATATTGAGCTCCAGATAAACGTTTTGTTTTTCTATCGGACATCTGGAAATAAAATTGAAAGGTAATTAAAGTTAGAAAATTTAGTTTATGTAATAGTTCTGAATCTGCGAAGATATAATTTTATAGTATCCCCAATTAAGTTCGCACCAAATGGAATTTTTTATAAATAATAAGTAAAATTGTAATCTAGCATCAGATTTTGTTTTTAAAATGACCCAAAAAATAAATATAATTATTATATTTTTATTAGATAAGTAAATTAGTAAAACTACTTTATACATTTTTTAAAACTTGAAATATAGAAAATTAATCTAGACATAAAATTAACAATAAACCACTTTTTGATCTCAAGCTAAAAAAAATTTTTTTCACATGTTTAATATTAAATCCAAAACGTAAGATGCGGATTTGGATGGTAATATTAAGTAAAGTAATATCTATCTGAAGAACTTACCTTTTTAAATTACGAAAATTTGTTTCTTTTGAAATTTCACTTTTGCAAAATGTAGACAAAAATAACTAAACAACAAACACTTTATATCACTGTTAAACTCTCGCTAGTTAATCGAATACTAAAAAGAAAAACAAAACATTTAAAAACTGCCCCATTCTACAGTATATAGAGCTATTTAAAACTATATACTGTACACATACCAATTATGAAGTATAAACAAACATTTTTGCATTGAAAGACGGCCGCCCTTATCTATCATTTTTATTGCTTTTCCAAGGAACGCTGCTATAAATAGTTCTATTGTAATTTCGGCAACTCATGCACAGCAAAAAAAGAAATGACCGGTAATTAATTTCTTATGAATGTTTTATCTTAAAAGCCTAACAAAATGTAATTTAATTTTTCTTTATTTTGAAAACAAAAATATAGGTATATTTTTGTAATCAAATGGCTAATTTTGTGTATTTAGGGGGCGGCCTGCGGCCGCCCCAATAATTTGGCCGCCTTAGTGCCGGCACACCGTGCACACCCCTAAAAACGACCCTGTTGGAATACCTGGAAACTAAAGAGCGGACAGACTAGCAAACAATCACTCTCTATATAACAACAAGCTAAACATCATATTTCACGAAAAAGATTTAAAAACATACCATAAATCAATAGTTAGGAAAATGGTCCGTCCAACTAGATTGGGACCGATTGGATAACCCTAATAAACTACAAAGCGTCAAAGAATTGTTCTTTACAAATCATCCATCAGACATTAATAGACGAGAATCAATTGTACTTTGTAAGATTAAGAAGAGGACATTGTGACGCACTCCGGTACTTCGGTAAACATCGGTCGGTGGGTTATAGTATCTATCGGCTAAATCTCGGGCGCTACCCTTGGGATTTCTGTGGTAAAGGGCCCACAACCGCAAACAGGTAGTTTTTATATAGTGGAGAAAGTTAACCAGAGGTCAATGCGCAAGACAGAGACAATATAACTAAAGGTAGACGGGATAGAAAGGGAAATAAAACAGCAATGTAGAAAACAAAGAAATTATCGTATGTATTGCCTGTTTATATCATACAACATAAATAGCCTAAGCCTAGCCCCATAAGTAAACCATATGTGAAACCCTAATGAGAAAGAGAAAGAAAGAGGATGTATGCCTCAGAGAACGAAAGACGGATATATTTTGTTATGGCGAGCGCTCCGGTCACGTGTTTTAGTGTTAGCGACGGCCGAGATGGAATCAGGATCGGAGCCAACGTTGGTTCCCACTCATTAGTACGCGTGCGCGGGTCGGTTAATCTGGTGCGGGTTATTTACATTGCGATGCCTTACCAGATGACTCATCAAGGGCGATCAGTCTGGGAAATCTCTCACTTGCTCGTACGTGTACTTATGAATGACGTGGGTGTGTGTAAGAGAGAGACAGGTGGATCCCTCCAAATGTTCGCGCCAGTCAGAGGTGCGTGTCGCGCTGCTTAATTCGGCCGCGACGGGACATGACATGATTATTACCTGATGATTTGCTATGTTGATTAGCGCGGTTTTTTATATTATTCTCGGGGAAATGCACGCGGTTTTCCGTACATTGCCCAACGTGCTTTATTTTTAGAAATAACCGGCATATTTTCCTGAAAGAAACGTATTTTTACTACGATTAATAAGAAAGATATGGTTTAAAACGACGTACGATGCATACATTCCCCAAGAAAATTAGTAACTTCGTTACAACATACCAAAATAACCCAAGAATTCCTACTCAATAGACAAGAAGCTCCAATCTGTGATACTTGTAATGAAACACTCACTGTATCCCACATATTTGAACGATGCAACAAATGTAACACCCACCCATTTATTACAAAATATAAAGGAGATATCAAAAACATTCTAAGCTACTCTAACATATCTAAACTAATGAATTGCCTAAGAGGAATGAATTCATTTAAACAAATATAAAATTACAATCTCAAAAAAAAAAATTAAATAAAATATTAAATTGAAGGGCACTAAAAGACCCTGAGCTCGATACTTACGATACGATTTAATCATAAGATACTATTACCGAATATTCCAAATCTATACTTTAAGTACTTCAAAAGTTTCACTATTGAAAAAAATTGGCACTATCACCCAAAATCCTAAACCTATGTCTTAAATCTGCTGCTTTATATCACTAGGGCTACTCTCTGTCATGAAAAAAATGTATTTATATACAAAAAAATTATAAAGAAGTTGGACATTTTTCACCATTTTTTGAATTTTTCTTCCTTTTCCAGTTTTTGGACTTTTGTGTATAGTGAACAAAAATCATTTTGTCTACAAAAAATTTATTTTAAATATCCTCAAAAAAGTCGAAAAAAAATCAGGTACCTTCAGGTACGGTTTGACCGTTCTCAAATCACCTGGGATCATTACTTCCTGAATACGCATCTTCGGGACCCTTTCTTGAAATCTGTCTTCATGATAGCTGATTCATTAGAATCGTTCTCAAACCTTATCCAGAGTTTTGTTTACTCCAAGGTGCGCTCCGGATTTTCCGGCAAGTAGTTCTTGTAATATGTCCTACGGTACTTTCCAAAGCGATTTTCTTTTTTTGCAATTGTCCTAACAAAACATAATTTAAGTTTAATTCATCAAAACTACATTTAATTTATCTATCCAAAATTCAAGTTTTGGACACCTTGAAACATTGCCTTTTATAATAGGTTCCTGAAAAATGTCACGCAAACGTTTTCCTTTTAAAGGTGTTTTTAAGTTTATTATATTCCACCACTTAAGTATTATTTTTTTTAAAATCGGCTGTATCTTTCGCATTAGGGATATCTTTTTCAAAATTTTGTTTAGGCCTTCAATTACAAAAGAATTAAAAATTTTCAATGCAATTTACAATTTTTACAATTTGTGTTTCCAAGCTAGATGGATATAGAGATTTGAAATTCAATGTCTCGTCTTGTAGGAGGTGTTGCCTCAGCTCGATAATATTGACATTGAAATTGTACGTTCCATGCGATTTGTAGTCTAAAAATCCAAAAAATTATTTTATATTTTTTCCAGTCTGTTTTATATAGAGGTCGTACTGAGGCGCCCAAATAACACATGCAAAATTTAATCTACTGTATCTAGGCAAAACCTTTAGAGAATGTATAGAAGACAGTCCTTATAACATAACCCAACATTTTATTACTATTCTCTGGGAGTCTTCCGGTTCGTCTCGTTCCTTTCCTTTCCAATATATGTTTTTGGCACTGCACTTCGCAACTTGCCAGATTGCTCCCCGTCCGGAGCTTACTCGCTTTATCCGGCGACCCTCGGAGCGAGATACA
This sequence comes from Kuschelorhynchus macadamiae, assembly GCA_030620095.1. Classification (NCBI taxonomy): domain Eukaryota; kingdom Metazoa; phylum Arthropoda; class Insecta; order Coleoptera; family Curculionidae; genus Kuschelorhynchus; species Kuschelorhynchus macadamiae. Next base: position 228,243 of record JAUTXW010002217.1, on the reverse strand, counting down.
CTTTATTCCGGTTTGGGGACGTTATCGGTGGGATGTCCGGATGGCGAGCTCTGAGCTCCCAATCACCCGTGTATTTCAAAATCTTGAAATTTGACTTTCTTTAAAAACTTTTCTAATGCATCTTGGTTTCCACTAGATGCCCCTTGAGAGTACTACTGGTCTCACGAGATAACCTTTTCTTTCAAGCTATCCCCTTACCCCTCCCACTCCCGCCACATAGCGGCCATTACGCTAATATTCTATGTAGAACTGCGGCAGACGAACGGGATAGAATACAGGAACAACTAGGCCTCACACGTTCACAGCGTCTGCTCCCTTTCTAGCGGGGTCGTTAGTTTCCACTCTGAGCGGTTGAGTCTCCCGTTTCCACGAGACGAACCGGAAGACTGGGTTCGTCTCGTTGAATGCAGACCTCTGTGTTGTTAACATAAGTGGTGCCACGTGTTCGGTTTTGCTGCTTTATTTCGGGGGGAAACGGGAGACTCAACCGCTCAGGGTGGAAACTAACGACCCCGCTAGAAAGGGAGCATACGCTGTGAACGTGTGAGGCCTAGTTGTTCCTGCATTCTATCCTGTTCGTCTGCCGCAGTTCTACATAGAATACTAGCGTAACGGCCGCTACGTGGCGGGAGTGGGAGGGGTAAGGGGATAGCTTGAAAGAAAGGGTTATCTCGTGATACAGTAGTACTCTCAAGGGGCACCTAGTGGAAGCCGTGATGCATATTAGAATCTAAAAAAGGAAAAATTGGAATTATATATAATATAATTAATATTGGAAAGATTCAGGAAATCCGGGAGTTTAGAGCTCGCCATCCGGAGATCCTACCGCCACCACAGCGGCCATATAGTCCTAGCAGCTCAAGGCCGTAAAACAGAAGAAAGAAAGAAAGAAAGTACTGTTCTCTGCAATATAGTCGATATAATGGTTAAAAATAACTTTTTTTGTCATATATCACACCCAAGTCCTTAACTTTACCTACTTGTTTTAATAGCGTTCTATTGCAATTGTAGACTTACGAAACAATATAATCATTTCTTGTAAATGGTATAAAAAAACATTTTACAATAGTTGAAAAAAACATTTAAGTCATTTTGAACCAAGAGACAATCACCAATATTTTTTACATATGACAAAAATATTCATGTCGTCAGCATATAATAAAAATTACAAGATTTAAAGCATTTTTTCACATCATTTAAACAAATTATGTTTAGTAAAAGACCCAGGTGTGATCCTTGTGGCACCACGGAAGTTATTTATTATTTGCCTTTTTAGCAGATATTACCTTATGGGCTTATGATGGCCGTTTGAGAAATGCATACATTTGTTGAAATGTTGTTAACACATTGGTATTGATGTTAGATTGCATTAAGGTTTCTTCAGAAATCTTAGTTTTGTCTTCTAAAGTTCTTAGAAGTGAGTGAGAACGCTTGTGATTGGTTCGTTCATTAAGCTGAGGTCGCGCTACTTAGAGTAACGGGAGTAAAGCGACTGGGGCATTTCCCACGATTACTAGATTTTTCTGACAATTGCTTCTAGAATTGTTTGCATTTACGTTCTTTCCATCTTAAAACAAAATAATATGATAAGTTCTTATTATAATACTTAATCACAATCAAGGGGTAAGGTAACTGGGACATTATGTACAAATGTCTTGCCACTGCTTTTGTTCAAGACCATTGCAACTTTCAAGAAAGAATTGCAGCATGTAAAACGGCCATTAGAGCAACTAAAAAGCCATTGACGTTCGTTCTGTTCAAAATATCAGATATCAAGGAAGTCGTTAATGTTAGATTCTCAGAGCATGAAAAGGGCCGGGTCCATAGTAGAAATAAACTATTTGATCTACTTCTTGACAACTCCTTTGATCTATTTCTGCCACATTGTTTTCGCGTTGCGCGATCACTGGTGCCTAGGGATATGGCCGAACTGTTGCGGAAGTTTCCGCAAAAGGAAGCCAAGGGAAGTCGGGCACTAACCAGAGATGTATTTAGGAAAATATGGGCACACAATAAAATAAAAAATATCGTTCGATCATCGGGTGAAAATTTACATGAAAATGGAATATTGTGAAAACCTTTCATGTAAGCAGTAGTGCTTCTGCCTCTGCAAGATGAGAACAAATACGGCAAAAATATTATTTTTTAATACCGAAATCGTCTTAAATGTGTCAAGTTTCTCACAGCGTGTAAAAGCTCACGAGTTTACCCAACTGATTTAGGGTATAATCAATTTAGATGAAGGATTTAAAAGGGGCATGAAATAAAAACATTATTTTTAGTAGTATTTTCTTATTACGGATTTATGGGTATACCCATTTTTAATTCTAAAGTTAATTTTTTTTATGGAAACAATTCGGCGTGTTACATTTTTAAATACTTCCGGCGAACATAAAATTATATTTTCAGATAATTTAGAGATACAAATTCGTTAATTCTGACTTAAATAAGCATATAAAATTAATTAGATTACGAATTTTGTACACCATATTTAAAATTTGGCACCTTAAATTTTCCATTTAAATAAAATAAGTGTGGAAAATGAATTTTTCCTCACGAGACTGCTTTTGACCGAACGACGCGAAGCAGAGTTGGGACAAGCAGTTAAGTGCGGAAAACACATTTTCCCCACGCGTTAGAAACATTTATTTTTCTACAATCGTGTGGAAATAACCAATATCCAACAGTCATATTAAATTTTTTATTTAAAGTTTTACATTTTATTGCTTATTTATATAATAATTTGTAACAAAAGTATTGACCACATTGGTGGCCGGTTCCAACTGGTTGCTTCTGCTTGGCATCATATTATCCCTATTGACCCTAATTGGCGTTATTCTAATTTTGAATTGTTTGAATATCGGTTTCTGTCGACGTGCTGGGACACGGTTCTGGAAAAATTGTATTTGATTTAAAGGTAGCTGCAGGTCGTGAGCAAATTGATGAACAATGTGTGGGAATATCTTTTGGATTCAATTTTCAAAATATACATTTTACAAATTTCAAAATATACATTTGAAAGATTACCTTTTTTTTAATAATTCCTATACACAAAAAATTATGGACGAAGCACTTTTTCAAATTGTATCCAAAAAACTAAGGTTTCGGAAGGTTGCACTGAACTTGTTTTTGGCGTATCGCTAAAAACATATTTTTCACAAACTTAATTTATGAACTACGTAAAATATTGATTATATTATAATGCCCTATAACACAAAGATGATTATTTCTAACTAAAAGTTAGAAGTAATTATTATATTAGACATTACTAAACGTTTTTCAACATAATTACAACTGCTAAATAAAGAGAGAGCGGGAGTGTCTCCCGTTGGATGGAAATCCAGTGTGCTGAGGATGCTACGTTGCCATGTTTGTTTTATATATGACCTATATAAATTATATAAGAAAATCAAAATGCATTTGTGAGTTGTGGATCGGTACCAGTAGGAGCGCGAAGGCACTAGGTGGATTGGTACCGGGTTAGCACCAGGTTAGGCGCCGTAGTCATCATCGTTAAAGCCCTAAAAGGCGAACAACAGCGCAGGGTATCACTGGTGCAAGTCTAACATTCGGCATCGGCCCAGGGGGGTAATGTCGAACGTTAGACTTCCGCCAGTGATGCAACCCCCTGTTGATTAGTGTTGACAGCCCTAGGTAGCTTCGTACCGGGTTAGCACCAGGTTAGGCGCCGTAGGCATCATCATTAAAGCCCTAATATAAAAGGCGAACGACAGCGAAGTGCATCACTGGCGGAAGTCTAACATTCGGCACAAGGGAGCTAAATGCATTACTGTCGGGAGACAAACATGAAAAATTTAAGCTCCATACAATAATGTAAGTTTGGCAACGGTGTAAGATAGCCTTTCTTGAAATTGTCATTAAGGAATATGGCGCATTGGAATGCAGTGAAAATATCGAATTTCTTTTTGGTTTTTTAAATAGAAAAAGTGGTTCATCCATTTCTTTTATTTTCTTAAAACAGTTAAATGAAGGTAAACTTTCTATTTGATATTCAAAAATTATCAAGTTCCGCGGGTTTAATTGTTTACAAGACCCGGCAACTTTATATATGATGCAACTGGCATTTTCCTAAATGTGTTAATACCAATGCATTGAACAGTACATTTCCCGTTTTGGTAGTTAACGAAAAATCTTTGATGAGGGGTACCTTTGGGACGTAACGATGCATATTTTTTAAAATTTAGGTTATAGTTAAGAATAAATAGAGTCGGCAGTTTAACTTGATAAAAGCTTTATTGCAGAAATAAAACAAGGATAAACACGAATTTTATAATAGAAAGCAAGGGACGGCAAATACAATGACTCAACTTATTTTTACATTCTCGACAGACTACTAAACTGACTTGGCACTTCTTATTTACTAAACGTCAACCTTTAGGGATGGTATTCAGAAGTCGATATCGACATTCAGGCAAGGTTGCCTATAAACAAGGTAAGTATTTTAACAATAGTCACCAGTGAACAACATTTCTACTGCGATGGGTTTTGTTATCTGGGATTTTAAAAAGAAACATAGAATCCTGTTCTTGAATATTGTCTAACGTAAGATTAAGTAATTCTTCCCGTCTGCAAGCTTCCGCAATCTCGATGATTGTAGCAATTTTCACTAACAGGTAAATATGATCGGGAGCTCCTGTCAAAAACTTGTTGGTGTCATCTTGGGTTAAAATTTCAGATTTTTTGTTTTTTTTGTTTTTAAATTTAAGTTTTTTTTGGGGCGGAAACCAACGCCTTTCTTTTTTAGGAAATTTTTTTGAAAATTAGATTTTCCGCACGCTTGTAGAAAAAATAGGTTGTACAATTTATTTATATAAGATATAAGTTTAATGCGGAGGAAAAAACTTTAGAATATCTTAAAATATCAGGTATTAATATACAGGGTGATTCACGTTGAGTGTCCTATTAAAAGTTCTGGAGAACTATAAAAGGGATTTTTTTCAAATTCGGCATACGGACATAATAGGTAATAATCTATATTTTAAAAATATTTTCGCAAGTGTAGCGTTGCCACATCTCTCCGAAACCAATAGCAACATTGAAACTTCAAATAGAACACCCTATATTTTATTGCAGTTTCTGATTCTACTCACGATTTTAAGTAACTTTTGTTAACATCTTCCTATACTTATCTCCTACCATTTTCTCTAAAAAAATTCATTTATGATTTTTTTTTTTAGAAAATCACCACGTTAATAAAATTCCATATTTACCTGCATAAGCGAGATAATTACTAGATTTTTTTTTCTGGGTTAGAGAATGCATATATTTAAAATAACTATATGTTAGAATATCTATATATCATACAGGGTGTCGTATAAAAAGGGCATTTTTATCGAAATTTAGTAATGGTGAAAACTCATTTATTTTAAATACAACACCCTGTATTTTATGGTATCTTCGAATAAACTAATACCTTACCTACAATATTACCATATATGTTCCTATACCCATCTCCCACCATTTTTTAGATATGAGCCAACTTTGAATATTTTCCTGTTTTCAAAGACTACCATAACAAAACCACCCGCTTAACGAATAACTTAGCTTGGTAGGCCATGGAAGGTTTTGTTTACTTCTTCCTGACATCTTTTTGACATTAACAGATAGTTTTCAATTGATGCTCCGTAAAAATGGAAAACGCAATTGAATATTCCAATATTGATATTTTAAATTTATTTTACATTCATGGAGAGTGTAACAAAGTTATTTCAAGAACCTGCAGAAAATTTAACGAGATGTATCCTCATTTACCTCCTGTGCACAAGAAAAAATTTAGAAGGTACTAAATGCAATAATAGTTTTTATTTCCTTAAAAATCAATTTATGTTGCTGAAACAGGAGGTTGTCAGTATTAACGTGCATAACATAATATTTTGATGATGGTCCTTGGACTCTGATTATACACATCAATACTGACATCCTCTCTTTCGGTACAATTCTTTCGTACGTGTACACAGCATTTTAGGCTTTCTATTTATTTTGCCTTCATATTTCAGATATGAAGCAAATTTTAAAAATCACGGCAAAATTATAAAACATAGATCATACACAAAACTACAAACTGATAAGGAAGGCAATGAAATAAATGTTTTTGGATATTTTAACGTTTATCCTCAAGCATCAATTAGAAGTGCTGAAATAGATCTAGGACTTTCATATTCAACAATTCAACGTATTCTAAGCAAACATAACATTCAACCATTTAAATTTATCACCCAGCAAGGCCTTTTATCAGAAGATTTTCAGAGACGTACTGAATTTTGCAAAATAGTTCTAACTAAAATTGAGGAAGACCCACTATTTTTGAAAAAAATTATCTGGACTGACGAGTCGAAATTTACGAGGGAAGGAATATTTAATAGACGAAATACTCATTTTTGGGCGGCTGAAAACCCAAAATTGGTTATAGAACGAAGATTTCAGTTTCAATTCGGGTTTAATGTTTTTTGCTTACTGATGAACAATAAATTTGCTTATTGTATCTACGACGAAAATTTAACTTCGAATAAATATCTGGATATTTTAAGAACTACAGTTAATGAGTTTTTGGATGAGTTATCACTACAATTATTGATTTCTTGCTGGTACCAATTGGATGGGGCTCCTGCACATTGCAGCAATGAAGTGAGTCAAGAATTATATGGAATGTTCGAAGATAGGTGGTTCAGACGTTTGGGACCATGGGATTGGCCACCTCGGTCTCCGGACCTAACTCCCCAAGATTCTTACCTTTGGGGAACCATCAAAGAGGTATGTAGGAAATCCAATACAAAATCTCCAGGATCTGGAAAATAGATTACGTCGAGCTTTTGACGAATTAAATCCTGAGGAAATACGAAGAGCAACAACAAGAAACCAATTAACATGTTTGCACGAATGCCTTAATGCGAATGGTGGCCATTTTAAGCAATTTAACAATTAGTTATCTTTCCTTTGCTAAAAATTAACGATTATGTATTATTTGTTTGTTTAATTATCACTTATAATATCTAACACGTTTAGGTTACAAATTGTTTTACAACTATATTAACACGTATTTAAAAAAAAAAAATACATTTTGGATTATTCACCGTATTTAAAACTGTCTGTTTATTTCAAATATTTGTCAGTACGAGGTAAATAAAACCTTACATGGACTAACTAGTTAAGTGATTCGCTAAGCAGGTGCCGAGGCGGGTGCTTTTGTTGTGGATGGTCTTTGAAAACAGGAAAATATTCAAAGTTGGCTCGTATCTAAAAAATGGTGGAAGATGGGTATAGGAACATATATGGAAATATTGTAGGTAAGGTATTGGTTTATTCGAAGATACCATAAAATACAGGGTGTTGTATTTAAAATAAATGAGTTTTCACCATTACTAAATTACTCTAAGTGTGAGTAAAAATTCGGCATTTTGGAATATGTTCAACAGCTCGAATTCAAAAATGACACTGACAGATACGAATTCAAAAATGACACTGACAGGTATAGTACGATAAAAATGCCCTTTTTATACGACACCCTGTATGATATATCGCTATTCTAACATATAGTTATTTTAAATATATGCACTCTCTAACCCAGAAAAAAAATCAAGTAATTATCTCGCTTACGCAGGTAAATATGGAATTTTATTAACGTGGTGATTTTCTAAAAAAAAATCATAAATTAATTTTTTTAGAGAAAATGGTAGGAGATAAGTATAGGAAGATGTTAACAAAAGTTACTTAAAATCAATCAGAAATCAGAAACTGCAATAAAATATAGGGTGTTCTATTTGAAATTTCAATGTTGCTATTGGTTTCGGAGAGATGTGGCAACGCTGCACTTGCGAAAATATTTTTAAAATATAGATTATTACCTATTATGTCCGTATGCCGAATTTGAAAAAAATCCCTTTTATAGTTCTCCAGAACTTTTAATAGGATACTCAACGTGAATCACCCTGTATATACTCAGCTTTATTGGGTCAAAACAGGAATTTGTTCAAAATATTAAACAGAAACATATTGTATATTTTATTTGAAATGTACCGATTAGTAGATCTAAATTATAATTCATAAAAGAAAAAAATATAAATATTTGTTTTACGTGTTGAGACACCCAACAGTAGCACACAGAAACGTACTCATTTTCGCCAATCCGACTCTGTCCTGGATCTCAACTTAAGCGCTTTGCATGCTGCCAACAATCTGCAGAATTTCGAGGGCTGGCGGAAAATATTTGGGAAAAATATGAAATATTGGATTTGTTCAGAAATAAAAAGTGGAGGTCCCAGTTACCTGACTTAACCTTAATTAAAATAACTCAAAAAAAAACTTCGCCACCCTGTATCTTGAAAAATATGAATTTTTTGACAAAAATATATATGAACTTTATACTTAAAATTAGTTAATAGCATCCTGAATAGGTACTAATTTCTGAATTGACTTTTATATGACAACTTTTTCAAAATGACTAACCTGGGTACCTCCCACTGGGGTGATAAAAATGAGCTGGAAACCTCGGTGCACCACTAAAAAGTTGTTGCGTATTGAACAAAAAAAAAGCAACCAAAAAATATGTACCAATAATTTTAAATAAATCACATAATTATATTGCATAGTGAGGTCGGAAAAAAGACATTTTGTAAAAATAGCTTTATCTAGTCTAATAATTTGACTTACTATTAACATAGGGAAACTAATTATTTATTTACAAAATTGTATTATTTTATATTAAGGCTCCAAGCTGTGTAATATTCTAGACATTACTTATCATAGTGTTGTTTATTGACAGATTTGGTAATTTGTAACATTTTGTACTTTCTGATTCATATCCATAAGTCTTATTGTGTTTTACTTTGGTAGATAAAGTATTGACGTTAATAATTAAATCCATTTATTTCTTTTGCTAATCGAATATGCAGGAAATGTATTACAGTATCTGATGTCTGGTTTTTCGAACATAAACTGCTGCTGATATGTGGATTACTAGCTTTTTGAGGGTAAATTTGAAATCAAATATTTCAAAAGCCAAAAGCAGTATCAGCATGCGTCTCCTAGCATTTAATAAAAACATTCTTTGTGAATAAACTAGTGTCATGTTTTTCCCAAATTAATAAATGAATTTTTATACGAGGTATATAAGGAAAAGTGTGCATTTTTCTCCAATATTCACGACTTCCATCCACGCTTTTTTTCGTGTAGTAAATTTATATATTTGCGCTCAATTTTATTTTTCACTTTATAGTTTAACTTATAAAACCATCGTTTTTATTTTTTACATATTATTTACTATGTATTTAGTCATACCACAAATGACAAAATACGTCCGCAATTTTAAAAGGTTGTCTGAAAAGTCATAACATGCATTCTTAAAATACCAAATTCCTCCGCAATGTTGTTGCCGCCTTTTGGAATTTTTAAATGTCAAAAATTCATTTTTGCACTCTGAAATACTTTATACCAAGTTTCAGTCAAATTTGCACAAAACCCATAGGTGGCTGCATTTCTTCAAATTCCCATTTTTAGTTGAAACAGCACAAATGAAAACATTTTTCCGACACGTTAACGCTGTTATTTGGAATTTGTGAATGTTGCATCCAAATTCATAATTTGCACTCTTAAATAGCACCAAATACTAAATTTTCATTTAAACTGGACCACAAATAATATTACTTTTACGTCATGTTGAAGCTCCCATGTTAATTTTGTACTGCTATGTGTATCTACGCATGCAAATCTGAAGTTAGTAGAATATGTGGAAGATATGAACCAAAGATGTGTAATAATATAAACTTAATAATATATATCGGGTGACACAAAACATAGGGTACACGCTCTAATTTTTTTATCTTTTCAGATATCGCCTTGGAACATAGGTACGTAACGTTGAGAAAAAGTAGTAGGCTAGGAAAAACAAAATATCATAATACGGCCATCATCATCTGGATATTGGCAGTTGTAGTATGCGTTTAAGCTGCATTTACTGTTAAACGATCGTAAGCATCCATCTAGAAACAATTAAACTTAAAATTATTATAAGCGAAAATTATTTTAAAATGCTTAATTAATCAACTGTCACATTTTTATAAAAATAAAATGGTCAGTTTACCTATTTCTATAAACTGGAATATTAAGATTCGAATATTAGAATCGCTAACTCTGCTTATACAGGTATGGGTATAAAATGGTCAACCTAGGCCTGGTCATTTAAGTTTAAATTTTATAAACAAATCTGACACATGTTGAGACTAAATGGAATAATTAGTTATTGTCTACTAAAAATGATGGGTAAATAAATCTAACATAGTTTAACTAATAAAAATGGTAAATTTTAAGTTAGTAGTTTCCCCGATAAAAATTATGTAGCTCGGAGGAAAAAAAAGAAATATTGTTGTAATTTAACGACAAAGGATAACTTGGGGCACATTATTGCGGAAACGTAATTTAACGTGAAATCAAACGGATAAATAAAATATACAAGGTCCAATTTAAATTTTGGCAAAAAATGTGCGTTAAAAGTAGTAATTTTCATTTTTTTTTCGAAAAAGCGTAATATTTTGCTATATACATGCTTTCATGCTTTTTCTAACCTAAAAAGTTTCATTTTAATCAGGTCACCTTAGAAGTGATTGTAATACATCATTGGAAAGGGAATTTTGCACAGAATACGACTATGAAAAAAATATACAGGGTTCCCTATAATATATTGAAGCATACGTCACTTCCGGTTAAACCGGAATGGATAATCCAATTATCTGTCAAAATATGCATTTTACTAATTTGAAAAGGTAAAAAAATTATTGCGTGTACCCTATGTTCTGTGTTACCCGGTATATTAGACTAACAACCGGCAAGTAACATAAAAAAACAAACAAAATCCCAATTCTGCAGCGTTACGCCACTGTCGCGGATCGTCAAACAGAAGTTTTATTAAATGCAAATAAAATATTGCTGCTACTCCACACCTCACGGGAATGAGCGACTAACTTATAATATTAAAATCAATGAAAAAGGAGAGCATGATTCTGAGCTAAATAAGCAATATAAAGAGACAAGAGCCCAATCCAAGAAAACCTTTAAAAAGGATTATCTAGAATTTGTTGCTCGATCTCAGCATAATATATCTAATAATCTTAAATATTTTTGGAAGTACTTAAAATCTAAACGATATTTACCAGGATATCCTAATTATATGCACTTTAACGATCAAGCTTCATCAGATTCCAAGGTAATGCAGATATGTTCACAGATTTCTTCCAGTCCATCTATGTAGTTTTTGGAAATAATTCCATGCCACCTGATGTTATTCAGAACACACCATTGATCAACGATAACATAAGCTAGTTGAATTGGATGTTAATAACTTAGTTAAAACAATTAGTCTAATATATCAAGATTCAGTAAGACAAAGAAAATTTCCTACTACTTGGAAAAAAACAACAGTCACAAGAGTGATGACAGATCCAATGTTACAAACTTCTGGCCAATCTCAGGGTTTGCATGTTTTGGCAAGATCTTGGAATCATTGGTGATTGGAATGGAGTTATCTCACCAAATCAGTATGGGTTTTTGCAGCAGAGGTCGTGTGAGGTAAATCTTTCACTTTACTGCACTTATTAGACAGCAATATACAGGTTGATGCAATATACTTCGATTTTAGAAAAGTATTTGACTCGGTTCACCCCTTGATCCTCCTGGCAAAGTTGCTTCAGTATGGCGTTCAGGATCCCTTGCTGTCTTGGCTTCGAGACTACTTGACCGAGCGCGTTCAAAAAGTGAAATTCAGGAATACGCTATCCAAAGATATTGATGTACATTCTGGCGTCCCACAGGGCTCTCATCTGGGACCAATACTATTTTTAATGTTTATAAATGATTTATCTTTTATGTTCCAACAGTGCTCATTCCTGTTCTTTGTGGATGACCTGAAAATATACAAACGAATAGCTTCAACTGCAGATAAGTCTTCAAGAAATTATTAATAGACTAATAAACTGGTGCAGACGTAATAGAATGATCATTAATGCTTCAAAGAGCATAAACAATACTCAGAAAAAAAACATCTGATCTTGTATGTATATTATATTGAAAACACCCCACTTTTACGTGTCAACTTAGTAAATGACTTGGGAGTTATATTTGATTCGGAACTGAGATTTTCCCAACACATTGAAAATGTAGTATCCAAAGCATTCAGGATGGCTGGATTTATTATGAGGCAGTGCTGGGATTTCGTTGACATAGAGGCCTTACAATCTGTGTTTAACGCTTTGGTCAGAAGTCATTTGGAGTATACCTGCGTAGTGTCAGCTTACAAAGTTCATGTTACTAGAGAGGGTATAGTCAACGTTTCTGAACTTTTTGCTGTTCAAACCAAAAATTCTTGGTATGGACACACTTGAGACACGTCGAATAAAACTAAATATGCCTTTTGGATACAAAATTCTTAACCAAATTGATTCCTCTGATTTGCTTGGACTAATAAGATTTCGTGTCCATGACAGATCAGCCAGGCTGATTGAGCAGTTCTCTCTGCATCTATTTAAAAGCGATATAGGCAGAAATGAACCAATAAATAGAATTAGGTCCTTGTTCAGTCGATTTCTACCGATTAATTTTGATATTAATAATAATTGTTCCCTGAGAAGATTTGAATTGAAAATTGGTAGAGTAGTTTTGACTATTTGTATATACATGTTTAAAATAAAATGGTTATTGTTTCTTTTATCAGTATTGTAACTATTGTCATTTTATATTATGTACTATTTAGGTTTATGCCTGACTTTACTTAAATAAACATATTTTTCTAGGATAAAACGCGCGAAGAAACGACGTAGAAAAAACGGAATCAGAGCTGAGCAATATTGAACTGGTTAGAAACATATCCCGTATCCTAACTTATAATAATAAAAAACTAAAAGAAGTGCAATGATAAAAATTAAACAAATTATGTTAGCTTGGTCACGTCATGACTTTTCTCGTTTTGATTTGCCGGACTTTGTGGCCAGACTTTTGACGTTACATTGCAACTGTGAAAATTTTAACAATTCCTCTTTCCACAGCGAAGCGTACACACAAGGTGATAGCAAAACCATATAGCCCATAAAACGAATGAAAGAGTACATATGTCGTCATAGCAGCGACGAAAATATTTTAATCTCCAATATTTATTCAATTAAAGTCATCGTTTTTAACTGTGTAATTTCGGAGCATACTGTACAGAAAATTGCATATATTTAAATTCTAGTTTTATTATTTTTTAAAGAAGGTAATAGGGCATAATTTTGTCCGGTAGCCCCTTGACCTTACGATGAATGCTGTCAGTTAGTTAGTTAATTTCTTTATTTAGCATAAATACTACAATTTACATTCTTAAAGCATACAATTCTAAATATTATAGACTACTCTAAACTAGCTTCAGAAACCATACTTTTGTGTTCCTTACCAACTTTTAAAATTGTTTCTTAAATAAATAATCTGTTAAGTTATTTTTAAATTTTTTATAAGATTTCTGAGACTTTATAAGCTTATAAGCAACCTCTTTAAAAACATAATTTAAATGTAAGTATTTTGTTTTGTCTTGTTTCATAATTATGTGGTTCACAGTTTCCATTTATAAATATTCATAGATATTCAGGCAATACATTATTTTTTATTTTATAAATAATAATTTAAACTAACTAAAAAATTAAATTACGAACATCTAACCATTCTAATTTTCTTAACATTAAATTAATTTTTGTATGTTTATCACAATTTAGTAAGAACCGCATGACTTTGTTTTGTAAAATTTGTAATTTATCAAATATCTCTTCGTTTGCCAAATACAAAAATGTAGAACCATATAGAAAATGTGGTAGATAATGGTATTATAAATAATTTTTTTGGAGAAAAAAATTTAAATTTCGGGAAATTCTTTTAAAATATGCAATTTTACCGGCAATTTTACAAATAGTCTTTTCAAAATGTAAGTTAAAATTTAATCTATCATCTATAATTATGCCTAAATATTTAAATCATTTTGCTATTTCCAAATTTGTCCTTTCTAATGAAATATACAAGTTATTAGAGTTTAAATTTTTACCTAAAACCATGCATTTTGTTTTAGATAGTTTTAGTTTTCATTTATTTAGTTTAAGCCAATTTGATAAAACATTTCGATCTGACTTAATAAAATCTTGTGCTGCTAATATGTTTCTATCTTGTATATAAATTAATGTAACATCAGTAAATAAAGAAATATGGCAATGTTTCCAATTGATGAAGTATCATTTATATACTTCCTTGAGGAACACCTATGTTAATACATTTGTTACTTGAAATTTCATTTGTTTTTTGATATTTTTTACTCAATTTATTATACAATATGCTCCAAAAACTACACAGTTAAAAAATGTTTGATTTTAATTAAATAAATATCAGGGTCTAAAATATTTTCGTCGCTCCTATGACAACATATGTACTCTTTAATTTGTTTTATGTACTCTAAGGTCATAATACCACTTTGTGTGTAGGCTTCGCTGTTCACTAGTAGAAAGTGGAATTGTTAAAATTTCGCTCCAATGTTTCCTCTATTAAAAATCCGAAAGGTATGTTAAGGGCCGAAATATATTTTTATTCTGCAAGATGACGTTCAAACGATATATGTTCTGGTACCGTTTCAAATAGCTCACGGTATGGACTACATATCTGCGAATCTTCCCTTATGATTCGTTAATTTCCTCTGCATATAGACGTGGTCTTCATACCCAGGTATAAAAGAGAAAATCTCAGTGGCATCTCCATTGCCTGCTGCAGTGGTTGTTGTTATTTCTTTACTATAACCAGAAAAACTGCTCTTCATATTTTCCATGGCTGCGCCATCACACCCTTATAACAATGGATAACATTATTTTAGTATAGTTTGTACAACGCTTTGGTTTTTCTCTGCAGCTGCAGCCGAAACAATTTGATTTCCAAGCCTAAAAGATCATTTTTTAGAATAATCGGTTTCTTATGATTTCTTTAAGAATAGGGCATTATAAAGCTTTTATTTTTAGACCTCCAGTTTATATGAGGGATTATTGCCACAAAATCGACTTAAAACTTCAATAGCGATATTCGATTAGCAAGCGAAATGTGTCTTCATTGGACATTATCAAAAATAATAATCAAAACAAAAGCAATATTTAAAATTTGTTTAACGAGTTAAACGATATGTAATTGTAGCAACATGTAATACTGTTTTGCAGTTTTTACTTAGCGTTTTGACTAGAAATTTGTGAAATATATATAGAACGGAATCTTTCACCCAAAGGTCAACTAAGAGTTCGCGGTTCTGAGGATTAGACCGTGTTAAAATGGAATCACTTACCGATGTTTCGCTTTCGATTCGGCATTTTCAGAGATTTTGACTGTGCGAGAACAGAATACTCATGACTTTTGTGCTCACCCCATAGTGTTAGTGTGTCTATAGTAGTTTCGAGCCCGTTCAGTGTTCTGAGTTCGTGAAGTAAACATCCCTGAAGTTGCCTTATATAGTCGAAGGTCGGTGTTTTGACAAGATCTAATCACAAGAGAAATGATCTTAACAAATATATTTAACCAGAGATAGGTAATATATTAAATATATTTGAATAAAAATCTCTCTAATTTAAAAATAGCTGACGGATATTCAGTACTCTGATCTCATAAAACAAAATATAACCCAAATCTATACTTGTTTTGTTATTGTGATGTTAGCGAAATATGTTTGCAGTTGCTTTTGTCTTAACTATTGATGTAGGAAGAGTCTCGATATTTTTTTATTCTAAATAAACTTTCAAGTATACCTACCATATTGTTGTTTAATTTTAGACGTAATCTTGTATCATGTCTAGGGTTTTTGGTTATAAATACACCGCTCCTCCCCATTAGAATTTGTATTTGTACGGGTATAAAAAAGTTTAATACAGAAGTTTCTTTAAATTGTACTTTACAGATATACAGGGTGTTTCGTTTTTCTGAAATCAATATTCATTATGCTTTCTTAAATTTAATACCCCGTATATACATTAAATGGGTCGCGTGCTGCTAATTGTAAATATACCCCGAGGTTTGATGACGTTATCTTCAGAGACATCCAAGAAGTTTCTCAAAAACTCTGCCATAAGAGGCAATGTGAAAGAAAGAGATAGAGAGGCGGAGAACGTTCTACTGCATGTGGAGTCCATCGGAATACATCGCTTCTTATGACAGCATTTTACTAAAATTTCGCATATTTATAATCCGCAAGAAATAATCCATTTGTTGTTTTTAGTGGACATATAGTATACAGGGTGTTACATTTAAGAAACTAAAGTTGATGTTGAATGCAGAAAATCTAAACACTCTGTACATCTACAAACAACAACAAAAGTTGAACAATTTAAAGACAATTTCGTATTATACTTGCCTCGTAAAAGGAAAGTATTGTAGTGAAACAATCGCTGCCCCCGGTTTTTACAGATCTTCACTTTTTAGGGTCGTTAGGGGTAATATTTTGGAAGATATTGGACAAAAACAGTTTTTTTTTGAGCTTTCGTGTGAGTATTCTGCACATTCTTAAATAACCCGTCAAAAGGTACTAAGGTAACTGCGCCAATGATGGTCACTTTTTAACTAAAATTATACTTTCGAACAATCCCCCGTATCCTTTAAAACATGATACCTAATTATACCTTGTTTTATCAGCCTTATTTCCACCAAGAATTATGAACTTATTTCACGCCGCTGTCAAATTTAGAAGTAAATCCCGGCTTTTATCCGTTCTTTGAACTTTAACAGTGGCGGCGGCTCCTCCGTTTGGTCATATGGTCAATCACCCCCCAATAAATATTTCCCAACAGAAACAAGTAAATAAAATAATACATAATTTATATTTTATCAATGTTTTTAAAATTCGAAATTCTCTCTATTATTCTAAGCATATAAATTCGTTGACCGTTCACTTAATTCCGCGACACACTATCGATGCCTCGTACCGCGATCTCCGGAGGTTTCGTTTCGTTGGCATCGATCACGGCTGGCGCCCCGCGTTGTCCTCATGGTTATAAACGAAGGCGAGTTTTTCCCGATCAAATTTTCACAGGGGCGCATAGGTGGATCGTGTGATAGGTTGTGGTTACGATTGCGGATAAAGAAGTAAATGGTTAGTTTTGTAAAAATATGTACGATTTATCTGCCTGGACATGGGTTGAGAAGTAACAACGACATTTTATTGTCAAAGTCAAAATATTCTTTATTGTCGTTTTTAAATACTTTTTCCTGACCTCTCGTATATGTGAGATCAAATGGGATTACTATAAACTTATTGGGAGCCACAGGTGCTTGAAGAGTAGCGGCATCTTTAAACATTTTTTTATGCTTATGTCTATTTACTAATTTATGTACAAAATTTCCATTATATCCATTACTTTTAGCTATATTTTTAATCCGATTCATTTCATTGTTAAAACGTTCTTTACTTAATGGAAAATTGACTAATCTGTGAGTTAAGAAATGAAACGCTTCCATTTTGTGTTGACGGCAATGAAATAAATCGGACGTTATATACCTATCAGTATTAGTAAATTTCTTATATTAGATTTTAATTTATCGTAATTTCTAATAACTAATGTGTCGAGAAAATGTAATTGCCCATTGTTCTCCTTTTCGTAAGTAACATTAATGGAAGGATATTTATTGTTTAATGTTTCTAAGAAAGTGTCCAAATTTTCTGTTTTAGTATCAAAAATAGCAAATATATCGTCTACGTATCTATACCACACTCTTGTGAAATACTTGAGTTCTTTTTTGAATTGGGTTTCTAATCTAAGCGTAAACAGTTAGTTTGCTCTCTTTTATAAATGTAAATATTATCTAACTCTGCCAAAAAAAAAATGCAATGACAGTACTTTGTCATGATAACCAATAATGTTTATCGTGGTCGTTCAACAACTACCAATCTTGCAATATTTCAAAACCACTTAGTGACATCGGTTGAGGCTGGCAAGCAGATCGATGTTATTTACACTGACATATCTAAGGCTTTTGACAGTGTTTACCATCAGCTTCTGTTATGGAAATTACAGCAAATTGGTTTTGTGGAAAATATCTTGAGTGGATCAAATCGTATTTATTTAATCGTCGCCAGCAAGTCAATATATGCGGTTCAGTCTCCAGGGAGATTCTTGTGACATCGGGTGTCCCGCAGGGTTCGCATGTGGGTCCAGTTCTCTTTCTGCTCTTTATAAATGATATAATATCCTGTTTCGAATTTTCCGAATGTCTTTTATATGCAGACGACTTAAAATTCTTCTCACCAGTCTCCTCAGACTCCAATCCTCTGCAGTCTGATATGGAAAGGCTCGTCCAATTGTGCAGAACTAATTATCTCTCTGTTAACATCTCGAAATGTAAAATGCTCCGTTTTCACAAATTTATTAATACCATACCCTCCACCTAGTTCATAGATAATGTAAAAATGTAAAAAAAAATGTAATGTGAAGTTGTTAGATCTTTCACGGACCTAGGTGTTATTTTTGATGAAAATCTTACTTTTAATCTACATATTGACTTCTGGGTTTTATAAAGCGACATACGAAACACGTAACTGATACCAAAGCAATTGGGTGTCTCTATAAGTCATTGGCTCGTAGTGTTCTAGAATATTGTTGTACAATATGGAGTCCATCATACCAGTGTCACAGTGAAAAGGTGCAAAATAGGTTTTCAAAATACCTCTTACATAAATTGCATTTCCCATATCAAGGTCTGTCATCTAATACTAGAGCTCTTCTTTGCGGCCTTCAAACCCTTGAATTTAGAAGAAAGAAGGCACTTCTGGTCTTTTTGCATAAATTGGTGAATGGGGGATTGACTGTGAAGTGCTGCTTGGATCAGTCCCGTTTTTAGTGCCTATTAGAACAAGACAATCACAGCTGTTTGTTGAAAGGTACCACCGTAGAAATTATGGGTTTAGCGCATTTGTTGACCGACTAAAATGCAGTTAACCGGATTGGTTTTGTAATGTTTTTGACCCATATTGATGATAGTTTTTGTTTATGTAGTTGTGTATAACTTGCGAATGCGTACCATTTGGAATGTTTAGCATTCTGTAGTGTACGTTTCTGAAGGGCCACTTGACGCGTGGAATTGCATTGTTAATAGAGAGACGTTTTTGCAAGAGCTAGTTTGATTTTTGATATTATTGAACATATTTGCTACAAATATGACTAGTAGACTCGCTCCCGGAACATTGAAGGACTTTCTTTGGCTAGGAGTCGTTTGTTTCGTGACAAATCGACCTAAGATTAGAACTACGCAAAAAACAGTTCGGAAAAATGTCTCTAATAATTAATTAGTATTGGCACGGGCATCAACATATTTTAACCTTTCCATAACATGTGTAAATGGTGCGAGATGTCCGAAATAAGATGCCCTCCCCCTTATTTCATAAAAAATCATGATGGAAAAAAATTGAAAAACCAAATGTCACTTTTCACGGGTCATTACCTCAAAAACAAACTACTTTTAGTAAAGAAAGAAAAATAAGAAAGTTCAAGGAAAAACTGAGTATCCTGTATAAATAAAAAGTAAATAAATTAAGGCTATAGGCCAAGCCTCGAAACTTTTCTTTTTAATTATCTTCTCTATCTCCTACATTTTCCGAGATAAGGAGATAGGGCGTTTTATTTCGGACACCCCGTACATTACTGCGGCATGAGCCTGAAAAAGTTGTAAAAGTTTAAAAAAGGTGAGCAGTGTGCATACATATTTAAATTTGCCAGACACTGACTTTTGATATTTATGTTAGCAGTATCACACTCGACACCATAAAATTAATTTATCCCATGTTCCTTCTGCAAAAAGGCAAATAAATTAATTCGTAAACAAACGCAGTTAGTCTTGCTTAACCTTCGTATACAAAAAAATGCATTAAAATAAGTTAACTGGACAGAAATGTTTTTTTTTGTATCTTTGTCATGTATCATTTTGAGAGCAAAAAAAAATTCGAAAAGAAAACAAGTTCAAAATGTTTGCAGTTTATTTCGTAACAAATGAAGGTAGCCTTAAAATCAAAAAACAGTTTGGGCAAAAAGGTCTACTCTACCTAATAGTTTATGAAATACAGGGCGAAATAGAAAATTTTGCATTTTGGGACCCCCCTCGTATCTCGGTTATCCTTTAACTTAACGCAAAGGGAAAAATTGCTGCTTATGCAGTTTTTTACTCTGGATCCAGTGGCGTAGTCATATTTTTCATTTGAGTTGTTATTTTTTAGATATGACCCAAAGTTGTGTTTTTTTAAATGGGACACCCTGTATATTTGTCCAGAAATTGATTTGTCCTTTTAAAAGCTTCTCAAAAATATATAATAGTATGGGTCTATTTTAATAAACAACAACAAAAATCCTAATTTTTATAATTATCATCCCAAATTTTGCAGTAGGCCATGCAAAACAATGCTGCCTTTTATTTAAAGTTGTTAACAATATCTACATCCTAACAATAAATCAAAATAAATATGTAATTAAATCTATTTACCAAAATATGTATTGATAATTTCGCACCAAAAAAGTACCACCTACCTAGATTTATGTAACACAAGAACAAAACAGTAATAAATTATTATGTAACAAGCTTTTCAGCAAAAATCAACTGTCGTATAAGAACTACAGTAAGCAAGGAAATCAAAAGAACTGTTCAAACTGATTTCCATTTTCTTCTATGCATGCAGGGAATTAAGCAAAATAACGGGATGATTTTGTAAATAAAATAAATTTTCTCTTATTGCATTTCCTAAATCTTGGACATTATCATAGTGGTCTTTGTAAATTCTATTTTCCAGATATCCCCATAGAAACAAATCTAAAATCGACAAATCTGGGGACCTAGGGGGCCACCTTATAGGTCCATTTGTTCCGATCCATTGATTGGTAAAATTATTGTCCAGAAATAATCTCGTCATTCCAGAATTGTGTGCAGGAGCACCGTCCTGTTGAAAATAAATTTCGTTAATTTGCGCTAGAGGAACATCGTCAAGTAATTCAGGCATAGCTGCCTCTAAAATTTCTATATAGCGATTGGCTGTTATATTTCCCTCAAATATATAAAATTTTATGTGTTCCTAATATGAAGCAGGACACATTTAGACCAAACCTGCCCTGCTGTCTTCTGGGAAATATTTGGTGTTGATTTTCCTGGGACCAGAATCTACTATTGTGCTTATTGAGTATACCAGAATTACTGAAATTTGCTTCGTCTGACCATATAACCTTCCTTTCAAAATCTCTAACCATATCGCATCTTTCTCAAAACCAATTGCAGAAGACTACCCGACGCTCTGCATCCCCTGTCTGTAAGTGCTGCACGAGCCTAAATTTGTATGGGTGGTATTTTTGCTTTTTTAGAATTTCTTGAACTCTAGTTTTTGGAATCCCTATGCTCTTTTCACTGGCCCTACAAGAGTTTGTAGGGTAAGCTTTTGTATTAGCCAAAACCGTAATTTCCTCAGCCACCCGATTTTCTTTATTATATGTTTTCCTACGAGGTTTGATAAATGATCCGTGATTAAGTAAATTCTTTTTTATCCGATAAAAAGTGGATATATTAGGTTGCCTCCTTTCTGGATATCTAAATAAAAATTAAGGAATAGTATTTCAACATACCTAAAAATTAACTATTTACCTGTTAAAATACATCTCAGAAGCCGCTTCAACATTTTCATTACTTAACACTCCAGTAGGCGCGCCCCAGCGAATGCTTGTTTGTTCATATCTAAAAGGTGGGGGTATTACGTACAACGCTGCTCTAGATATTCCTTGCGGTCAGTATGGTTAGTGAATAAGTGTAATCGTGTCGGAGCTAGTGCATATAATTTTCTCTCAATCGTACTTCGGGGTATTTAAATACCCCACGCGACTACTCACGTTAGTGTTTTGGACAGTTGAAAGATAGAACGTTCAGGTATAAAAAGTTCGTATTTTTTTAAATATAATTATATACGTAGTCTACTTTGGTTATAGAATGGGTAGCAGGGATCCAGAACAATGGAAAAAATGGTTGGAAGAGATTGAAAATGAAGAACAAGAGGTATATGCCGAGTCTGATCAAGATAGTGAGAAAGATGAAGTAGAAGAAAGTGATCACGATACAGACACAGAACAGGAAGGCGATGATAGTGAAGAAGAAAATAGATCTTCCGACCAACCAGAATCTACAAACGGGCCATATTTTATGAGTAAAAATAAAAAAATGAGATGGAATAAAATGCCTCCTCCACGTTCAAGAACCAGAGCTCCAAATTTGGTGCTAAAAATACCAGGGTCAATTGGTGATGCCAAAAAAGCTAAAACTCCCCTTGAGTGTCTTACAATATTCCTCAACCATGACATGATTGATATTATTGTGGTGAGTACCAACATATACATTGATAGCATAAGATCTAATTTTGAACGCGAAAGGGATGCACATACAACAGATAGGTGTGAAATTGCAGCATTTATAGGAATATTATATCTAGCTGGAGTGGAGCGCTCTGGAAGAAAAAACATTCTTGATATATGGGAAACAGATGGCACTGGTATCGAACACATATATTTGACGATATCGTATAAGCGTTTTAGGTTCTTGTGTCGGTGTATTAGATTTGACGACGACATACGGACTAGACATCAGCGAAGAGAGATGGATAAACTGGCACCCATAAGAGAAGTTTTCACAATATTTGTAGAAAATTGTAAAAAAGCTTTCAACCCTAGTGTGTTCCTGACAGTCGACGAACAATTAGTAGCATTTAGAGGTAGGTATTCGTTTCGTCAATACTTACCATCAAAACCTGCAAAATATGGAATTAAGTTGTTTGCTTTGGTCGATTGTAAAACTATGAGTACCATAAATTTAGAAATTTATGCTGGTAAGCAGCCCAGTGGACCTTATCAGTCAAGTAATTCTCCATCTGATATCGTCAAGCGTCTCGTAGAACCAGTCAAAAAAACGAATCGAAATATACCTATGGATAGATGGTTTACCAGCATACACATAGCTTTAGATCTGCTGAATGACAAATTAACAATAATTGGTACTTTGAAATCAAATAAAACAGAAATTCCTCCAGAGCTGGTAAACACTAAAATCCGACTAGAAAAGAGTAGCATGTTCGCATTTACAGATAAATGCACTATGGTGTCATATGTTCCACGAAAAAATCGAAACGTACTAGTCTTTATTCTACCATGCACTTTGACGATGATATTGAGGAGTCTACATCGAAACCTGAATTAATTATGGACTACAATCGTTCCAAGTTTGGAGTAGATGTAGTCGACAAAATGTGTACGACATATAATGTTTCAAGAAACAACCAGCGTCAAACGAAGGAACTGGAGCCAAGAAATTAAAGCAGGGAGTTGGACGGTGTCACCTTTGTCCACGAAGACTTAACAAGAAGACACCAGTTAAATGCACTAAATGTCATAATTGGTCGTGCAAAAATCATCAAGTTGTTCTAATGATAACGAAAAAACTACTAACCTCGAGAACACTGAATAAGAACTAGGTTTAGAAACTTGTTTTAATCTATATTTGCATTATAACGTTTATTTCATTAAGAGCATTGGTCCGCTTAAAATTTTTACGAATTCAAGGGGTTTTTTTAACCAAAACTATAAAAAAACTAAGTTTCATACTGACAATTTCTCAACGGTATTTCAAAGATAAACAATATAAGAGTGTGGGAAAGTAATTATTTTTGTTAAATTTCTACAAATAGAAATATGATGAGCTGCCGAAAATGGCTAAAAATCAGTCAATTTTGCACCATTAAAAAAAATATTTATTTTTATTTTTCTGTGATAAAAAATACTTTCCCACATTCCTACAACAATCTAGATTTTAAATCTTTAAAGATATTTTGATTTAGTTGATAAACACGACCAGGGTTTTGGTTAAAGCCGGCCAACTTTTGTAACATTTTTAGACAGCGAAAACGGTAGTTTAATGTTTTATCTCTCTTGCGGTTGATCGTACTACTCTTTCAGCAGGCAATTGTGACTCGGCTAAGCAGAGACGAATTAGTTTTTTTAAACAGATGTAAGTTAAAATTGACTAATATACCATATTTCGTGTTTTTATAGCAAAACATGGTCTAAAAAACTATGCAAACATTTGATATTCTTCAAGTGATTATAAATATGTTTCCTTTTCTTTTTCCATGCATTATACATGCATTATCATGTAAAATAGTTGTTGATATTTTTATACAAGAAAAAAATGTAATAAATAGGTATTTTAGAGCAGTTTTAGTTAGGTAATTATTGTTAAGACAATCGGATCGCTTAAAATGTTTAAGAATTTAAGGTGATTTTTGAAAGAAACCATGAAAAGTTTAATATTGACAGTTTCTCAAAGATATTTAAAAGATAAACAATATAAGAGTGTAGTAAAGTAATTATTTTTGTTAAATGTCAAGAAATAAAAATGTTACGAGCCGCCGAAAATGGCTAAAAAATTAGTCAATTTTGCACCATTAAAAAATATTTTATTTTTATTTACTTGTTATAAAAATTAATTTCGTACATCCCCACAATAATCTGAATTTTAAATCCTCATATATAATTTAACTTAACTGATAAAAACCACCACGGTTTTGATCAAAAGTCGGCCAATTTTTGTAACATTTTAAGCCATGAAAACTGTAATTAATATTTTATCTGTTCGTACTTTTTTTAATAGATGTAAGCTAAATTTGTCTAATGTATCATATTTCTTCTTTTTATAGCAAAAATGGTTTAAAAAATCTTGCAAATA
This sequence comes from Kuschelorhynchus macadamiae, assembly GCA_030620095.1. NCBI lineage: Eukaryota > Metazoa > Arthropoda > Insecta > Coleoptera > Curculionidae > Kuschelorhynchus > Kuschelorhynchus macadamiae. The sequence continues at coordinate 203,469 of JAUTXW010002217.1, read as the reverse complement.
TTTGATATTCTTTATTTTAAAGAAAAGAAAGACTAATAATAATTGTTAAGAGCATCGGACTGCTTGAAATTTTTACGAATTTAAGGTGATTTTTTGACCAAAACTGTAAAAAAACTGAGTTTAATATTCGCAATTTCACAAAGGTATTTAAATGATAAACAATATAAGAGTGCGCCAAAGTAATTATTTTTGTAAAATATCAAAAAATAAAAATGTTACAAGCCGCCGAAAATTAAACTTAAAAATTAGTCAAATTTGCACCATTAAAAAAATATTTATTTTTATTTTTCTCAGATAAAGATTACTTTCGCACATCTCCCCAATAATCTGTATTATAAATCTTCAAAGATATTTTAATTTAATTGATAAACGCGAACAGGGATTTGGTCGAAAGCCGGCCACCTTTTATAACATTGAAGTTGAAGGTCCGTCAAAATTTTTATAACAAAAATGGTCAGTTTCCTCTTTAAAAAACTTACATATTGAACAATATTTATTTTTGATGCCAAGAAATAATATTTTTTGGGTACGATATTCAATAATAGCAGCTACAGGACCTTTTAGACCACGCCCCATCAGCAACAACTTTTATCACTGGACGACCTTGATTGTCCACCTCTTCATTTTCAACTGCTAATTTTGTTTCCTCCAAGCCGGACTCCAGCATTGATGTCCAAGCTGTTTCGTTATAAGTTTCAACTAGCTCATTAGGAAGTTTGCCATATATTTTTTTGAAATGGAAGGTATGTCTAGTACGCTAAAAAATTCCCAAATCTGGCTATATTCAATCCCGATTGAAAGAGCGCCGTTCACGGCTGCTGTATTTACATTAAAAATCTTTTTTTGAGGATCTTTAGTATGCACTGACACTGGCCGACAAGATTTTTCTAACACAGGCCAGCTCATTATTTTCACAATGGAAATACCCTCCCAATAATAAACAAAATATTCGGAAAGCCCTAATACGTACCATTTTTTAATAGCCTAATTAGAACCTTTTATATTGGCAGGTAAACAATTTTTACAACGGAAAAATTACCTAGACTGGGTTGTTTACAACATTAGATATAAAATAAACGTTAAACGTCACTCTTCTGTTAAGTTTCGAATTGAGTGGTTCTCTGTGTATCGATAAGCCCCGGTAAGGTTCCCCTCTTAAGGAATGGAACCTATTGGCCAAAGAAACAAAAATTACGAATTTCAGAAAAAGAAATGCTGTGTTTTCTGAATTCTACAGTATGGAAAATTCGTTGTGCGCGTGTACTGATATAGACAGTTTAATGCAGGAACTTGATATTGAACATTCTCCCCGTGAGTGGCGCTTATTCAAAGACTCATCTAAATATAACTTAAAAGCTGTGTTATTGCATAATGGAAATTTAAAACCCTCTATACCACTTGCCCATTCAGTTGCAATGAAAGAAAATGATGAAAATATGCCTACGATTTTGGATAAAATAAACTACAATAGATATAAATGGCAGATATGTGGGGACTTAAAAGTTATAGCGATTTTAGTGGGACTTCAGGGAGGATTGACAAAATATTGCTCTTTTCTTTTTTTATGGGACAGTCGTGCAATAAATGTATGCATTATGTAACAAAAATTTGGCCAGAAAGAAGCGAATTTCAACCGGGATCTCAAAAAGTTAAATATGTTCCTCTTGTTGATCCCTAAAATATCCTTTTGCCTCCTCTTCACATTAAACCTGAGCTGATGAAGAACTTTGTTAATAAAGATGGTGATGGATTTAAATACCTAAGACAAGTCTTTCCTCAGTTAAGTGATGCCAAATTAAAAGAAGGCATTTTTATTGGGCCACAAATCAGAAAATTGCTGGACGATGTCAATTTTACGGAAAAGCTTACCAGGCAGGAACTCGGAGCATGGAATTCATTTGTTAATGTAGTAACAGGATTTTTAGGCAACAATATAGTTGAAAATTATGAACAATTACTTAATGAACTCTTAGATGCCTATAAAACGCTTGGTGCCAGAATGTCATTAAAAATTCACTTCCTCCATTCGCATTGACGAGCAGGGTAAAAGGTTTCACCAAGATATCAGAACAATGGAAATTCGGTACCGAGGACGATGGGATCCAGCCATGATGGGTGACTACTGTTGGTTTTTGAAGAGAGAAGATAGGACACCTCATAAACGGAAAAAATAAAGTTTAATTAGTGTTTTAAGTTAATATTTTCTCGTTTGTTTTTCTCTTAGATGTATGGTATGTTTAATAGGCGAAAACTGTAAACATAGTCAATAAACAGGGTTAAGAATTTTCTGAAATCATTTTTTCTATATATATTAAGTATCGTAACTTTCGATATGGTTCTACAACTCTAACAAGAATACCCTACGTGCTACAACTTTCTATTTGTCATTTTCGTATTTGGATAGGTCCATTCTGTTAGATTATGCTATTCTGATTTTTGTTACAACAAAAAAAATTTTTTTTGTCGGCCAGTGAATCGACCCTGCACATTTTACAACTGAAGACAAAAGTTGATACCAATCCAATTCTCTTTTCGCTTTTAACGTAAACTAAATCTAATGTACAAGAAAAGAGCCCATGATGGGGAAAGCTTAAAATTTGTTGAATAAAATAATAAATGTCAACTATTCATCGGCCAGATTTACATTTAATCTCTTCCTCACTAAAACAAAAAAAACTTGTTCAGTTACGTGCATCTAACGCGTAGAGCGCGCTATAGAAAATTGTATTTTATCTACAAATCGTTTTGCTAAAAAAAATAATTTATTAATTTCAACGAGGGTTGTAAATTATAGATCTCAAAAAAACTACAGAAGAAATGGCAATTTTATCCTCCTTCAGCTTTTAGCGAGACTACACTGATGATAAAAAAATATACATTTAAATTTAATTTAATTTTATTTTGTTTAAATTTTTTATTACTTTGATCTGCAGGGTTTTGACTTCCTGCCAGATTTAGGTGTTGTCTCTTGGTTAGGAGTATCGCTAAAAAATTACTAAATTATAGATGATATTTTTTTATAGTCATTAAGAAATGCTTACGCAGAACTGTTTTGAATTACCGTCTCGTCACATTTGAACTTATTGCCATCATAACTATTAAATATTTCAGGTTAGTTAGGAGTACTGTCCTGACTGGTATGCCTAGAGGATTAGGACATTATGACTACAAAAAATATTTATTTTTTTTTATCAATACTTACGACGCCAAACTATTTGGTGTGACTGTCTTATCAGATTTAGAATGATCATCAAAATTGTGAACTACTGCAGATGAATGAAAAGCACTGAAAAATATTTTTATAATATAATAATCTCGAAGCTCCTTTAAAACTATGTCTATTTTCGTATAACTTTTCCCTCGACATTTCCAACATTCTATCTAATTGAATATCACAGTTATTAGTGAAATATTTTTTAAAACTAATTAATGATTCCATGGGTAATTGTTTTGAATACTCTGCTAACCTTGTTGTGTCTTTAGATTTTATCTAATATAATTTTGTACTGAACTGAATTTATTACTTCCATAAGAAGCTTCTAGCTCAGCATTGTCGCGTCGTTCTATAATAAGCTCACATATCTAGAAACGCCCCTGCTTGGGCCGTCGACCTAGCAACAATCGCAAACAAATCTGTATAAAATTACTTGCCACGGGATTCTTGGCCCTCGTGAATGTGCTTCACTTTCCGACCGTGGAGTATTCTTTTGTTTTATAAGAAGGTGTTCAGCACGCCACATTTTGCATCAATCATATTATCATTATTCCTTTTTGAGTGTGGAACAGACTTTAACAAATATTGGTATTATTTGCAAAAAATGTGTATTTATATAAAACATTATAATCATAGAAATGTAGATAATAAAACGTTTATTAAATTAAACATATTTTTATTTTTAAATTAATTAGAATGTAGGTGAAGCGGCGCTTCACCCGCGTCCTCTGAAGAGCTGCCCGCCACTGCTACTGAGAAGTCCCGCCACTGCTACTGAGAAGTATTTGAAAAAAAAATCTAAAATTGTTCCTCGTTTTGTTAGTAAGCAAAATAATAAAAAAATATATGCTTTTATTTGGCAATTATAAATATTAATAATTTTTAAAAAGGAAAAATCATATTATCAAAAAGGCAAAGTTTATCGAAAAACGTATTACCAAAATGGCAAAGTTTAGCGGAAAGCTCCCTTCAATCTTATTTGTTGTAGCTTCTAACCGAAATTAGGATACCCGCTAACAAAGGAGACCGAGTACAAGCCGCTATTTGTTTAGCTTAAAAAAAAATGTCTATGTGAAATTTGAAACTTTTCGTCAACTTTAGAAAAGCAAAATTATCTATGAAAAAAAATTGAAAGTTACTTCCAGTTTTACCGCAAGTGACCCCTATTTTTTTATTTTCAACAGGTACCTATATATTTTTTTAGACTAACGCATTCAGTCTAAAATTAGCTTTTCAGCATTAAATCATATTTGTTTTCAAAATGGCAGCATAGACAACAATTTATTTAAAATTAAACGTCGTCTCTTTTAATATAAAAAATACAGTGACTATAAAATACTTTCCAAAATAAACTTATTCCATAATTTTTTAGAACATTATTTTGATACACTGAGAATTTTTTAATTTTATGACATTTCGTTTAATCAAAAGGGCATTTTACTCCAGTATTTTTAATAGCACCTTGTATATTTTTCACAGTCATCTTCGACATAAAAATATTATTTTCGAGATGGCGACTTGCTAGCCGCTTTTGACAAATCAAAAGAAATTTGATTTAGAACATTTAACTATTTTATAGTCATTTTAAAATTAAAGGTTCCCATCATATGCATGCATCTTTAAAAATGTACTTTTAAAGCAAAAATGACTGTGAAAAACAAAATATGGCAATAATATAGGAGTAAATTGCTCTTTCCAAAAAACAAGAAGGCGAAAAAAAATTCTCTTAAGCGGATCATTAAGTTTAGCAGTAGTAATAATCTGGGTTAGTTTTTCGACTTTTTTCATATATTTAGGGGCAAATGTGTATTTTTTACGTTTTTATTTTGGTTTGACAGTGATTGTAACTTTAGTTATGTCATTTATTTATTGGTACAGCATATAAAAAATGCGTCCTTTTAAAAGTTCTTTTTATCCCAATAATTTTAATTTAAAGTTTAATTATTTTTTTTTGCAATGTATCTAGTTGTAACTTTTAGATCGAAGTAATGGCAGGAATGCTTTTTATATTGTCTATAGAGTTTAACAATTTTAGCTATTATTTATTTTTACGTGATTTTTATGTAATGTATAACTTGCGAAGACTTACACATTGTAATGTATTTTTGTAAACTATCAAAAAGTATTTTTCTGATCAATGTCGAAACGTAGGCATTTGATCTGAATGTTCAATAAACTTGTCCAGAAACGCTACTTTAACGTTTCCTTTTGAATTATTTTGTGGACGTGAACTACCAATAATGCTGAAAAGCTAATTTTAAGTTGAGTATTTTGTAAAAATTCACAACAGGGCTATAGTATAAACAGGCTAAGCTTTCACTTTTTTTTAACCTTCGGATCGATTATTGTTATTATTCTCTTCATTTTCTGACGGTAAAACCTCACAACTTCTATACTTGAAGTTTTTTGGGATCTATTTTAGGAGCCCCGTAGGTACAAAAAAATATAATTTTAGTTCGTAGACATTTTTAGGATCATCCTGTATACACATAAGTAACAACCTAAAAAATATACATACATACTGTGTCTTTTACAAATCAATTAAGATCGTTTGAATTCGGGTAATACAACTTTTTTATACTTACTTGGAATTAAATTCCGTAATCACTTTGCAAGATCTATTCTTAATAAATCTACAAAACATAAAAAAACAAATCAAAAAATATTTCATAAAAAAAAGTTCAAATACCAATCTTCTACTTTTCTTCTTATTTGCTTGTATCCGCCGCTTTGTAGAGGCCATACTTACTTTTACGCTAACACAAAAATACCCTAATTTATATATTATTATATATCCACTAACAACGAGCAACTGCATACATTCGTAAATGGAAAAAAGAAAAACCGACTACCGAGTACGGTGCTGGCTGTTGATGAGAGAGACCGTGTCGCATAAGCTGTATGAGTTAAAATAGCTTGTAATTTTGACGACGGAAAGCGCGCTATTTTCTACTGTGGACGGAATATTTTGGCTACCCGCCTCACAAATTATTCATTTGATCGTCGATGAGATTTAATTTTCCGGACCGTAGCTCTTAATAAAAATGTTTAAAAATATGTTGGTAAAATGTTTTTGGTAAAATTAGTTGTACATATAGTTATTTCCGCTTGGGTTATTTCAATACCCCGCGCGCCCACTTACGTCAGGTATTTGAGCGTGCCTAATGGAGTGCTAATATAAAACAAGCTAACATATCGTACTTTTCATAATGTTCGAAAGTTTGGTTTTCTTCCATAATAATACAAATATATTTTTACACAATAAATAAATACAAAAAACCAGCGCAATAATTTATATTCGTCCATATATCATTTTGCCGTGAACAAAAAAATTCTAAAATTGTTTTCTTAGATTCTCAGAACTAACAAAATTTGCAGAAAATGAAAGGATTTCATATAACGCCCTGTATAGTGCAGTTGTCATTGCAACTAGCGATTATGGCCTAGAGGTAAGAAAGTAAGGGGATTGCGCAATCACATACAGAAAAAATAAGATCAAAATCTTTTTTTGCCTGGAAAATATTCGTCTTCGAATTTTACCAAAAATATGCTTTGTCCCATCTCATTTGTCCAGCACTGTATTTAAAAAATCAGCCGGAAAAAACTACCTATTAGATCAATTTCACACTTTGTGCAAGCATTAAGTGTGATACAGAGATAAACTGGTACTTGTAGGAATTCAAGATGGCGAAACAAAATGGCAGCCAATTAAAATGTTTAAAAAATCAACGTAAAAAAATCTTATTCAATCGAGTTAAATTTTGCAGAAAAATTAAATGTGATATTATTGCATAGGCAGAAAACTGGTAAAATATTGATAGGAAGCATTTAAAGAAATCTGAAAATGAGGGTAACATTAATTCCACAATAACTAAATAATATACATAACTTTAATTAATTTTTTTACAATCATAATACAAAATAAAAATTTACGAACTAATTGTAAAAGACATATCTACAATAAATAAAAGTAGAAGTAAGATTACACAATTGAGGAAGACATAAATGCAATACAAAAACTGAAATCCGTGTAGTTCTTAAATAATTACCTATACAACTTACTATTAAACTATTTAAATATATTGTCTTATTAAAATTAAGGGTAAAAAAGGGCGTTTTACAAACATTTTAACTTAATACATCTACACCTAGTTATTTGAAAAATAACAAACGAACATTTGTTATAAAATGGAAATAAAAATAAGGACAATCTCAGAATTTTAAATTCTAAATTTAATTCCTAAATACGTGGAAACTAAAATGTATTAGATGTTAAATCACAAAAAAGAACCCGTTAGTTTTTTTTTATACGCATCAATAAAAACATGCTCTGCCACAAATCCTTATTTCTTTTCTGCACAGTAAGCTAATGAAATATCTCAAAAAGTGAAATGCTATTTTACACTACAGCTATTTTGCCACTATGGTGGGAAAGGCAATTTTTTTTGATAATTTTTGCCAGCTAAATGTGAAAATGATAATAAAAAACACGTAAAATTTCTGAGTTATGAATTTTTCAGCAAAAAGTATTTTAATCAGTTTTTTTTTAAAGTAATGGTTGTTGGAATTAAAAAAAAAATCGGGGTCCAGTATAAAGCTTCCAAGTCCTTTAACGCACGTTGCAAAGTTGTCTAAGGAAAAGCGTCGTCTTAGCCTTGACCTCTCTGAGATGATATTTATAATTGCAGTATGTGTCAACACATACGTATATGTTTCACATATTTAGGTTGTTAAAGTGAACTGTACTCTTGTAATATACTGGGAAGCGACGTTGTCAAATTTACGTTCTCCCTAAGTTAGAGAAATTGTGCACAATCTGGCGACACCTCATGGGGATGACACCCCCCCCATCCACAGACTCAGCCTCCTAGGGCTTAAAGTAACGGAGATACCCATTAAACCCCATGTAAATACATATTTCAAGTGTCTGGTTTTTCAAGAAAGAGCAACATATTAAATATCCGGATATTCTTTCAGCAATAAGACTGGTTCTTCATGGAGAAGGTTTACCAGTTCCAGGGCCCCCGGCAAATCGGGGGGAAGATTTTTATATATATTTATTATGACTGAATCCAATAATTGTATCAGAAAAAGACGATTCTTATTTCTCAGAAAGTGCAGAAAAAGCACTTACCTCATTTAATCGAACAAGCTGAATTAAATAATCTAGTTCGAGCATGATGAACTATTAGGTTCAAGATTACAACAATGGCATTCACTAGCCACTGGAAGCAAAATTAAAATATTTAGTAAAAACAAGAACAAATCCTCGTTTTTACTATGCATAATAAAATGTTTGTTTGTGTTAATCCAAGTAGGAAAGTATGTCACTTACTCTAAATTGGTTAAACTATGATACATATAAGTGCCAGTCATGTGGTGACCTAAAACTCATAGGACTGTTACTAGGATTTCAGGGTAAAGTATTGCTGTTTTCTTTGTCTTTGAGACAGAGCCATTATCAAGTAAAAGAATGCCTTCAGAGAGATCAATTTATTCCAGGACAAGCTGACATAAAGAATATATATCTTGTTCCCAAAAAAGTTTTAGTTACCTCTATTACACATTAAACTGTGATGAAAAATTTCGTCAAAACATTAGATAAAGGAGATGCTTTTAAATACCTTAAACAAATTTTTCCTAATTTAAGTAATGTCAAGCTTCAGGAAGGAATATTTGTTGGAGCACGAATTGGAAAAATACTAAGGGATGAAAAAAGTTTGATCAAACAATAAGTGATGTTGAATTAGCTTCTAAAAGAATGATTTCGGAGATTTTTGGAAACAAAAAAGTAGTAAACTACGAAAAACTTGTACAAGAACTGTTTGGAAACTACTGCAAAATGGGTTGTGGCATGTCTCTTAAAATATACATCTTGCGCTCCCAATAAGAAAGCAATGCTACCAAAGCAGATGGGATCCAGCAATGATGGGGAATTAATTGTTGGTTCGATCAGGAATATAAACCAAAGTCAGCATTTGCAAAAAAGTTATCTACAAACAGCTTACTATAAATGTATTTTCATTCACTAGAGTCACTTGAAGTTTCCAATGTTGAGCAAGTTTTTATAAGAGTAAAGATGGGTCATAAACACTTCATGTTTAGTTTTGTCTATATCACCCCAATATCAGGCATTGATGTCTACTCCAGTGACATTCAAACGGTACAAAATAAAATGAGTGCTCACAAGGACCATTGCTTTGTAATTTATGGTGACTGTAACTTACCAGATTTAGAGTGGGATATAAATATCTTGACAGTTAAAAATGTTAATAGTGATTCCGAGGTAATGCTTTACTCAATTGAACTATGTACATAATGTAAGTCTAGACTTGTGCTTCTCAAATTATCATATGATTGTTGCAGTGGGCAGTCCATTGACAAACATTGATGACCACCATCCTCCGCGCGAATCGTCATTATCTTTCGAATCTCAATATTTCAAGGTGGAAAGAGAATTTCGTTACAACTTCAAGAAAGCGGATTATGGTGGTCTAAATATCTACCTTTTGGGTTATAATTGAGTCGTTTTGTATTCTCTTCATGATGTTAATGAAATAGTAAATAAGTTCTATAGTATATTAAATGATGCACTGGATATGTTTGTGCCAAGGTTTTGTGTTAAAAATACTAATTTTCTGGCATGGTTCTCATGCTAATTAAAAAGAAAAGTAATTGCTAAAAAAGCGGCCCATAAAAAATATAAAACCACTAATAAATATAGGCATTAAATAGTTTTTGATAGCTTACAGAGGAAATGTAAGGAATTATCTAATCATTGTTATACAATTTATGTATCTCTTATAGACGAGCAAATAAAAGAAGATAGTAGCGAGGAAATTTGTTAGAAACATGTTGCAGAGGTGGTTGAAATTTTTGCTTCCTTTTTCAACTCTATATAGAAAGATTTTAGTGAAATTACATCGGACAACTTTTTAGTGAATCCAAAGTATGATTTGATAGATGGGATTAACGTGATTGAACTAATTACTTGCTTAAGACCTTATTATCTCTAAATATATGCAAGGGAGTGTGTCGTGACATAGTGCCTAATTTCCTGTTAAGGGAATGTGCAGTACTACTTTGTGAGCCCGTGCTGTACATTTTAAAAACCCTTAAACAGAGCTGAAAAGTGGAAACATTCCTTTGTTGTTCCTATTTTCAAAGTTGGTAATAACTGCCATATCAGCAAGTACAGGTCCGCGTGCATACAATCTGCCATTCTAAAAGTTTTGGAAAAGATGATCATGCTAATTTTAGAATTTGGGTTGAAAAATATTATTGTTGAGCAGCAGCATGGTTTTGTGGGAGGTAGGTCGACTATAACAAATCTCTTTTTATACACAAATTTTATTACTGATGCTTTGGAAAATGGATATGAAATGCACACAATTTACACTGATTTTAGCAAGGCCTTTGGTAGACCAAGGGGTGTTGTTGAACAAGCTAAAAAATTATGGCATTGCAGGTTCCTTTTTTATCTTGAGTGACATATCTGAAAGGACGCACTCTTCAGGTCAAGCTCAATGGTTTCCGTTCGACCACATTCAGTGTACTTTCAATGTGCCACAAGAGTCTTATTTGCAGCCAAAACTTTTTTTGCTTTTAGTTAATGATATTGGGCAGCATTTTAATTGTGACTATCTACTCTTCACGGATGATTTAAAAATCTTCCGCTGTGGAAGGTCAGTTGAGAACTGCGAGGTCCTTCAGAGAGATATTAATTCTCACGCATTGGTAACAAGTGAATAATCTCAAGTTAAATGTGGAAAAATGCTAGAAATCAATTTGATTTCTCATATAAAATGGGGGAGGTTACGCTGCCTAGAGTAACTGTCATTAAGGGTCTAGGAATACACCTGGATGACATACTTTGCTTCACTGACCATTATCAATATCAATAATAGCTAGAGCAAGTCGAATGTTGCGGTTGGTCATCAGAATGTTGGTAATCTACGGGTCTTGGACTGCATGGTGAACCTCTCCACAGCATTCATAAGATCGATTCTAGAGTATAGCTTCTTAAGTTGAAGTCCTTAATATGAAATCCACGAAGCTCGCATAGAGGTGTTGCAGAATAAGTTTCCTAGATTTCTCCAATATAAAATGGGACTAAAAAGAGAGCAGATTGATGTTGGACTACTGACAAAACATTTAGGGCTAAATTCTTTGGAGAAACGAAGTATATATTTGGATATGTGTTTAACATACTGCATGGCTTGATTGTTTCATCTAATATATTGCAGGAAATAAACTTTGGTTTTTGAATTCCTAATTAGAATGCTTTAAACTTCCCTGTACAGCCATTATAACATGAGTTGCATTTTTGTATTAGTTGACTAGTGTAATAAAATTCTTACTTCAAAATTCTGAAACACTGTAGACTCTACTAAATAACTTTTTAGCCCGAATTTGGCTTGGTTTTCTCCTTAATTTCTTTTGGGTAGCTTGGGAAAAAGAGCAGATAATATAAGGCTTAATAGCAAAGCATGTTTGTACTGCATCTTATTAGAAAAACTAATGTATCCTTTTTTTACATCAACGATTCACTCATTGCATGATTTAAATCTCAAAATTGCGATCCCAAACCATTTCTGTAAATTAGCTTTTCCTTTTTATACTTGATTAGATTAATAAATAATATTTGTTTTACAGAAGAGAAACAAAAACAAAAATGTCATATAACTGAATCTGATAGCCAGAATAATTCACATTAACTGACTGGAGTAACAACAAAGTAACATTTGTTTAGTATATAAATAACAGATGCTCCTAAACAATTGCATTATTACTTCAAAAAAAAATGCGACTAATTACACAATTTTAAAAATAGCCAGAACACACAATGCACTTTATACTAAAAGTGGAAAAAAATCAATACTTTTGTTAATAATATAAATTCTTCTTTTGTCAATTTTTTTTAGCTTTAGCAGTCACTGATCTGTTAGTCTCAATTAATGGATTAGAATCGTCCACGTAACAATAACTCTAAGTGCCAAAAATAATGTTTTCTAAATTATAAACAGATAAACGATAGACAGCATCGCAAATTTGAATTCTTTAGATAGCCTCAGTTTCACAGCCAAGTTTATTTCATTAAGACATAACGAAAGGGTACACATTAAGAGTATTGCTGATACCAAATGGACTCCAAATTACTTCTTACAGGGGTAATTTGACATAATGATAATTTTTGGCGTGTATATTCTGATGTTTTTGCTTCACACAAAGGTTTTATGTAAAATTCACTTCACATAAAAAACTCTTGGGTGGAGTGAGACAATGTAAGTCATGCATTCGGTGGCCTGTCCAAGCAACTAATTTCTAAAACTCTCAGTCCTCTTAGGCTGGGATCAGTCAGTTTTAAACCTCTTGGTTCATATATTCTTTCATTTTGTTCTGCGATAAACTTGGATACTTTTTTCAGACACTAAAACACGAGAAAAATATATAAATATTTTAAACCAAACTGTAATAAAAATACAATGCATTTTACAGCTGATATTTAATGACTATTTAATAGTATTAGAAACAACTAGTTTTATAAAGAGATGATTTTATAGCATAAGATGGAGTTTTGAGAGTTGAGTTAGATTAAATGTCTTATTGAGATGTGTATTTTAGACTATTTGTTTCTATTTATAATAATAATAATATATTTTATTGCCATCAAAATAACAAACAGCTACACGGCAATGTCAAATTTTTAAGTATATGTTTCTTCTTTTCCTGCTCTAAATTATTCTCCAATTTGAAATATACCAAAAAATCAAAAGACATTCATAAAACAACAGCTTTTCCGTATTTATTACTAATAATCCTACTATGTATCAACAAACACTTTGGGTTACAGGTTTTTAAGTATTATATATTTATTTGTTACTGCGAATAATACTTTATAGTAATTTTCCATGAAAGGTAATTATATAATAACTACTGCCAAGCAACTACTTAAGGAATTGACTCCAAGGTCGTCATTTATTTTCCGTTGCATAATAGTAATTATTCAAAGTTACTGTTTCTAATCTGTTTACTAAATTACAACTTTTAAGTATCAGTACCTTCTTGAACTTTGCAGACTACTCCATTACGTTCAAATGTACTCCTATAACTTATCACTATAAAGTAAAACGAGTCGTTGCAGAGTAGAAAAAGTTATCGTCTACTGTTACTTTAAACTGGCTATTACCAGTCATTATTCTTCTGTTGCAACTTAGAAGTAGGAATTACAGTAAATATTTACTACAAGTAAACTATTACCTCTTGTACTTGAGGTTCCGGAGATAGGGGACGCTGGTACGAGATTCGGTCTGTGATTTACAATAGAGTAATGGTTCGGCCATATTGCTGCTAAAATCGTTTTGTTTACTTTTCGCCTTTGTGGGTTTCTTATGAGGTTTGTTGTTTTAGTATCTCATTTTATTAATTTTTGTAATTATTAAAATAAATATTGATTCAAACAAGAAGTTCTCAGACATTCGCCATATGGAGAAATGTATTTAAGCCTGGTTCACCTGTTTTTTGCTTGTATAATTATAAAGTATTTGTGATGAATGTGTAACTGACTATAACCGTAAATGTCTTAAGTTTAAGTTTACTCCAAGAAAAGTTATTAAATATTGCACATTATTATATTTTGGTTTTATTTTGCTGTTAAAGACAATATTGTTTCATGTCTTAGTATATGTTTTACTTCATTCAGCACCTCAATTTGAAGCAGAAGCTCGCTAAGATTAGCATAAAAGAAACTTAATTTTGTAGGCCTTCTTCAGTACATATTATATTACTAAATTCACTTGGCAGACAACTATCATTAAGCGCTTGCACAAACATTGTTATTTGTTAAAAATCTAATCTAAAACATTAACATAACCCTACATTTACAACTGATGCTGACAGACGTCAATATAAAACAAGATTAATTAAGTCATATTTTGCGAAAAACTAACGATGATTTGGGTGCCTCCATTGAAACCTTTAGACATTTTGTCATGTGACATATTGTCGCCACTGTCCTTCTAAAGTCATTGTAATTCGGTCTACAGCTATTAATTAGTTGTGTATGTGTTGTGTTATTGTCTACGAATAACAAGTTAAAATGGTTCACAATGGCTTCACATACCATAAGAAAAAAAGTAGCTTTTGTAGCTTAGCCACATTTTATAGAAAATTAAAAATATCACAACTTGGTTATGTCATACCTGAACAAAACAACCTAAAGCGGAATTTTAAAGAAACAAAAAATAAAAACGAAACAAAGGGTTATGGTTATGATAGATGGCAAAATTATAGTAGTGACTCAAGTACCGCAACTCTCCGCATGCTACAACACAACGCATTACATTTTAAAGAACCGGGGGAATGTTTCTAAATCGTAACCGCGTTGTAATACAGTATAGGGTTAATAAGAACTTTAGTGTAATTGGGTATAAGTGACAGTTGCATATTTAAAGAATCCAAAACCATAAAAGCGTATGGGAGCAGTCATAGACATTTGAGCTTAAGTAATTTTCTCAGTAAAGAAATGCAGCCAACCTAAAACTAAAAGTCCAATAGAACGCCATTGTTTATTGCATTTAGCTATGATGTTTGTTTTTGTGAGTATAAAGATTAAAAATGCATACAAATCTTCACTCTTTATAATAAGATATTTAATGATAATTATTATTTAAACCAAAGTCCAAAATTACATTTTTGAGATTTAAATTAGCCAATATATTTGACAAAAATTTATTGAAAATTAACGAATTTTAAAGGTGCGTAGTTTTTTTACGACTATCAGCAGCATATTCACCAGAGAAATTGCCTGCGTTTCAGTTTTAGGTCCTTAGCATAGCCAGAAAACTAAGTGAGACGCATGTATCCTACCTCAAATACTAATAACGTATTCTATATGCTCTACACCATATTCCCAATCTGAGTGTTTGTAGTCGCCATAACTGTTTTGTTTGTACTAAAACGAACAATACATATTTTTAAAATGGACTAAATAAAGGCAGAAATAAGGAAGTGACGAATAGGGTGAATTATTACTATTCGGCTACTTAAATGGAACTATACAATTCCGTACTATCTACGTAATACACATGCTATTCACGAAATAGTTACCCTAAAATTGTTCCCCATTTTGGTAATGACTATGTAGTCTCACCTTAAGCAGAACGTGGCGACACCAAGTTCCAGTTACTTCAATGAAAATACTTGTGATAACAATGACATATTCTTGACTAAAAGTGCTACTTGGGAACTATCAACATTACGATAGAGTTAAAATTGAATAAAATTAAAAGGACAACCACATAAATTAAAATTCAAATTTAAAAGAGTAGAAGGATCTTTCCATTAGAAAAACCCTAACGTGTTTTTTGAAAATTTTGATGCTCTGCATACCCTGGAAATCCCAGGCAACATACCATATGCCTCTATTGCTATATACACAGGTCCCCTCTGAAAAAGAGAAGTACCATAGGAAGGAATACTAAGTGCATCTCTATTTCTTTTGAATAGTCATACTATCAGAGTAACTCTCCTGATTAGTTCTAAATAATTCTGGGTGTTTCTCTACAAACACACAATCAATGATAGAAAATAAATAGATGGCACCGTAAGAACTTCAAATTGCTTGAAATACGGTTTACATGATGTAGTAGGATGTAAACCAAAGATTACAATGAATTATTCTCTTTTGAGCACGAAAAATGTTAGACGCAGTTCTTCCTGATCCCCAAAACATTATGCCAGAAGTGATTAGTGTCTGTATATTTGAGCAATAGAACATCCTCACTGTTTGAGTGAAAAGCTGATCTCTTAATCTTCGAATTAAGTCACAAAAACTGTTGAATCTAGATTCCAACACGTTAATATGCCTTTCCCAACTGAGAGATGAATCAAGGTTCACCCCCAAAAATTTAATACTCTCAACCATTGGTACACGATTTCCTATTCAATGTTACATTTATCAGGTTGCCTATCAAACCTTATAAGACCCGTTTTGCCTCCATTGAGGTGGAGGTTGTTTTCATTACACCACTGTCTCATCTGCTCCGCAGCCATGGAACAGTCCCCAGACAAACTTCCCCAATCAGGCCCATGCAACAAGATGGAGGTGTCATCAGCATATTGACATACGGCCCCGGCATTGATGCCATCACTCACCCCATTCACATAGAGCAAAAACAAGATTGGACCCTAGAATCGAGCCCTGTGGCATACCCTGTCTCAGTCCTACAGGGCTGAAGTATCCCCAGGTCCCACAAACCACCATCTTCCGGTCAGCCAAGTAAGATTCTATCAAATCTGCACAGACACCTTTCATTCCATGCCTATTAAGTCTTTCTATTAGCATTTTATGGTCAATTGTGTCAAAGGCCTTAGAGAGATCAAAATACAGCCCCGCCACTTTTTCACCTTTATCATTTTTTTCAAATATATATCCAGAGTTTTGAATATTGCTAATTCAGTTGATTTACCAGAGGTGAAGCCATACTGAAAGTCTACGAGAATATTAAATTTTTTTATGAAACTTATTAATCAGCTGTATATTATCTCTCAAAGGCCTTGGACACCGAAGGTAAAAGTGACACTGGTCTGTAGTTACCAACGTCGTGGGGGCCTTTGGCTTTTTTCAAGTCATTGGGAAAATGTCCCATTTCAAAAGAAGCATTTATAATATTGCTCAATGGTCTGCTAAGCAGCTCCACAACATAACAACATATAATATGTAATAGCACCTCATCTAATCCTGATGAAAATTTATTTAGAAGACTCATGATTACTTTAAAAATTTCAAGTTCATTTGTTGAATTTAAATAAAGAGTGTTATTGCAAATCTTATCTGTTAATGCTAAATTATCTGCCTTATCGGCCGAGTAGGGAAGTTCAAATTGCCTACCGAAGGCTTCCACGAGCTCCCTCGAGTCCTCTATAGAATTACCATGATCACTTTTTATAGAAATTAAATGACTGTCTTTTTGTTTATTTATCTGTAAGTTTAGAATAGACCAGGCTAATTTTGACTTATTTTTTGAGTTTTTTATTCAATTATCATTGACAGATTTTTTGTAGTCTAACAAATATGATCTATATTGCTTTCTTACGTTCTTATATTGTTCATAATAGTTTTTAGTGTCAGTAGTGACCCAGGAGTTTTTCCCCTGCTTTAATCTAGATGAACTGACTGGAAACGCTATATCAAAATAGTAAAAAGAAATATTGGAAAACACTTTGTATTTTTGGTTTACCCCAAACTCATTTAAAACATCCCTCCAGGTCTCATCATAAATTAAATCATTGAAAAGTGAAATATTACTCTGTGTGAAAAAACGTTTTTTTAATAAAATTAGGCCTATTATCTTGCACTTCTGTTTCAAATTTAAAAAGTTGGCCATAATGATCTGACAGGTCAGTTATTTGTACCTCACATGAGGATTTTGATTTTAAAAAATTTGAAAAGATGTTATCGATTTGGGTGCCAGTGCAACCAGAGCCTTGCCTTGTTATCCCTGATAACCTGGGTTCTAGACCATAACTAAGAAATATTTGACTACTGAACTGAATTTGCTATATTATCAGAGCTACCAAAATTTGTATTATAATATCCGCCTATTATAAATATTCTGTTGGGAGAGAACAGTTCATCTTAAAGTTCCTGAAGCTTAATTAAAAAAAACATCCTAAGTCCCCAGTAGGCAACCTATACATACATATAGGAATAATATTAACATTACCAATAATAAACTGAGACACACAAAATTCAAGGTCTTTTTCTATAGGTTGTAGGTTTATGCACAATGGGGCCACCTGGTTACCCTTTTTCCAAAAAATAGCTATGACCTCACATTTGTACACAGATCTTGAAGAATAGCACTGCAGCATGTAGTTTTCCAAGCTGACTGACTTTATTTCCTCATTTTGATTCCCATGTTCTGTTATTAACAAAATATCAAGTTTCTTGCAATAGTACTTCCAACTGGAGGATTTTGTTATTGATACTTCGGACATTTTGTGCACTATATTTTTAAAAAGCATTATCTATACATTCATCTATACTACTGAATTTTTCCAAGTTGGTGACAATGAATGCAAAAAGTGGCAATTATATGCACAACATTTCTGTTTTGCAATTTTGAGACGTGACTGGCTTTATATTCGAGGTTGCCATGACTTAGGATTGCCAACTTTTTGTTTCTGAGATAGCAGGCATTGCTGGAAGTAAATGAGTAATATTGTGAGATATGACTTTTCTTTTGAGTTAAATCACTGTTACTTATGGACTAGTGTTACATGTTACCAACCAATTTATTGGTTGACTTCGTAGGTTTGCTAAAAGTGCTTAAGGCATGCCAACACAGAGTTTTTCCAGGTACATCATTAGAGGCAGCAATTTTCAGTTTCCTCAATTATAGTTTCAATAGTATTGATCAGGGCAAGTATGTGCTGTCTGTTTTTATCAATCGCGTTTAACAGAGAGAGACGATTTCTACTTTCCAAGCTATACCTATAACATGGGCATTCGGGGTTTATAATAAATAATTTTTATTGCATTGTGTATCAAACATTTGAGCTTTTTGTCTCCCAATGAAGCTGAAGTTTCCTTCATGATACTCTGATGAATGAAAGCACCTAATTTTAAGCAAAAAAATGTCAGATAAAAAGTTAAAAAAAAAGAGACTGTCAACATGACTACACTAATTTTGCAAATTTAAGACATACATGCAACGAATTAGTAAATGTCACATATAATGATTATATTCACTCTATGGAGGAGGATTCTAAAGCTTTTTGGAAGTTTGTAAACTAGAAAAATAGAAATTATTATATACCAAATTCTATGAGTTATAATGTTGGATTAGTGATGATCCCTGTGATATTGTAAATTTTTTGTATTTTTTTAAGACATTGTTAACTTATCATTGGACATAGACTTTAAGATACTTTTTATTTTGCATTTAATTTTGTTCTAATTGTCTGCTTTGTTTACTTCTATACTTCTGTGTCTGTATATGTAAGTATATGTCTCAGTTTTAATAAGTTTTTTCATATTTTTTATTTTTTGTTTTTTTTTTAATATTGACTGCATAAGGTTAACATATGTTATGAGAGAGGCATTTTATTTATCAAAATATTTCATTATTGGTTTGCTTCATATTTATATGTACTTTTTTATAGCTTTGTCATTAAGAAGTTTCTTTGTACAATAAAGCATTTTGAGTTTTTTTGGAAGATTTTTTCTCAATAGTTTATAGAAATAACGAAGTAATATTGATGAAATTATTGTATCTCGAACAGTTATTATAAATGCCAAAAACAAAGGACAATAGAAACAAGAACACTTTACTGATAGAAAAAATATTAAATACTTACTTTCTCATAATGAGTTTCTTTACATACATAAATTAGATATGCTGTTAGACATGCAAGACATCCTTCACAGTAGGTAGAACATGTAGCTTTTTCGGCCTCATCAAAATATGCATTTAATCTATTAATTGTAGATTCGAAAGCTGGTTTTTCTAACTAGAAATAAAAATAGGAACAGAAACTGAATTAAATTAGTTAGTGGGTGTATTTCAATTTTATATCACAATCTGATTGAAACTATGTAGTAATGTGTAGGTAATCAACACATTTATATCTGCACTTAAGAATAGCAACTGTATTTTCAATAAAATTTGTATGCCACGAAATATATTCTTGTAGATAGAAAATGACGAAGTTCGGCCTAGTTTTCAAACATGCCAATATAAGCATGGTCATTTTAACTTATCTTCATTTTAATTTTCTATATACAAGATGGATTTTAGGAAGGCATTTAACAGTGTAAAGCATTCCATCTTGATTAAGAAACTTAGAAACTATGGAATTGATACCCTTTACTCTCTTGGCTAGACAGTTACTTGTGCGACCAAAAGCAAATAGTAAAATTCCACTACTACTAACTACTAACTACAAATTTGAGGAGATAAAAGTACATTTTGAGGCCTCTCAAGGGTCCCACCTTGGCCCAATACTCTTCATCATCCTTGTAAATGATTTATGCCAGATATTTAAA
Source organism: Kuschelorhynchus macadamiae (assembly GCA_030620095.1). Classification (NCBI taxonomy): domain Eukaryota; kingdom Metazoa; phylum Arthropoda; class Insecta; order Coleoptera; family Curculionidae; genus Kuschelorhynchus; species Kuschelorhynchus macadamiae. Next base: position 183,205 of record JAUTXW010002217.1, on the reverse strand, counting down.
CACTTTTGACCATTATCATCATCTGTGTATGATTGTTACGAAAACCAAATGGAACTAAATATAATCTCTTAAGCATGCTTATTTGGTAGGGGATCAAGAACTGAGTATATTTGGTAAAGGGTCAAGAACTGAGTAGAGTGATGTTGTGGGTCGCATTTTCGACTGTGAGTTGAGATTTAAACATCACATTCAAAACATTATCTCCAAAGCATATAAAATGGCTGGATTTGTTATGAGACAGTGCTGGCACTTCAAGGATGTCGGGACACTAAAATCCTTATATAATTCATTAGTAAGAAGTCATCTTGAGTACTGCTGTGTTATTCTGTCCCCCTTATAAACACACACATTAAAGGGATAGAACAAGTATAATCCAAATTCTAAAAGTATCTTCTACATAAATTAAACATTGACAGTTCAAACCTTAACTATAATGAATGCTCTAAGCTAATTGGCTAATCTTAGACCTAAAAACTCATTGTAATGTGCTTGCTTTGTCTTTTGGTCACATAGACCTTAATGGTGAAGTTGACTGCCCAGAGATATTGAACTATTTGATTTTCGAGTCTCCTCCCACTCAAAAAGACAAATGGAAACCTTCTTGCACAATTAGAGTAGAACTAATGTGGGTAGAATGAATCTATAAACCTTATTTAATAAACTCACTCCCACTATTATTGCAAGACCCTTTGAACATAGAAAGAACACAGGTTAAAATCGACAGTATTTAATCCAGACATTATTTAATCTTACTATTCATTGACAAAATGCAAAGAAACTTCAAATGCTGCAAAAAAAAAGATTTTCTGAACTATTGTTGTATAAATTGTTTAGCTGTCTATCATCCTAATTGCCTGGAACGAAGCACAGAAGCTGCAAAAATTGGAGGATACAAAATTTATTCCTCTGAAGAATGCCAAAATAAAGTAAATAGGGACGATAGTGAACAAAAATTTACAAATGAAATAGAAAACTTAAAGAATGATTTAAAAAATAGAGATAAACATATAAAACGTATGAAACGTAACAGTCAGGTCTTTGAGGAACAAGTTTTACAGGGAGAAAGTAAATTTACTAAAGAATTGGATAAACAGAACCAGTGCATTGCTGATTTTAAAAGTGAGATTAAGAAGTTGCGGTCAGGAAACGAAGACCTAATAAAGGATTCAGAAAATTATAAGAAATCTGAAATGGCAGTAAGTTCTAAAATGGCTGTACTAGTTCAGCTTAATCAGAGCATGGTAGTTACGATCAAGACAATGGAAGGCGAACATAATATTTATTCAAAGGATGTTATAAACTTAAAAGAGGAACTACTAGGGCTAAAGGAAACCGAGTTCAATCAATAAACTACAGACAAGTATAATGACCAATCTCTTTCTCTATTAATTAATGACATATCCAGGAGTTCAACATATACCCAAACAACCTCTACCTCTAGAACAACAGGCACCATGACTGATTATGATGTTGACCTATACTATGAAGCATTACTGTGTGAGGCAATTAAGAACATAATGCAACAAAAGAAACACAAACTGAGCACTTAGAATGTAATATAAATTCTGGCCAAAATGATGTTGCTCCCTCTATTGCTGTTCCAAACACCAAACCTCAAATATTGATAGTGGATGACTGTTGTACCATAAAAGGATCTGGTCTTATGATAAAGAAACACACAAATTCTGAGTTTGATGTAAATTGTCAACAGGGGAAAAAACTTTGATTAGAAAAACTGTTTATGGCAAGCATAGTGGAAATAACGACTATATAGTCATTTTTATGGGAGGTCTTCTTAACAAATAGTGTTAAAAATAAAACTTTGGACATATTATACAGACTATCACATATAACAAACATTGTGATTGTTGAATCGCCATTAGCACCACCAGGGAAGAGGGCGCTGAATAAGTTAATTGAAGACCAGAATCAAAAAGTCAAAGACTATTTTCAAACAAAAACATCTGGAGTGATTATTGTTGAGTTACCTTCCTATATTTCATTTATGAGAGAAGATTATGGATGGCAAATTAAATACAACTGCGAAAAAGGTTTTATAAAATACCTTTGCGATAATCACATAAAACATCCCAGACATTGGCAAAGTATGAACACAGAATACAGATGCTTCTTGCTAGCAAAGAGGATAGTGTTAAAGGATCTGAGTGAAGAAATCAACAAACAAATCCCCTATGGAGTGAAAGAACGTTTTTTCCTCCAATCCGCTCGCCCAGAGCCTAATCGAATGAAAAAATGTAAGTAATGAAAATTAGTTTTCCATCTTACATGCTAATGTACAATGTCTTTGCAATAAGACTCCCAATATTGAAATACGCCTAAAAGAGAAGTCAATACATGGTTTCTGTGCAAACGAGCACTGGTTAAATTCAGTGGAGTTTAGTGTAACAAATGTAGAAGGTTATGTTGCAGCTGCGGGTTTCTGTAGGGACATAATGCCATCTATCTAAAAACAAAAATTCAATCTAACCCAATAAATTTTGATAAATTGTGCTCTGAACAACACTGTGAGGCTGCAGGGGTATATCTTAATGAATATGAGATACAAATTATATCAATTTATAGATCTCCCAATGGTGATTTTGATAAGTTTATTACAACTTTAGCCTTAATTTTAAATAAGCTCGATATTTCCAAACATATTGTTGTGACAGGAGACTTCAATATTCATTTTAACACCGAGGATTCCAAAGCTCTTGAGGTATCTAACCTTTTTCGAACCTTTAATCTGCATGGTGTTGTCTCTTTTAACACGCGAGGTGAAAATTGTCTTGACAACATTTTCACTAATATGCCAATGATGTGCAGCTTGATAAATCTTTGCCACATATCAGACCATGATGGTGTTTTGTGAGTTTGCTATATACATATACTCAACAAACGTGAAAGTAGTAGCAGAGTAAATTACAGGCCAATTACTGAGGAAGGGCTTTTTGCTCTTTATAACAAAATAGAGAGTCAATCATGGGAGTAGATTTCAGATATGACCACCGACATTGAACTGAAGTTTACGAGATTTGTTGACACTGTGTTCTTGTGGATTTAAACAGACAAAATCCCTGTTTAGTTCCTGCCGAAACAGTGAGGAAGTACAAGAAGGCATACCATAATGAGATTTCAAGATCCAAAGTAACTGCTCATGATAACTTCATTACTACTGCAGCAAATCACCCAGTTAGCCATGTGGAAGGTTATTAAAAACAATCAGCCATCCATCCCTTCTTCTCTCTCAGAAAGCTTGAATGCTGAAGCAATCAACAACTATTTTTCTGATGTTGCTAATTTAGTTATTTAGTCTTTACCAGCCTCCAATAACCACTTCTCACAATACCTTCAACAATGTAGAGAAAACTGTTCCTTTAACTTCAATCAAATTACCTATAATGAAGTTAGACAGATAATTGGTGACATGAGAAATAGTAGAGCTACAGACTGTTACAACATAAATACTAAAATAATAACAACCTTAAAAAATGTGATAATATATCCCTTTGCCAGACTTATAAACCAAGCCATAGCACTCCAGGTTTTCCCCAAAGTACTCAAAATTGCAAAAGTTGTCCCTATCTTTAAAAATAAAGGCTCTCCAGATGATCGCACTAATTATCACCCTATCTCATTGCTACCGATCCTATCCAAGGTATTTGACACTTCGAGTCAAATAACCTCTTTTTCCAACAGCAGTTTGGTTTCCGTAATGAAAGGACTACTGCTCATGCTGTTGACTGTCTTGTGAGGCATGTGATTAAGAGTTTTGAGAATGGCTGTGATACTTATGCCTCCTATCTAGATCTTACAAAGGCGTTCGATTGTGTTTCTCATGAGATCCTACTGAAGAAACTTCCTTATTATGGTTTTCAGCCAGAGAGCACAGGTCTCCTAAAATCATAGTTATCTGATACAACCCAGTTTGTATCTTGCAATCAAGTCACATCCATGAGTAGAGCAGTTAAGTGCGGTGTGCCCCAGTATGCTGATGATACCACAATATTCACTTCTTATCCTCCTTCGCAGATAGAAAACTCATGTATCTCTGAAACTGCCTCAAACATTGAAGACTGGTTTGTCACTAACAGACTGTGTATGAATGCTGGCAAAAGCGAGTCAATCAATTTCACTTTGAGTAAAGGTAAAAAGATCATAGATTTTTGGCAGATTGCTCCAAGGAAGTGAATTTTCTGGGGGTAACTCTAGATACTGTGCTATCTTGGACAAAAGTCCACTTATTTGATCAGAAACCTGGCTAAGTGTGGAACTCTTCTGGCAGCCTACCATGGCTACTTTGGCTCTCTCATGTCTTATGGCGTACTAGAGTGGGGTCATCACGATGTACATGACTATCAGACAAGGCATGACACTAATCTAATAATTAACCATCTCTGCCTCACTAGGGCCAGGGTGGACACTAACTACTATGGTCCAAAGTTTTTCAATTGCTTACCCTCTCATATTAGAGCCGTAGAGATGAACACCTTTAAGAACACCTTGAAAAAATACCTTCTGCAGAATGCTTTTTATACTTTTGAGGAGTATTTCAATACTGGCTTCCACTTTTAGTCTTAGTTACTGTGTCTTTTTTTGAGTGTTTATTATTTTCTAATTCTATTTTATTATGATAGGTACATTTGAAACTTTTTAGCATTATCCACTGACTATTGTGCATCAATTTTCAGAATTTTTAAAATTGTTATGGAGTGTTTGACTGCAAACCCATGCATTTTACTTTTGTACGTTTGTAAGAAATGTTATTTAATATTATATTTATTGTTATTTTGACTTGCGTAAATGCAATTTTATTGTATACTGACATCAATAAAGATCTATCTATCACTATGATTCTAGAAAGTTCCTCCGAAAGCTTCAAAAAGGAAGTTAAACATCATCTGACCAGCAGAAGTCATAACCAAATTGGCCTATCAGTCAGACTATAACTAGATTCTTGCTTGACTTTTCATATATAGACTGTTGAACTAATAGTATTATTTATATATTGTTTTTTGTTTGTATATAGTGATAAACATGACTCCTTTGTTGTACAATTTGGGCATTGCCTGTAATATGTCTATGTGTTAAAATAAAAAAAAATAAATAAATAAAAAAAGATTAATAAGTTTTTTGTTTATTGATTTTTGATAATTGTTTTATTTAGGACTGCCATCCTTATTTCAATCTGGAGTCAAGGACTACTCCTAGAAAACTCCTCTCTGATGGATTTGATACAGTAATAAGGTCCCTCATTCTGTATACTACCCTCTTGGTGTTATCAGAATTTAAAACAAATGTGTTTATCAGACATACACCCACTCGGTGCTCTCAAATGTGTTGAAAGGTAATGGTATATGCGAACGTGGTTCTTCTTAAAAGAAATATTTGGAAACTCATGTATGTAGAGTGAAATGATATACATGTGAATTTATATATAAATAAAATATACAAAAATGTACAAACTTTGTTTCTGGTAAAAACATGACTCAAATACTTACCCGACCTTCTAGTTCTGGCGGAAAACTATTTCGGAACCTAACCACGGTTCCTTCTGTATAATCTCTTGGTATAAAAACTTTCAGGCACTGAGGCTGAGCCATTTGTTCGGTTTCTCCTGCCCTGCCCCCGTTATTGTAATAATTAGACATTTTCTATTTACGTTGCGAGTGTAAATAAAACAGAGCCACACAACTATGCGAAATCAAAAAAAAATATAGACAAAGGTCTCTTTAATTCCAATAAAACTACAAACATTACCAAAATTTTTATAAATTATAAATTCTTTCCTCCATAATTAATTTGTACATTTTATAGACATGAGACAGCCTCGTCCCAATTTAATTGGCGTTGACAGTATATATAGCCATGCAACAGTCGAATCGATATTCTTATTCACCAACATTGAAATCGATAGATTAATGTGGGGGCAAACCTCTTCCTTACAGGAATACGCTTGGCTGCTAATGATAATTTATGACTATAAAGCGTTTATATTATTTATCTTAATCTTGTCTTACATTAAGTTAAATGTTAAGGTTTATGTATTATTGTAAACATTTATGATTAATGTGTTTGATGTTTTGCTATAATATTTGAATTCTGGCGAAATCCTTATTAGATGTTTTTGTTTTACATGAATAGATCAACAGCGAATTATATCATTAGAGGCAATTTAAAAAAGTTTTCGTCCAGATATTGCTTTTATTAATTTGTAGGTGGTTTGCCGATTAAACGTATTTAAAAATACTACAACTTTTATTAAACCAATAAGAACCATCCTTAACTATCAATCCGACGGTTATACATACAAAAACAACAGTAGTTAGTGACTAAAGTTAATAAAGATTATCTCTTTGTCCACACGGTTCTCTCTTGCTATTACATTAGATTTTATAATTAAACTGTTTCAACATTACCAAAATTTTTATAAATTATAAATTCTTTCCTCCATAATTAATTTGTACATTTTATAGACATGAGACAGCCTCGTCCCATTTTAATTGACGTTGACAGTATATATAGCCATGCAACAGTCGAATCGATATTCTTATTTATCAACATTGAAATCGATAGATTGATGTGGGGGCAAACCTCTGCCTTACAGGAATACGCTTGGCTGCTAATGATAATTTATGGCTATAAAGCGTTTATATTATTTATCTTAATCTTGTCTTAAACATTATGTTAAATGTTAAGGTTTACATTTACGTATTATTGTAAACATTTATGATTAATGTGTTTGATGTTTTGCTATAATATTTGAATTCCGGCGAAATCCTTATTAGATGTTTTTGTTTTACATGAAGAGATCAAGAGCGAATTATATCATTAAAGGCAGTTTAAAAAAGTTTTCGTCCCAATATTGCTTTTATTAATTTGTAGGTGGTTTATTTGCCCATTAAACGTATCTAAAAATACTGCCACTTTTATTAAACCAATAAGAACCATCCTTAACTATCAATCCGACGGTTATACATACAAAAACAACAGTAGTTAGTGACTAAAGTTAATAAAGATTGTCTCTTTGTCCACACGGTTCTCTCTTGCTATTACATTAGATTTTATAATTAAACTGTTTCAACGGTAAATGTTGGGCTTTCTTTGTTCCTTTAGGGCGTTTCTTAAGGAGCCTTTCCATCTAGCATTGTAGCTGTGACATTCTCGCACCTTGCTTTATCAGTAAATTATTTTTTATTAGCTTATTTTTAATTGTTTGTTTTATTTTTCTTTTCTACAGTTGTTTTCAGGTGTTTAAATATTTAATAATTAAATGTTTGTGCATAAAACTGGGTCGTTGAGTGTATAACAGTTAACTTTCAAAATAGTTTGAATAGTTTTATTTGATGGTAATTTATTTACAAAATAGTTTCGATCATTTTCCAATAGCTTTTTATATTTAATTCAATGTTTGGGGGGTGTTTTAACGAAAGTGGATAAAGCTGTAACTGCTTTTAAAAAACATAATCCCAATATTTTAATCACTATATACCCGTAGATAACTGTATATTGACATAAAATCTGCCGCCACCTTTTTAACTTTTTAACCTTTCGGTACATTGCTATGAAATTTAGAATAATTTTATATGAGCAAATAATTCTCCGTTTTTTTTAGAAAACGAATACTTTTAAGGGGGATAGAGATATATCATGTTGAAGGTCTGTTTATTCTTAATTTGACACCCGGTTTTAAAAATATTTTATTCCGGCCATTCTCAAATGACAATCAATAAAACAATTTAATTTGATTTTCTAATATGTGGTTTTGTGCTATACTGCACTTGGAGCAACAATTAAGTGTCACTGTCTTGGTTTTCTGATATTTGACATTTAAAATGTTCTTATCAAGTGTTTTAATAGTTTCCCAGAATTTTATTCAGCTGAAGCGCCTCCTTTGGTAGAAGAACAAAAACGAAGCAGTTAACATCTTTGACGAGGCTGATGTGAATTATCAAAAGTTGTTGTTCGTACGTAAGAACATTTTAAAAACCAACAAATTTTAACCGTATAAAATGAGAATGGTCCAAGAGATGTAGATTTTCGGTACTTTTGAATGCCCGTTACTAATCGTTACTCGAGTATCGAGTAATCATTTCTTTTATTAGTTACTTTCATTACTCTCGTTAAAATCGTTACGTATATCTATGTAGTGGTTCGAATACGAAATTGGTAGTATACAATGTTTTAAATTAATTACAGTGTAAAATGGTAAATTTTTAGGCGTGAACACTTAAAAAAACTAATATCAACATACACGGCGCCACTTTTTCAAGGTAATAGGGAATATTTTTTTAATCAAAATAATTAAATAAAATAAAATAGGTTATTACCTTGTTCGAATAAATTAAACAAATTGATTTCAACATTTCCTTTACCCCAGAACTTAATCTTTTCATCACATTCAATTGTGCTGCAAGATATAAAGTCAATTAAATAAGAAAATTTTTTACACTGAGTTTTTAGACATTTCATTCGGCCGCAATTTTGTTTCGCCATTTTGAATTCGATCACAATTTTACCAGTTTATCTCTATATCACAATTAATGGATGCCCAAAATTTAAAATTAATCTAATAAATAGTTTTTCAGATTACTTTTTTTAAATAATTTATCAGGCCGCCATTTTGTTTTGCTGTCGTGGATTCACACATGTTGTTTCCTGTAACACTTGACTTTTATGCAAAATTTGAGGTAAATTGGATATTTTGTTTTTTAGTAATAATTTTTTTAAACATTTTACTAGGTTGCCATTTTGTTCTGTCATTGATTTTTTACCAAAATACTACCAGGTCATCCCCACAAAACCCTTAATTTTTGACCAAAATTTGAAGCCAAGCCAATCGGGTAAGTAGTTTTTAGCTATACCGCGAACTGACAGACAGACAGATCAATGGAAATGAAAACATATTTTTTGGCGTCTAGAGACGCTAGAATGTAAATATATGTAAAACCTGGAATCGGTTAAGCAGTTTTTACGCTACGCCGCGAACTGACAGACAGACCGATAAATTGCCCGACGGAATTGATAAAACATATTTTTTGGCATCTAGAGACCGTAAAACGTGACGATATAAAAACCTAAGAGGGTGACTTTTTTCAATATTACAAACATTTTATTTGGCCGCCATTTTGTTCGGCCATTTTGAATTAGTACCACAATTTTACTAGTTGACCACCTGTATCACAATAAGTTATGGCACACAATTTAAAATCAATCAATTAAGTAGTTTTTTCAGGCTGATTTAAATATTTTATTAAACCGCCATTTTGTTCCACCATCTTGCATTCGTACCAAAATTTTACCAGTTGATTCCAACATAACACTTTGATGTTTGTGCAAAATTTGAGATGTATTGGATAAGTATTTTTTGATAATAATTTTTTTAATATTTCATTAGGCCGCCATTTTGTTTCGCCACATTGGATTTTTACCAAAATATTACCAGGTCTTTCCCATACGACTTTTAATTTTTTGTCAAAATATAAAGTCAATCGGGTACGTAGTCTTTAAGGTATGCCTCGAAATGACAGACAGACAAACACACCGACAGATGGACGGATGGAATTGATAAAATATATTTTTTGGCATCTAGGACGCTGAAGATATGTATCACCTAAGACCGCTATTTTGTTCGGTCATCTTCAGTTAGTACTTCTTAAAGCTTTTTAACTTGTATTTGCAGGCTTTTTAATCTAATCTCAGAAGCAATTTCAAAATTTTCTGGTATTGCCAACTTCTATTTTAGTATTTATTTCGTATCCTGTATGATGTAAATGACATTATTTTTTAAATCAATCTTATTTTTCAGATAAGCAAAATGTTCCATTAATAATAACTTTCCGCCTAAAATCACAAACAAAAAACTTGTCGATTAATGTTACTCATTTTCGACTTATTTACTAAAAAATGACCTAAAAACTACACCTCGAATAAAAAACTATGAATGACTTTTTATCTCATATTGTTACGCTCTCCAATTTGGGTGAGAAATTTTGATTTCTTAATTTTTTTGTTTTACCTAAAAATAATAACATTAAAAATAACTGCTTTAAATGTTCCTTAAACCTAAGCTGCGTATCCATTACAACCCCCAAATTCTTGGCATTATCAACAAACTTTATTTTAAATCCATTAATTGTTACATTGAAAGCATGCTAATAACATTAAAAAAAAAACAAAATATAATCCCATTTTAAATATTTTAGAAAATAAATTCTGACCACATCAAAAAACCGACCGTGCAATCCGTGCAAACCCATTCCTAAAGAAAGTGCTCCCGAATGAGGCGAAATAATTTTAGCTTGGAAAGTTTCGACTTCTGACCTATTTAACAACGGCCGGTGCCGATGCCGGCGAGTCACCTGATTACGACAGAGCGGGATGGCGATTGCCGATGCACGCGTTTTCTATTGCATTCTTGAGGCGATAAATCTGTAGCTTGGATATGCTTTTATTGGTTATTTAAATCACATGACAGAGCGAAATATTCCAACGGCTTCTTTTTACGTGGTGCGTGCGGCTGAGAAAGAAATAGGAAATAGATTGCGATAATCGCTGATTGAGGGCGTTCTGTCTTTTAAGGTGAATAAATACGCGTGAGTAAGTTTTTGTTTTGTTTTGATTTGGTGAGTTGGACCGTTCCATTTTTTGTATTTGCTTTTTGCTTTTGAAATGAATCCTATTCACGACATTATTGCTTCATTAATTGAAACGTCTTTTTTAAGAAGAAGCGAAACTGAAAAGAAACAGATATTAGGTAGCCGTCCGACGCCGAAAATTTTAGCAATATTTAACGATAAGAGGCAAGGTAAAAAATATTCAAGAACTTTTCAAATATCTTGGTACGAAACTTATAGGTGGCTATGCGGAAGTATTTATAAAGAAAGCTTATATTGTTGGGCTTGTATTTTATTAGGTTGCGTCAAAAATAATTGGAGTTCAGGGGGCGGATATTCGGATTTAAAAAATTTTTCACGAGCAGTAAAATCGCATGAAAGTTCAAGAGAGCATATTAAAAATGCGGTAGCACTTACAAGACTGGAGCAAAATAGGGCGACTATTGCGGATGCACTACAAGAAAATGCAAGTCTTAATAAAATTGTTTATAATGAAAATGTTCGAAAAAACCGTTTATTATTAAATTATTTAATTGATGTTACTATTACTTTGGGTAAACAGGACTTGGCATTTTAAGGTCATAATGAAACAACAGATTCTTTTAACCGTGGCAATTTTAAGGAAATATTTGCATGCTTAATAAAAAGAAATGCCGAACTTACTGAACATTGTGCTAAATTTAGTAATATTTTTACGGGACAATCTAAGACTATACAAAATGAACTAATTGGTTGCATACATGACTATATTCAAGAATATATAAAAAAAGAAATCAATGACACCGATTGTTGTTTTTTTGGCGTAATTGCGGATGATAGTACTGATATAACAGAAAAATCACAGTGTTCGATAACAGTTAGGTATGTGACCAACGGATCTTTAAAAGAAAGATTTTTAGGATTTTTTAACGTTAGCGATAATAGAACAGCAGAGAGCCTTTTTCATTTAATACAAAACAGCTTAGAGCCTTATGACTTTAAAAATAAATTGGTCGCGCAGTGTTACGATGGGGCTAGTGTTATGGCAAGTGAAATAAATGGGCCTCAAACAAAAGTTAGATCTATTGCTCCTTTAGCTATGTTTACTCATTGTTGCGCCCACAGATTAAATCTAGTTTTACAACAGGGAACAAAACTGATTTCCCAAAGTCGTATATTTTTTGCCACTTTATTAGGAATACCAAATTATTTCCAGCAATCACCAAAACGGTCTTTTGTGCTTAATCAGATAGTAGGTAAAAGAATTCCGCGAGCTGTAGAAACGCGATGGTATACACGGTCTAAAATTTTAAACTTAGTGGCTAATGAATGGGACAATTTAATTATAGTATTTGAAACTATTATTAATGACTTAAGTTCTGGAACAGAATCTATTAATGGTGCAAAAGGATTTCTAAAGCATTTTAATGATTTCGAATTTTGCCTTTTAACGCATATTTATAAACAAATTTTTAGTTGCACTGATGTACTGTTTCAAATATTACAGTTAAAGCATTTAGATATAAATTACTGCATTTCGCAAATAAACCTTGCCACGCAACGAATTATTGAATTTAGAAACGAGGACCATTTCAAAGAACTTTTCAATATTGCTAAAAAAGCCACTATTCTGCCAACTAACACACGTCGAGGGCAATGTTCTAGCGACTTTGATATTTTTACTAAATATAAAATATTATATTTCGAAATAATAGATTGTATAATTCTTCAATTAGGGACGCGGTTTGAAAATTTAAATAATTTAAATTTCTTTGCTTTAGTCGATTGCACAAAATATTCGGAATATGTTAAATGCTTTCCAGACGACTTATTAAATAATTTATTAAAAAATTATCCAAACATTTTTGACAGAGATAGGTTAAAGAATGAGCTTTCTGTATTGTATAGGGATGAACAATTTTCAAATTTAGATGTGGAAAAAAGTCTAGCTTTGTTATTTAAAGATTTTAAAGCAATTTTTGCGGAAGCATATAAGCTTTTTAATTTAGTTTTAACTATTCCCGCAAGAAGTGTATCGGCCGAACGAAATTTTTCATGTCTTAAACGGATCAAAACCTACCTAAGAAACACAATGACACAAGAACGGCTTTCGGGTTTAGCAATGATGTCAATAGAGCAGGAATTACTGTCAGAACTTAGTGAAGACCAAAACTTTTACGACCAAATTATAGATAAATTTGCAACCTTAAAAGACAGACGTATAGATTTAATGTACAAAAAGTAGTTTTTTTATCTTATTTCATACAACTATTTATTTTAAGTTTTAATAAACTAAATTATGTTTTTATTATCGCAATCACCGCTATATTTTAGTCATAGGTGTACATATTTTACTTGTTTTGTTTACTTTTTATTTACTTTTTTTAGAGTTTATTTTTTTAGTTTTTAATGGTTTAGTAGGGCTATTGGCGATGACCTCCATTAAAAGAAAAAGGTCAACGCGTCGCAGAATAATACCTCATGGGTGACGTGGAAATTTATTCACATTTAAACAAAATTAACCTCATGTAGCCTCACCCTTCAATATACTCACGAGCCGCCACTGAAAGACAACAAGGGTCCTAAGACGGATCTTTGAGGTAAACCAGCAGAAAATATTGTTGTTTCATCAGATTGCTTATTGCCAGACAATATTGTTTGAGATCGGTTTTTTTAAGTATGACCCGATAAGAACAGACTCCCTAAGTGGTTTTTAACACTGATTTTCGTATTCGTACCAAAATTTTACCAAATTATATCTCATTTTTGTGCAAAATTCGAGTCAATAGGATAAGAAGGATTTTTAGCTTAGTCATCTTTTAAACATTTTATTTGGTCTCCATTGTTGTTCTTGAAATCGTACCAAAAGTTTACCAGTTTATCTCTATACTAGGCTCAACTCTAGGGCGAAATTTAAAAGCAAACAAACAAGTAGTTTTTTCAGACTGATTTTTTATTAGTTTTATTAGGCCGACATTTTGTTTTACCATTTTATATTCGCACCAAAAGTTTACTAGTTCATTCTTATATCACACTTGACTTTTATGTAAAATTTTAGCTAAACTAGACAAATAGTTTTTTAGTAATACTTTTTTTACCATTTTATTATTTTGTTCCACTACATTGGAAAAAAACCGTAAATCTCCTTTACCTGGAACTTCCGTCGTTATGATTTTTTTTGCATTTGTTAGGAATAGTGAAGTGTGACCCAATGTAGTTCAGAACATGTTCTCACAGACAAAGGATACAAAAAGAATTGTGCAGTTACCGTAGAATATAACACCATATCAGACCACAATAAGCTGTTGATTGCAATACAACAGAAAATAAAAATTCACAAATTAAAAAAAACATATGAGACCAAGGGAATTGATCTTAAGAAATTCACAACGCTTTTTAGAAATAAATTTTCAATAACTAATATAAAATCATTTCAGGAACTCACTGATGTTATACAGTCATGTAAACCTGATTCTGAATATATAAAAGTTATAAAATGCCACGAAAATAATACATGGATAACGGAGGAACTTATTTTAGAACTAAGTGGACTGAAGCTGGAAATGATGCAAGAAAACAGTGGAAATTTATTAACGGTCTTTTGAAAAACACAAATAAAAATACGTGTATCCAGTCTCTTGTTGGGTTGGAGAATGCAGAAGTGAGTGATCCGCAGGATATTGTCAATGAGCTTAATAATCATTTCGTAAGTATAAGGAAAAATACTGCGAAAAATATTGAAACAATAACTCAGAATTTCTCACCCATAGATCGTAGTAACCTTAATTTTGAGGAAATTCACTGTGACAATAGTTTGTATATCAAGCCTACGGATGAATTAGAGGTCAGAAATATTATATTCAGCTTAAAAAAGAACGCCGCACCGAGACGTGACCAAGTAAGTGTGAAAGATATTCTTAATTTGCAAGAAGTACTTTCTCCGATATTAATCTCATTGATAAAGTAAAGTTAGTCCAATATTTAAATCTGGATCGAGAGACTGCATGGGTAACTATAGACCTATTAGTGTAGTAAGTGTTTTTTCTAAAATAATAGAGGTGGTTTTGAAAAGTAGAATGCTATCCTTTATACAAAAATTTATAACGGTGGATGAGTTCCAATATGGCTTCATAAAAAATAGCAGCACATTGAGTGCAACAGCAGATCTGCTTAATAACGTATCAACAGGCTTAGATGATAAGAAAATTTGTATTGTAGTTTTTATAGACCTTCAAAAGGCCGTTGATGTGGTGAGCCATGATGTGTTATTGGGTAAGTTGAGAATATGGGATTTAGAGGTATTATGTACAAAATCATTCAGTCGTATTTACTAGATAGAAAACATTATGTAAAATTAAATACGCACATCAGTAATACAAAAGTAAGTAACTGTGGAGTGCCCTAGGACTCTGTACTTGGGCCTCTTCTCTATTCCCTTTATGTACTGAGTCTAAAGTGTTCTGGTCTGCGAGGTAGATATTATACTTTTGCAGATGATACTGTCCTTACTGTAAATGATGATCTGAGGCTGTACACCAGCTGGTTATTATGTAATAAACTAAAAATAAATATTCTAAAAACTAAATATATACTTTTTAAACAAAAAAAAATAAATTATTATACCCACCCAAAATTGAAATTAATAGTTTAATTATTGAACAAGTAAAATCATATAAGTATATTGGACTTATTCTTGATGAAAATCTTAGTTGGAATGAACATATAAATCACGTAACAAACAAATTAATTCAAATGATCAGTGCGGTATACAGTACCAGGCATTATCTCACAAAAATAGTAAATTAAAGGTTTATAATGCATATTTCTTGTCTCATCGTAGATACCTAATTGCGATATGGGGTACCTGTGGGTTGGTGAAGTTTAAAAACATAGAAATTTTGCAAAATAAAACATTAAAAATACTTTTTAATTACGATATGTTTACCCACACGGAGGATCTATACAGAGAATTGGATGTCTATAACCTAAGAAAAATATTAGGATTTGAACAATGCAAACTCATGCATAAAATTATAAATAAAAAACAAAAATCAAATATCAATGTTATATTTTCGAGAGATCTGCATAATTACAACACAAGATCACAGAACAATATATTTTTGAATAACGTAAGAACTAACAAGGGTCTTTATAATCCATTTTTTCACGCATCTGCCGAATACAATAAGTTATTGATTATCTTAGGAGTATAGCTGGTTACCACAAATTTGTTAAACACTTAAAAATATGCTTAGGTTAGAAAGAATAATTTATTATTGTGATAGATGCCACTATAGATTTCTTTATTTTCATGTTATATTTTTCCCGATACCAGTGCTTTTAATACTGTTTGGGGGATTTAGCTTTTATGATTTAAAAGAATTTGTATATCAATTTGCTGTAGTTCTTTGGCTAATAAACATAGTCACAGTATACAGGGTTATTCACGCAACCCATTCATTAAAAGTTTTTGATGATGCCATTTAGATAAAAATTTCAAATTTTGGGATTAAGGTAAGGTCAAGGGGTCCTTCTTTTTTGAAATATTTTCAACTTCCTGTCACTTCCGTTTTAACCGGAAGTTGGTATCAACTTGCTTATTTAAAATGGAACACCCTGTATTTTATGATATTTTTGGATTCTACGGAGAATTTTAATGCTATTTTATGCAGCATGTCCTATACCTAGGTTCAAGCGTTCTTAAGATACTTGACCTTGAACCAAAAATAAGCCTTCGGGGTACCAAATTTTGAAATCTCATATTTTTATAAGTTTTGAAGATATAATCTTCATATTTTGCAGACGATCGGTAAATAATCTTAGGTTTCTATTTTTTTATTGAATTTGTCTATTTTTATACAGGGTGTCCTAAATTCAACGGCAAACACTCACATTTTCAAAGCCGCTAAAGTCTGTTTTTTTAAATCTGACACCCTATAGCTTTATGCACTATCAAATGTAGAATTTAATTTTCTATCGAACTGTATTAAGGTTCCCTATACCTATTCGTAACCATTTTCGAAATAATCAGGTTTTTATTAAACTATCATATGTATTTGCTAAATGCTTAAACCTTCCCGTAGTAAGCCATGGAAAACAATTGTGCTTTTCTATTCAACAGGACAGCTGATTTGAAACTTTAAATTAAAATAAAATAACACTCAAAAGCTGATATTCTCAATTTATTTTAATATTTGCGGAGAATGTTACAAAATATTGGAGAGAACGTGCCATATTTTTAATGGAAAACATCCTCATTTTTCGGAAAAGTTAAAGTTATAAAAATGTAATAAATTGTTTACATTTGTTTTAGTCAACTTAAAAATTATAGCAATCTAACAATCAACAATAAATAAATAAAATAATAAAATTGAATTATAACAAATGTTCTATATGCTGTCCGTTCATACACATTTAAATTCTTCTTTGTACAGTTGCTGTGGCCCGTTGAATTTGTCCGTTTTCTAATTCGGCAAAAGCTGTTCGTATCCTGTCCAGTAAATCTTGTTGGTTATTTACTGGGGAAGCATAGACTTTACCTTTGATAAATCCCCATAAATAAAAGTCTAGGGGTGTTAAATCAGGCGATCGCGGGGGCCATCTCCAAGAGCCATTGTGACCAATCCAGCGATCTTCAAAAATTCGAAATAATTGGAGATAAACTGCAGCGGAATTATGTGCTGGTGCCCCATCTAATTGATACCAATAATTGTGCAGCTCACCAATAGGAATTTCTTCTATAAATTCAGAAACCGTCCCTCGTAGAATTTCCAAATACTTATCACTGTTTAAATTGTCTTCATAAATACAGTACCGCACCTGATCATTTAATACTATACCGAAAACATTGAAGCTAAACCTCTCTTGAGAACGTGTTTCGCGTAAAGCGTGTGGATTTTCTGCTGCCCAGAAATGTTCGTTTCTTATATTTGTTATTCCTTCTCTAGAAATTTTCGCTTCATCGGTCCAAAATATTTTTGAAAGGAATTGAGGGTCCTCTTGAATTTTCAAAAACATGAATTCGCAAAATTCTACTCGTCGGACGTCATCACCAGGTCTCAAGGTTTGCACGTTTTGGAAGGAATAAGGGTGCATATGATGTTTGCTCAAGATTCTTTCGACAGATGAAGAAGAAATTCCCAAATCGTTTTCTGCAGACGGTATTGAACTTTGCGGGTTTACGTGGAAATAAGCTAATGTGTTTGTTATGTTATCCTCGGCATTTGTCACTGGTTTCGGAACCAGTTTTTGTAACTTTAACCTTGCCAAAACGCAAAAAAGTTCGTTTCAATCCTCTTGAATTTTGACTTGTTCATTGGTGGCAAATCAGGGTGGCGTTCATTAAACACACGACACGTTCTCTCCAAAATTTTATAACATTCTCCATGAATATAAAACAGATTGAGAATATCAGCGTTTGAGTATTCTTCCATTTCGATTTGGAAGATTTAGTTTATCACTGACAGCTTTCGATAAATAACGCATACTAATCATCTGTCATATTGGATATTGGATCTCAATTGTTTTTCTATGGCTCACCATTGGAACATGTAAACATTTAAGCAAATACATACGATATTTTTATAAAACCCAATTATTTCGAAAATGGTTACGAATAGGTAAAGGGGACCTTAATACAGTTCGATAGAAAATGAAATTCTACATTTGATAGTGCATAAAGTTATAGGGTGTCCCATTTAAAAAAACGGACTTTAGCGGCTTTGAAAATGTGAATGTTTGCCGCTGAATTGAGGACACCCTGTATAAAAATAGACAAATTTAATAAAAAAAATAGAAACCTAAGATTATTTACCGATGGTCTGCAAAATATGAAGATTATATCTTCAAAACTTACAAAAATATGACATTTTAAAATTTGGTACACAGAAGGCTCATTTTCGGTTCAAGGTCAAATGTCTTAAGAACGCTTGAACCTAGGTATAGGACATGTTACATAAAATAGCATTAAAATTCTCCGTAGAATCCAAAAATATCATAAAATACAGGGTGTTCCATTTACAATAAGCAAGTTGATACCAACTTCCGGTTAAACAGGAAGTTAAAAATATTTCAAAAAAGAAGTACCCCTTGACCTTACCTTAATCCCAAAATTTGAAATTTTTATCTAAATGGCATCATCAAAAACTTTTAATGAACGGGTTGCGTGAATAACCCTGTAGATATGTTACAAATACTGTCTTTTCAAACATTTTTATTGGGCGCAATTTTGTTCCATCATATTGGATTCCTACCAATATTTTACCAGTTTCTTTGTGTCTATGTCACACTTGACTTTTGGGCATAATATAAAATAAATTCGATAAGTATTTCATATTCACATTTAATTTTTAATTTTAATAAATCGCTATTATGTTTCATGGATTCATATCAAAATATTACCGGTTCCTTCCTATTTAACACATGATTTTTGTTCAAAATTTGAGGTAAACTGGATAATCAGTATTTTTAGTAATCATTTTTTTAATACTGTTCCGTCATGTTGGATTTTTACCAAAATATGACTAGGGCATTCCCATATGATCCTTCATTTTAGACCAAAATTTGAAGTCAATCGGGTAAGTAGTCTTTAAGCTATGCCGCGAACTGACAGACCGACAGACGGACCGGCGGAATTGACAATATATACTTTTTGGCACCTAGGGATGGTAAAACGTGAATATATGTAAAACCTGAGAGGGTGAATTTCTGCACGATTACAAACCCCTATACCACAGTTAGTTATGGCACACTATTGGAAATCAATTCATTAAGTAGTTTTTTCAAACTGAATTTTGAAATATTTTATTAAGCCGCCATTTTGTTTCGCCATCTTGGATTCGTACCAAAATGTTACCAGTTGATTCCATCATAATACTCTGATGTTTGTGCAAAATTTTAGCAAATTAAATAAGTAGTTTTTTAATAATAATCCTTTTAACATTTCACTAGGCCGCCATTTTGTATCGCCATATTGGATTTTTACCAAAATATTACCAGGTCATTCCCCTTAATTTTTGAACAAAATTTGAAATCAATTGAGTAAGTAATCTTTGCGCTATGCCGGGAAATGACAAACATCCGACAGACAGATCGACAGACGGACCGGCGGAATTGATAAAACATATTTTTAGCATCTAGGGATGCTAAAACGTAAATATATGTAAAACCTGCGAGGGTTTTACATATATTTACGCCATTTTGTTCGGTCATCTTGAATTAGTATCACAATTTTACTAGTTGGCCCTATATCACAATTAGTTGTGGTATACCATCTGAAATAAATCTATTAAGTAGTTTCTTCAGATTGTATTTTTAATTATTTTATGAAGCCGCCATTTTGGATTTGTACCAAAATTTTACCAGTTGATTTCATCATAATTGTGCAAAATTTGATATAAATTGGATAAGTAGTTTATTAATAATAATCTTTTCAACATTTCACTAGGCCATATGACCTTTAATTTTTGGTCAAAATTTGAAATCAATCGGAAAGTAGTCTTTAAGCTGTGCCGCGAACTTACAGACAGACGGACAGACCGACAGACGGACCGACTGAATTGATCAAACATATTTTTTTGGCATCTAGGGACGCTAAAACGTAAATATATGTAAAACCTGAGTTGTGATTATTTCGCGATTACAAACATTTTATTTGGCTGCCATTTTGTTCGGCCATCTTGAGTTAGTACCACAAATTTACTAGTTGATCTTTATATCACAATTAGTTATAGCACACAAATTGAAATCAATCCATTAGGTAGTTTTTTCAGGTTGAATTTTGAAATATTTTATTAAGTCGCCATCTTGGATTCGTACCAAAATACTACATACATACATACTACATACACTAGTTGATTACAACATAATACTTGATGTTTGTGCAAAATTTGAAAAAAATTATATAAGTGGTTTTTTAATAATAATTATTTGAACATTTCGCTAGATCGCCATTTTGTTTCGTCATATTGGATTTTTACCAAAATGTTAACAGGTCATCCCCCTATGACCCTTAATTTTTGGCCATAATTTGAACTCAGTTTGGGTAAGTATTTTTTTAGCTATGCCGCGAACAAGCAAACAGATAGACAGACAGACCGTCGGAATTGAGAAAACAAGTTTTTGGGCATCTAGGGACCCTGAAACCTGAAGATCTGAAAAAATCTTGGAGGGCAATTTTTTATTAATTAATAATTAAAATACTTCTCTTTTACACGGCAAGTAATATAACTAAAATAATAAAAAACTTTTTTGTCCTGTCCTCGAATTTTCTAATAAAACATTTTCCGGGAATGACCCTGTATACATTTCTCTTTCACCGTGGTTTTGAAAGTGCAATCGAAGGCGCCCAAGTTAAAAATCCTAATTTTATAAAGTAAAACTACACAACCAATTACCCAGTAATTACTTTTCCCTTCTTCATAATTGCCCGAATAAAATTATTAGACACTTTGCGGGAGTAGGTTATTTATGGCAGATAACAAATTAACTATTAAAAAGCGACAATTCTTAGCCCGTATATCGCAGACACTTAGTCTTTTAATACTAAAAATCGTTAATTTCCAATAATTACCTAATTACTTGCCGGGATAATTCAGTTTGGACGAATTTCTTTTTATTAACCTACTAATATACTTTCTGCTAATAAATTAGATATGAAAATTTTCAGGGACCCATTTGACAAACCTTTAAACGTTGGTAAACATCTTTGAATCGTACATTTAACTTCAATATTTCTATATAATATGCATCCGAATATAATAAAAAGACGATCGACCTTAAGGTTACTTTTTAGATTAACAGTGTTGTTGTTTGTTATAAAAGCTGTCAATTCCTCGGACGATTACGTGAAAGATCTTCGTAAGAAATGTTTTAAAACTAGAAGGCCTTTTTTCTGTGTCACATTTAGAATCGCAAAAGTTATTCAAGATTTCGATTATGAAGGCCCAGATGATAGTGTTGTGAAATTTGTGAAGATTAAGCCGGAATCGAGCGTGAGCGGATTGTTACCAACACCAAGATTTACAAGCACAGATAGTGAATGGGATAAGTTCGTTAAGTTCTTTCAGAGGAAGGTTATTAATTTCTTAAGTAGCCATGGCATTGCGTTTGAAGTACCGGAAGGAGTCGAAGTTGTGCGAGGAAGAAGCCTTAATGACATTGATTCAGAAATTGAAGATAAATCGCAAGGTAAGTACTCTGCTTGAAGTTAATAATAATCTTTATTTTTTTTATTTATTTAACACAGTATCTACAGCATTGCCAATTAAAGATATAGTGTATCTAAAGCCAATTGAGACAGCGGAAAATTTGGGGTACGCTCAATTTACTACACCACTTATATCGAATAAATTTATTTTTATTCAGTTGACACTGTTGACAGGTCCCCGTACAAACAGAGGACCTTCGTGACATAGTCAACCTGGACTCATTATAAAATTTGTGGGCGGAGTATTAGAGTTAACCACTTTGATTGGTTATATCCTTAATTCAATTGGTTAGATTTTTGGAGACGTTGATTTAACAAAAAATGCACAAAAAAGATATATTTTAAAATATTTGCGTCGCCCGCACTTGTCGGGTCAGTGTCAATGCCGTAGAATAAAAATTTCTTTTTATTCTTTTCAATGGTTTTACTTCCCTTGGAAAAGGGAAGTATTGTAATCGTGAAAAAATTATCCTTCGAGATTTTTTCTCAATTGCGTTGGTCTGTCTGTTGAACTGCCTGTTCGCGGCATAGCTAAAAAACTACGTAAGCGATTGACTTCAAATTTTAGTAAAAAATTGAGGATCATATCGTGATGACCTGGTGACATTTTGGTAAAAATCGAATATGGCAAAACAAAATGGCGGCGTAGTGAAATGTTAAAAAAAAATTTACTGATAAACTACTTACCCAATTTGCCTAAAATTTTGCACAAAAACCAAGTATGAAATAGAAAACAACGGATTTTTTGGTACGAATCCGAGATGGCGGAACAAAATGGCGGCTTAATAAAATATTTAAAAATTCAGCATGAAAAAAGTTTTCAAATTGTGTGCCATAACTAATTGTGGTATAGAGAAGAACTAGTAAAATTGTGGTACTAATTTAAAATGGCGGAACAAAATGGTTGCCAAATAAAATATTTGTAATCGTGAAAAAAATCAATTTCTCAGGTTTTAGATAGTTTTAGGTTTTAGCTCCTCTAGATGCCAAAAAATATGTTTCATCAATTCCGTCAGTCTATCTGTCGGTTTATCTGTCTGTCTGACAGTTCGCGATATTGCTTAGAAACTACTCATCAGATTGACTTGAGATTTTAGTCAAAAATTAAGGGTCATATGGGGATGACCTGATAATATTTTGGTAGAAATCCAATATGGCAAAACAAAACGACGGCTTGGCGAAATGTTAAAAAAAATTATTACCAAAAAACCACTTGTCCAACTTATCTCAAATTTTGCACAAAAATCAAGTAGTATTATGCAGAAATCAACTGGTAAAGTTTTGGTATGAATCCAAGATGGCGAAACGAATTGGCTTATAACTAATTGTGCTATAAAGATGAACTGTGTGTTCGAATTTAAGATGGCGGAACAAAATGACAGCTAAATAAAATATTTGTAATCGCGAAAAAACCAATCTCCTATGTTTTACATATTTTCAGGTTTTAGCGCTCCTAGATGTCAAAAAAATACGTTTCATCAATTCCGTCGGATTATCTGTCATGTCAGTGCGCGGCATAGCTTAAAAATCTACTCAGATTAACCTCAAATTTTAGTCAAATATTAAGAGTCATATGGGGATGACCTGGTAATATTTTGGTAAAAATCCAATATGGCAAAACAAAATGGCGTCCTAGTAAAATGTCAAAAAAATATTAAAAAACCAGTGATCCAACTTATCTCAAATTTTGTACAAAAATCAAGCATTGTGCAGAAAAAAAACGGTAAATTTCTTGTACGAATACAAGATGGCACAACAAAATGGCGGCTTAATAAAATATTTAAAAATCTAGCCTGAAAAAACTACTTAATGGACTGATTTCAAATTGTTTGCCATAACTAATTGTGGTATAGAGATAAGCTACTAAAACTGAGGTTCTAATTCAAGATGGCGAAACAAAATAGCGGCCAAATAAAATATTTGTAACCGTGAAAAATCAGTCTCTCAGGTTTTACATATTTTAAGGTTTTAGCTTCCACAGATGCCAAAAAATATGTTTTATCAATTCCGTATATCCGTCTATCTGTCTGTCAGTTCACGCCCTAACTTAAAAACTACTGAACAGAGTGATTTGAAATTTGAAATATGCAATATGCAAATTCAAAATCCTCTCTGAACGATTCAATTTTTTACGAATTATCTGACTTTTAGCCCCTATTTACCTCAACCCCTTAAAATCAAATAAGTTTTAATATTGAAATATCTATACCCGTTACCCTCCAAAATGACAAATCACCTGCTCGATCTTTAACGAAACTTTCAAATTTTTATCCCCTTCCTTTTCCCCTCTGTGTAATTGCAGAGTAAATATAGATAGATTATAATTGGAATAATCTCTATACCCAAAACCCATAAAAATACGTTTTATGCGATTTATTTGCGGAGAATAATTTTTTTTTCATTTAGCGTAGCTATTTCGCCCCCATCCCCTGACCAGATCAAATGAAAAAACTAATTGAAAAAAATGGTTAAATGCGAATAAATAATAAAAAGAAAGTACTAATAATCTGTTGTACAAAAATAAGTGTAAATTTCTATCACGCCGCCCATGCTTCACAATGACGGTTGACGGATATTTTGTTATTATGTTGTCTCAATTGACTTTAGATACACTTTACCCACTTAATATCTAATATTCCAACAATTACGTCACAACATACAGAATAGATAGATAGATAGATAGATAGATAGATAGATAGCTTTATTTCAAAACAATTGTAAAACAAAATACACACTTATTACAAGTTTGAAATATGTCAATTAACAGTCAGAAAAAAGAGGATAAAATAATACAATTAAATAGTAACATTTAAAAATTTCCTATATAAAAAAGTCATTGACCTCATATGGCTCTAGATTACATAAATACTTGAAAAGACTCTTTCCAAAGTTTTTGCTATTCTTGGCATTTGTTATGTGAGGTGGTAAGTTGTAAAAAACTATACAGTTATAATGACAGCTATGCTCAGTAAGTGTCAAACTGTGGCGTGGCACGTTGTATCTGCCTATTCTTCTGGTATCATGAGCATGATTTATTTCAAGATGTTATGAATATTATCCTAGTTTCTATAAAATCAAATAAAACATCAATTCTATGCCTTGTTTTCCACAATTCTTGTGTACTGTCCTAGACTAGTTGTTCTCAAATCTGTCACTGCAAGGTAATTCTTATAAGGAGAGGTCACAGCGAAATCTAACTAAAGTGTATTTTTTTCTACAGCCGCCTGCAAAATAACTATTTTCTAAATTTAAATGAAATCGCAAAATCGATGAATGCCGCGGAATCCTTATTTTGCGCTCTAGAGCGTACAGGGGGTCCCATTTTGGGTACTTTTGCGGGGTATCTCCGTTATTTTTATAGATAGAAAGTTGAGGTTTTCGCGATAGTGTGCTACTTTTTCGTAAAAGTAAAGATGCCGATAACAAAATTATCATAGCCCTTTTAGTTTTTAAGACGCAGGGCTAAATTGAAAATGTTCAACTATCGGATAACTTATCGAACATGTGAAAATTGTTTATTATATAACTTTTCCGGTAGAACTCAAATATATAATAATGTATACTTTTTCTCAGAAACAAGCAAATAAATGACAATTTTCTGAAGTTAAATGCATAATTTAATAGTAGGCTATGGCTATTGTTTATGACAACAAAAATAAATTTCAAATATCATGAGTTTTTGGATCGACTTTTGGTTTATAAAGCCGCTTATAAACGATCTTTTGGTATTTTTATTTAATTGATATTTATCAATTTCTTCGAATAATGGCAGCGTATGAAAATTATGATATGTTTTATACAAAGTAATGAAAATTCTGAAGAAGCCTCGGAATTATATTTCCAAAGGTAAGAAAGCTATTATGGCTATGAAAATCTGTATTATCTTTTTAAGTTTTTGCTTGTTAGATATCCAGAAAGAAGGCAACCGTTTTTTGAGATATTTGCCCGTTTAAAAGCAAATTTAGTTGAGCACGGATCATTTGTTCACCAGTCCTAAAACATACAACAAAGAGAACAGGGAAAGAAAAGAGATAGATGCTTTGGGATATATAGAAGCAACACCTTCATCCTCATGTAGAAAAATTGAGAAGGAAATTGGTGTGCCAAAAACTGACGGTCAGAGGATCTTGAAGAAATATAAGTATCATCCATACAAATTTACATTACAAGCAACATTTGCATCCTGGCGATGCCGAGCGCCGGGCACTGTTTGTCAGTAGTATTTGCAACAAATCGATGCTAACGATTTATTTGGCATTTATTTGACTTTTTATTTGGTCAGACGAATGCTTTTTTTCAAGTGCGGGAAATTTTAATCGTCACAATACCAGGAACTGGCATAATGAAAATCAGCATTTAATGTTTGAAAGGGCACAACAAGGACGCTTTGGAGTTGGGCTGTCATGTTTTATTTTGGGCAGACATATAGTTTATAGGATTTTTGAAGGAGGTCTTACAGCACGTAGATACCTAGAAATCCTTGAGGAAGCTATCCCAGAACTGCTCGAAAATATTCCATTAGCCTAATAGAATATTGTTTACCTACAGCAAATCGTGCTCCAAGTCACAACTCTAGGTTCTTAAAGGAATTTCTTGATAATAACTTTCCTCAAAGATGGATAGGTACCAACGGATATCTCAATTTTAGATTTTTTTTAACCCTTTCAATCCGGATTTTTTTTTTCGATTTCTTTCAATTTCAGTGAAAATTATGAATGAAAATACTGTTTAGAATACAAAATCATCAATATTTATTTATTTTTATATAAGAGTTACAAAAAAACAAGTGGGACATGTATGTCCCTATAGTAATTTATATTGGGACATATATGTCCCAATAGTGTTGTATAATGCTACTGGGCTAGATATGAAAAGGTTTAAAACAATCTAGACATAGGGGTAAATTGCACATAAGTTTAGTACGTTTTTCTTTCTGTTGCTGTGAGCACTTCTTCTTCTCTTCTCAACTTCTACAGGTAAATGATCTCCAACATTCGATGTATTATGGGAAGATTTAGAATGACGCCCTACCTTTCTTGTACGTTTTCTCGGAACCCCTTTCCTACCTTCAGCTATCAAACTTTCTGCCAGTGGAACTAAATATTGTATACAAGTTATATTTTTGCGACTTATTTCCTCGAATACAACAAATGAATTATAAACTGCCATCATCAGAACTTTTCGCCACCATTTTTGAGACTTTCTGTTTATATCATATAATGATGTCATTTGGTCGGCTAAATCAACACCTCCCATTTTTTGATTGTAAAATTTAATTGCTTCTGGACAATCAACCTCTACCGTCGAACCATCCTTCATCTTCCTGTCTTCTTTTTCAATAATAGGTTTGTGGCAGTTGGATAAGACAATAAAATCTTTTGTATCTTGCCACCTAATAGCAAGAGTACCGTGCTGATTTCCAACCATTTGAGATTCTCCTCTCTCTAATTTTCCTTCAAACTTTGGTACATTTTTCCAACCTTTCATGCATGTTCCTACTGCAGCATACTTAATGGTATCTATAAGGTGAACAATAGTAAAAAATCGGTCAAAACAAAGTGTAACCTGTTTGTCCCTAATAGTAGTAGCCAGTTTATTAACTACTCGCTCTCCAAGAGTACCATCTTGCTGATCGGTTTCTTTACCACAAAATATATTTATGTCGTAAACGTAACCTGTCAATGAATCACACCTACTCCATATTTTCACACCCCTTTTTATGGGTTTGAGTGGCATGTATTGTTTTAGGCTTGACCTGCCCTTGAACTTTGCCATTGATTCGTCAATAGATTGATAGGTGCTATCCGATCTGCTACCTGAAAATGTTTTTTTGAAACACGAAACAGCTTCATCTATGTAATACGTCTTAGATGCATTTTCTGGTTTCTTACGGTCATTAAAATATAATTTAGAGAGAAGCAGCTGACATCTGTCTCATCCATTCCCCAGAGATGGATTAGAAGACCAATATATTGCAAATGATGGAACTCGGTTATAATGCATAATAAGAGAAACTCCAGTAACAATCATTAGTTCCTTAGACGAGGTCCTTTCAATTTTTTGTCTTTTTTTATTACGCGTACATTCTAGAATATCCAATCTTTGGTTTTTGCAGTGGGCCTTGAATAAAAACAAACTCTTAGGAAATAAACTAAAAAAACAATCTAATTCTGAGCTTCTCCGATTGAGTTTGGCTATAACAATGGCAGGATTTTCGGAAGGGATGGATTTTCTGGGTTCAAAATTTCTTATGTCAACTTGCGACCATACATTACCTGACTGATTACCTGTATTTGTCTTATTAGCAGGCTGCATAGGTTGAACTGGACTGTCAAGCTGCACAGGTTGAACTGGACGGTCAGGTTGCACAGGTTGAATAATTGGACTGTCAGCCTGCATAACACGTCCTGGGATATCACTGGTAGTTGAAGCCGGGTATTCTGAATCAGAATTTGAATCCGCGTCATTTGTATTGGATGAAATGGAAGGAGAATAATCCTTATCCTCAATACTGTCGTCACTGTCAAATGGGTCATCCACTGACTCATCTTCAGATTCAATCAAATGAAGATTGTTCGCCAGGTGTTGAAGTTCGTCGTTCTTTAGAGGTTTTTTTTGCCGTCCATGCTAGAAAATACGTGCACTCATAAACATTAATAAATACCTACTTGTACATATACATCCCGCTATAAAATACTGTAAAATCTAACCCTACGCATTTTTTTTATATTTCTCATATATTACCATTTATTTATCAGATCCAACTTTTTTAATTTATCACGATCCTTTTCTATTTATTTAGTCAATTTACAATTAAAAACTCAGTCAAATACACTAAAAAACAACATTCAAATGAGCACGCCGGCCAACACACGTGCTCTCGACCGTTAATAGTGACTAACTGAATGAAGCAGCACGGTTGCCGCATGTTTTCTCGCTACTGGCGGCGAGTTATTAACGGACTTTATCCACTTTAGGAATTTTTGAACATACGTTGAGACGTATATGTCCCTACAGGAGCGAAAGGGTTAAGGGGCTATGTACAAAATGAAGTATATAAAACACGATATGACGGCATAGCAGAACTTCGAGAGGCAATTCATTTAGCTTTTCGAAATCTGCGAATGAGACCAATGGTTCTTTTTAACGCTATTCAAAGAATTATATTAGAGAAAATGGTCGTCAATTTAAACATCACCTATAAAAATTTGTTTTTTTCTTTTTTTTAATCATGTTATTTTCTTGATTTGTTATATTGTTATTTTATGCTATAAAACTGTTGTTACAAAGTTACTGTTATTAAAAAACTCTATAAGTATTTTTATATAAGAAGATTCCTATATGCAAGGTATTTCTTGTTAGCGATATGTAACTTTCAATTTTTTATTATTGTTATTCATGGCCTACTATTAAATTATGCATTTAATTTCAGAAGATTGTCATTTATTTGCGTGTTTCTGAGAAAAAGTGTATACTATGATCAATGACGTCAAAAAGAAATGGACCCCGCATCAAACATCAATTTGTTGTTGTGTGTGAGTGGAAAAAAGACGGACTGATCGCATAAAGAATAGTTTGCGGTGAAAATTGCAACGCTGTCAGATATCTTCGCGAGGCTTACCAGTGGCGTAGCTATTTTTGAGATAATGTATTATTTGCTATATTTTTTGAGCCCAAATATTATTATGGTGGATACGACAGTTTTTTTGTTCTATGATGAACAGGAACGACTTCACTTTGCAAAAGTGAGAGTTTTAATAATAACTTGAAAACAACTAATTTAGATATTATATCGTGGAAAAGTCTGCACTAAATGGGAAACTTTTTATTATCAATTTCTCGAAAAACTTTCTTCTTGATATAACTTGTGTGTTTGTCGAAAAAATAGTTTTCACAATATTCAACTTTAAATCAGTCAAGGCATTCAAAAAATACGAAAAAGTGTAATAACTACAATATAAAAAATTTTACTCAGTTTATATTTACGATTTTTTATGGCCCTTAAAACTACCGTCAAAAAAATTTTATTTTTTTGAAATTGTTAGTGAAATCCACTTTTTTAAACATCCTGATCTAAAATTTATTACTATCAAAAATATTTTTTTTGAACCACCAACTCTTATCAAGAAATCAATAATGAAAAAAGTAAATATATGCATTAAAACGCAAGATGTTTAAAAATAAAATCATCGAAACTTGTTGGTGATTCTGAAGCACCCTGTATAATATTTTACACTATATTTGAAACTTAATTTTTTTTATGAAAATTTAAATAACAAGATTGAAAGTGCACTTTATAAATTTTCACCCGGACACGTGGTTTATAAAAATAAAACAAAGTTTAAAAGTTTGGTATAATTTATTTATAAACGGTTTGATATAATAACAAACAACTATTATTATCGACAAAACAAAAGTAACAGAATATTAATTTAATATTTCATTATTTATATAATAATTAAACTCGTCTATTATACATATTTAATGATTCAGTGACAATTTTAAAAATCGGAAATTTTATATAGCTTTATATATATATATATATATATATATATATATATATATATATATATATATATATAAACTTTAGGTTAGCAAGAAGCTAATTTAATATAATTGTATTAATAATTATCTGTGACAAAAGACCAGACACGTAGTCTAGGGGGGGGGGGTCCGGACCCCCCCACGCTCCCCGCGATACCCTAAAAAAATTTAGGAGTTTTTACATAATTTAACCTACGAAAGTAGAATTCCAATAACTGCTGATTAGCAGTTCAGTATTGGCTCTGCTTACTACAGCTATTTTTTAACTCGAACCTCAGGAAAATTAGGGAGCAGGCTATTTTTTGAAATTCTAACTTTTTGACGGGTTTTTTTAACAAACCCAAGTATGTAAACAACTAAACAAAGACGCACCTAATGAATTTTTCGTAAGTACGACAGTTTCTAACATAAATCGATAGGAAAATAAATTTCATTTTTCTTCCACAAAAATCTCCTGTCATAAGCAAAATTGCGAATGCGTGCCGAGATCAAATTTGTGATAATTCCAACAAAAATTA
Organism: Kuschelorhynchus macadamiae; assembly: GCA_030620095.1. Taxonomy (NCBI): domain Eukaryota; kingdom Metazoa; phylum Arthropoda; class Insecta; order Coleoptera; family Curculionidae; genus Kuschelorhynchus; species Kuschelorhynchus macadamiae. Next base: position 152,342 of record JAUTXW010002217.1, on the reverse strand, counting down.
TTATTAAACTTAGAATATATGGTAGCTGCTGAAAATTTCTCTTCGTGATCCAATTTCACACAATTTTGAAGTTCTTATCTTTACGTATAGAAAACACGATTTAAGGAATAAGAAAATTATTGAATTTACCTTTGGGGATTGAAAAAAATTACCTCAAAAAAATATTCGATTTTGAGAGTGAGGAATATTTAGAATTTCGAGAAAGTACTAAAAAGAAAGATGAATACATTTATGATTAAAGAAATCCAGATTTTTAATGTAGCAATATGGTTCCAGACCCTCTATGGAAGATAGCACCACATTAACCTCGATATTAACAAAGTGACTACGCACTTATTTATTAAAATACTATTAAATATATAAAACCTAAAAATATTAAGCAAAAGTCGCCAACGTCCTATTTGCTCAAGATATACCTATAATTTTTTACATTTTCATAATTGCTGTACCTGCAATGTTTTAATAGATATTGGCAAATAACTAGTTTTTTGCAACTTTTTTTCATATTTTGTTGCACTTGCAGGGGGGACTAGCAATACGTGAAAAAAAAGCGTTCTTCTTAATAATTTTTTCGTCATTGAATTGGTTTTGACAGGGTTGGATCCCCCTAGAACTGAAATCCTGGCTACGTGCCTGCAAAAGACATATTTATGTAATGGTTCATGTGGCAATATTTATTATTAGCAATAAGCTTAGTCGTTAAAGAACAAGCATTTCCATAACAAAATACAACCAATAAAAGGGTGAGTTCTCATTACTATTGTTACTAAAGATGAAGATAAAACTAAATTTTGTTACATGGATCCACTTTGTGTTTTGATGTCTATACCAAGAGTATACTTAATGCTTATTTAATACCTTTCTTTATCAGCTTATCACCGACTTCTTAGGAAATATGTAATAAAATATTTATCACTTTTTAATGCAACCTATTTTTTGAAATCGGGTTTGTTTTTCAAAACATTTTGATTTCACCCTTTTTCCAACACATTTTAGTTCTATTTACGCGAAGTTAGGTAAAAATTTGGGTCCACTACTTTTAAAAGTTTGCCAGGCTCGCGGCAAGTTATATTATATAAAAATTCACCACCTTTACATGTATTGGATCTATTCATATTTACAGAAAATCAGCAATAAACATGGCCCAATATTAATATGAATGCAAAATTGAACTTCGTGTCCCTAAAAACCACAAAAACAATATTATGAAAAACAATATCTTTACAGTATTTATCTCCCAATTTACCCCACCATCCATCTTCCCCACTATACATTTCACTTATTGACAATATAAATATTTTGTGTCAAGATGTTTAATATTTTTAACATTTATTATAATATATTATATTATTATTTATATTACCGAAATCACCTGATAAAAACAGATTCTCCCAAGTTGGGATAATGTACCTCAGGATGGTATTTATTTACTTTTTTGATTACTTATTTTTAAAAACCACATTTTTAGGCAATAAATTAAAGCATTTCAAATTCATTAAAGAAAATCTATGGTAAATGAAAAATTGTACAGTAACACTATTGCGCTATTTTCATTTTTTGTATATGCTTGCTATATGAGAACTCCGACACTACCCTAAATATTCCTTGAAAATTTCATAAAAAATGCAAACCATCCTGGAGTAATTAATGACAACATAAAATAGTGGGTTTTACAGCTTACTCAATTAAAATTTAGTACCTATGCTTTACCAAATAGTATATTTATGTTGTTTATTAAGCCCTCAAAAAAGGTGATTTGATAAATTTTAGAGGAATATTTGAGACTTTTCACAAATATATAAATTAGCAAAACGCTGTACCGTTTATCATCAGTGTCTTCGACTTTATAGATAAGTTGAAGTTATAAAAAATTAACGGAAATGTGCAATACAAAAACAATACTTCATTTGCAAATATAAGAACACTATTAGACGGTGATTTGACCCTTTAACTACAGCACTGGTATGACATATCTTACTTACCTTCTAAAACAAACTTCTGGGTTTAAATCCTTTCTTTTTCTGCAAATAAAGCAAGTTCGCACCATTTTCTTAAAGTTTTTTAAACAGATTCTTGAAAATAGCCACACAAAACCCTTGGATTTCTAAAAAACACTTATTTCACCAACTAGAACAATTACAACGTCGCGCATCAAATAGGTCGAAATTATGAATGACTACGACCGTCTTCGGCGTTTTCCGAATGATCCCGAAAGAAATCTGTAGTATACTCGAAAAAGGTAGAATTCCGACGTTGCCGATTATTCTGGGCTTTATTTCTTGAAATAAGGAATAATAATTACAGAATATTTAAATTACATTGAAAACAGATTCGGTTTGAGTTATTTATAATAAGCTATTTAATTATCCGTTTTAAAATATTTGATGTAGGAAATATGAAAATTCGATATATGGCGGACTGTATTGGGTAACTTTTAAAACAATAAAACGTTGATAATTAGCAAAATTAATTAATTGATGAAAGGAAACACAATCGCTTACCTATCACAGTAGAACCGAATAGTTTCAGTGGCTGGGTTACTCAGTTCGCCCTAGAAGACCATCACACTACATCAATCTTGCCAACTTTCCAATTTTCTCGGGAAACCGATCCGAAAATACGCGTCGGCCGACGAAATGAACGAGTTCCGTTGTCACATGTGGTTAGTGCAGTACTGGTTTTTAAAATGTATCTTGACCTGCGCTGCGTGAGCCAGGAAGTTTCTTCCGTATTCTTGACGAATCACAGGGTTGCGATTGTGTATTTGAATACGAAACAAAATAATATCGAAAAGATTTAAAATTAATTATTAATTGATTTGTTTTGAAATTAATGAACAAAAGTAAAATAAAACAGAGTTACACAAACATTCACCCCACCAAAACGAATGTTTTTAAACTTAGGAATAAGAAAAAAAAAATTAAACTTAATTTCAAAAGTAAATAATATTAAAGAAGAAAAAAAAATAAAAAAATTAGTTGCCTGGTAACGGGCATATCTTGAGAACGGGCCTTTGTAAAGTTCCGCGAGCCGTCTTCAGTGTTACCACGCGAGCTACATTGTCTTGTCCAGGGTGCAATTTAATTACCCTACCTAACTCCCAGTGAAGAGGAGTGGTTTGTTCATTTTTAATGAGAACAAGAGCGCCTTGATTAACTGGAGGCGACGGCACTGTCCATTTGGATCTTTCCTGAAGGGAATGAATATATTCGGTGGACCACCGTTTCCAGAAATCACTCTGGATTCGCTGAATTAATTGCCAACGATTTAACCGGTTCAGGTTTAAATGACTGAGATCAGGGTCTGGAATAGAGCTGTTTAAAGGCTCGAGAACTAAAAAATGACCAGGGGTCAAAGGCTGAAGGTCGTTTGGATCTTCGCTCATAGCACATAGTGGCCTTGAATTTAGTACCGCTTCTATTTGCGTTAAAATAGTATAAAACTCTTCGAAAGAAAAGCTTTGGGTTCCTAAAACACGGTAAAAATGACTTTTAAATGATTTGACACCCGCTTCGGCAAGTCCATTAAAGCTTGGAGCACCAGGGGGGTTAAAATTCCAAGTGATAGATAGGGCTTGAGCAGCCTTTTGCGCCAAATCAAAAAGCATATTATAGGCTCCTTTAAAGTTTGTGCCTTGATCACTTGTTAAAGTTATGCAATTGCCTCGTCTGGCAACGAAGCGCCTGAACGCAGCCAAAAAAGATTCGGCGCTGAGATCGGAAGTGGCCTCTAAATGTATTGCCTTAGTAGTTGTACAAACAAATACACAGACGTAACCCTTATAAGTTTTAGCACCCCTATGTTTAGTCATTAAAAGAGAAAAGGGACCAGCAAAATCCACACAGACAGAAGAAAATGCTTTGATTTCAGAAACCCTGAGAGCAGGCAAATCGGACATAAAGGGATTGTATGACTTGGGTTTACATCGGAAACATTTAATGCACTTTGAAAGGCATTTATAGATGGCACTCCGAGGCGAAAGGATCCAAAATTGTTGAAGTAATAAATATTGCATCGTTTTAAGCCCAGGATGCAGATATGTGTTATGAGTAAATTCAATTATTAACTCAGTAAGCCTATGGGACTTAGGCAGTAAAATTGGATGTTTGACATCATATGAAAATTGAGATTTTCTGAGTCTACCACCAACTCTTAGTAAACCATCAGCGTCGATAAAAGGAGCAAGTTTTCTAAAAGGTTTAGGTAGCAAGGAATTTTGCTTTATTTTTAAAATAATATCTGAAAACGTCTCTTGTTGGACGTGCTTTACGATAACTTTAAGTGAAGAGCCAATTTCACGAGAACTTAAAATACCGTGAAGGTTTGACTTTAATTTTATATTTGAAATAAAACGAAGAATATAAGCAACTATCCTTAGAATTTTCAGCCAACTAGAAAATTTCTCTAACAAAAGAAGAATAAAATTTGGGGAAGAAATAATGTTGGATAAAACCACAGTGTTTTCTTCCTTAGATACGTCAGGATCGGTTGGGGAATAAAAATTAGGTTGTGTTGGCCAGAAATCCTTTGCTTGTGAAAGAAACTCGGGACCAGACCACCATATTTTTGTATCTAAAAGTTGCGCAGGGGTAAGACCGCGACTGGCACAATCAGCAGGATTCAACGCTGATGGGACGAAATGCCAAGAAGAAACGGGTATGAGCTCTTGAATATGGTTAACCCTATTAGCTACAAAGGTTTTCCACTTGTGCGGGGAAGAAGACAACCAAGTAAGTGTGACCATAGAATCTGACCACAAGTATAGATCGTCAAAAGTAATAAGATCAGCAAAACTTTCCTTAATGAAAATAGCTAGATCAACTAACAAAATGGCGGCCATGAGTTCTAGCCTAGCAATAGACTGAGTTTTTAATGGCGCTACTCGACATTTCGAGCAAACAAGGAAGGTTTTTACTGTTCCAGATGTTTCCTCCACACGAAAATAGCAAACAGCGGCATATCCGTTTTGTGACGCATCGCCAAAACCGTGTAATTCAATTCGAGATATTAACGTAGACCCGACGTACCGAGGAATTTTTATAATACCAAGTTGAGGCATTTCGGCTTTAAAGGTATCCCAAATATCTGAAATAGCCTTAGACGGGGGTTCATCCCAGGAAACTTTAGATTCCCATAAACGCTGCAAAAGAAGTTTGGCAAGTAGAAGGCAAGGAGCAATAAATCCAAGGGGATCGAAGATTCGACTAATCTCCGATAACATATTTCTTTTTGTACAAGGACGGTCGACAGGGGTGTAAGTATATGAAAAAGCATCTGAATTAGTATTCCATTTGAGACCAAGTACCTTAATAAATGATGGTTCCTCCTTATCAAAAGTACAAGAACTTTGAACATCAGAAGATGGAATAGAAGCCAAGAGAGAAGGGTGATTACTTGCCCATTTGCTCATTTCGAAACCTCCCCTTTTCATAACCTCAATGACGTCAGATTGAAGTGCTAAAGCTGACTCCAAACAATCACTTCCTAGTAGTCCATCATCAATATAGAATTGACTGCGAATAGCCTGAGCAGCCTTAGGGAAAGAAGCTTCTTCCTGCGCCGCAAGTTCTTTTAAAGTCCTTAAGGCCAAGTATGGGGAAGAATTAATTCCATAAACCACAGTACGTAAGAAATATTCCTGAAGAGGATCGCTCGGTTTGAAACGCCATAAAATTCGTTGATAGGTCCAAAACTCAGGATGAACAGAAATTTGTCTGTACATTTGCTTTATGTCACAAACAAAGACGTAGGCGAAAAATCGAAATTTTAAAAGAAGCGTAGAAATATCCTGTTGTAATTTAGGACCTACAAGAAGAGTGTCATTAAGACTAACACCGTTAATGTCACGCAAGCTTGCGTCGAATACAACTCTAATTTTAGAGTCAAATGCCTCTTGTTTGAAGACAGCATGGTGGGCGATATAGTAACCCGATAAAGATCTATAATCGTCTTGGGGAACCAAAGACATATGACCTTTATCTAAGTAATCTTGCATAAACTTTACATATTTTGTATGCAAGTCGGAGTTTTTGCAAAAACGATTTTCAAGCATGCCGAAGCGGCGATAAGCTTGAGAGTAAGTGTCAATAAATTTAGGCTTTGATTGACGAAATGGTAATGGTACCGAAAATCGTCCCGAAGTATCCCTAAACGTCAGAGTTTTATAAATTTCCTCACATTGTTTTTCTTCAGGGGAGAAAAACGATTGTTTAGGAAGATGCTCAATTTCCCAAAATTTACGTAATACAATATCAATATTATCCTCTACTGAGATGTAGCAACTCAAAAGAGAGGTTGAAGCTTCGCAAGAAACATTGGTTTTTCCCTGCAACACATAACCAAAGATGGTCTCCAAAGCAACAGGCTGATCAGGACTCCCAATAATACGACCAGATCTTAATACAAGAGGTACGAGTTCAGCACCAATAAGCATGTCGATAGGACCCGGCGTGTGAAAATTATTATCAGCAAGCTTCAAGTATTTAATGTGTTCAAGTTGATCAGGATTAATATGAATCTTAGGCTGGTTAGAACAAACCTTTGGTATGATAATAGCTTCACACGAAAGTAAGGGATTTGGTTCACCATGAGGTTTTATTATACACTGTGTAGAACCATTTTTAGTGCAAGTAGACATTCCATTTAAACCTTCAACGGGGACAGAAAAACTTTTACGTTTAAGACCAAGTCGGCGTACGCAAGACTCAGAAATAAAATTTGCCATGGACCCGGTATCCAGAAGTATCCGAATTTTCTGAAAATTACCTCGAATATCTTTGATGTCTACTTCACACGTAGACAAAAGAATAGTTTGTTGAGAGGCAGAAAAATGGTTCGCAATACAATGAGTATTAGTAATTGGCTCGGTAGAATTAATAATGGGGTCAGAACTAGAAATGTGGGGCATAGAAGTTCCTTGAAAAGTATCCCTATGAGAGGGCTGTCCTTGGACTGAAGGTATTGTAGAAGACGTTTTACCAAAGTGCAAAGTGGTATGGTGTGGCGATTTGCACACCCTGCATTTGTGAGAAGACCCGCAATTTTTAAGAGAATGAGGAGATACTAAACAGTTGACGCATAATTTGTGCTGTTTGACAAATGAAAACCTGTCATGCGGCGATTTCGCCAAAAAAGCAGGGCACTTATATAATGCGTGAGAAGTCGAGCATAAAAAACATTTTTTGTTACTCCTATTATCAACATCGGGGTCAAGCATTAAATTGAGAAACGATTTTTTATTACCTTTTGGGATTTCCGCACTTTTCAAAGAATAATTAACCGACTCCAAGGCTAAACACTGTTTTTCCAAAAATGAAATTAATTGCCTAAAGGTCGGCAGGGTTTGATTAAAACCATGTTCGAGCTCAAAGTCAGTTCTAGTTTTTGAATCCAATTTATTTATCAACAGATTAAACAATAAAAAACACCAATGTTCGACTGGGAAATTTAAGGCTCTAAAAGCAGCTATGTTCTCAGAAAAAATATTTAAAATTTGTCTAAGTTCCTTTGCGGAAGCTTTTTGAACAGACGGAGCATGAAAAAGCTCATTATAATATTGTGTAGCTAGAATACGTTTATTTTGATAACGTTTTATCAGCATATCGTAGGCTACAGAATAGTTAAGTTCTGTAAGGGGGATGCCCTTAACTAAACTTAAGGGTTCCTTGTCTAATGACGTCAGCAAGTATTGAAATTTTTCAATGTTCGATAAGTCAGTATTATCATGAATAAGACTGTTATATAAGTCAAAAAAACTAGGCCAATTTTTATAATTGCCATCAAAAATAGGCAAATTGAGCTTGGGAAGCTTTATTTTTGTGGGAGCAGCGAAAGTGGAATTAGCTGAGGTATTAGCAGATAGAGATGCTTGACTACTTAAGAGAAAATCATGTTTTAAAGATTTTATGCCATAATAAGCTTTGTCTGCAGCACGCCTCATTTCATCATATTTTGCGAAATCATTGTCGTCAATTAAAGATATGACAATATTATGAGCTGATTGAAATTCATTAAAAGTGCTGTCAACAGAATCTGCTCTGACTAAAAAATTAGATTTTAAGGAGTCATCAGAAACGGCTTGAAGCCCAATTTCGTGTGCCTCTTCCAACCGCTTGAGTGCGATGGTTCGTTTTAAATTAGCTTTTGTTAATTTATCTGACATTTTGAAAGATGTTCAGTAGAACAAGAAAAAAATTAAAAATCAGAAAAGCGTTAAAAAATATCAAAATATATTTTATTTACTATTTCAATAAATGCTGTTATTTTAACATATGCCTGCTGATGGTCAATATATAAGACAACAATTATACCTACACAAAATTGTATGCTATTTTATTTGTGATATAATACAAACAAAATAAAAAATATCAGAAGTTGTGATGCCGCAAAACAAATATCAATAGTGCAAAGTTAGGCGAATGGTACTTGCCACATAAATATTATATGATGGCAAAGTAGAATAAATAAATTGTATTATTTATTGAAATAATTAAAGTTCGCAAAATATGCACATATGAGTATTTTGTTTATATTTAAAGAAGAACGAGAATAAGTTATTTCTGAATTTAAATGTATGAAAATACTTATTTATTAAATGTGGTACTGCGAGATTAAAAAAATAACAATAGACTGGCGCCGGGCGTCAGAGTGACGTCGCGACGGCGAATCGATGTGGAACGGAACGAATGTAGCTCGCCGGTTTGACGAAAGACGACAGGTTAGATATCCAAGCGTGCGCAATTAAAAATAAGATCGGAATTAAGAAAATGGCTACCAACGAATCTTGTTTTAAAGCAATTTAAGTTATTAAATATTCAATTTGATCTCCATCCGGTGAAGAAGGCCCAAAATGATGTAGGAAATATGAAAATTCGATATATGGCGGACTGTATTGGGTAACTTTTAAAACAATAAAACGTTGATAAATTGTATTATTTATTGAAATAATTAAAGTTCGCAAAATATGCACATATGAGTATTTTGTTTATATTTAAAGAAGAACGAGAATAAGTTATTTCTGAATTTAAATGTATGAAAATACTTATTTATTAAATGTGGTACTGCGAGATTAAAAAAATAACAATAGACTGGCGCCGGGCGTCAGAGTGACGTCGCGACGGTGAATCGATGTGGAACGGAACGAATGTAGCTCGCCGGTTTGACGAAAGACGACAGGTTAGATATCCAAGCGTGCGCAATTAAAAATAAGATCGGAATTAAGAAAATGGCTACCAACGAATCTTGTTTTAAAGCAATTTAAGTTATTAAATATTCAATTTGATCTCCATCCGGCTCGAAGGACCAAAATGATGTAGGAAATATGAAAATTCGATATATGGCGGACTGTATTGGGTAACTTTTAAAACAATAAAACGTTGATAATTAGCAAAATTAATTAATTGATGAAAGGAAACACAATCGCTTACCTATCACAGTAGAACCGAATAGTTTCAGTGGCTGGGTTACTCAGTTCGCCCTAGAAGACCATCACACTACATCAATCTTGCCAACTTTCCAATTTTCTCAGGAAACCGATCCGAAAATACGCGTCGGCCGACGAAATGAACGAGTTCCGTTGTCACATGTGGTTAGTGCAGTACTGGTTTTTAAAATGTATCTTGACCTGCGCTGCGTGAGCCAGGAAGTTTCTTCCGTATTCTTGACGAATCACAGGGTTGCGATTGTGTATTTGAATACGAAACAAAATAATATCGAAAAGATTTAAAATTAATTATTAATTGATTTGTTTTGAAATTAATGAACAAAAGTAAAATAAAACAGAGTTACACAAACAATATTCAATATGGAAATTTATACTGGGAATTTCTGGAATTCCTTGTTTATTTAGGTAATAGTATAAAGGATGATATCCGTTATAATCTGGCCACAGTAACGGTTTGGCAAACCAGGGTTAATGTTGGATTCCTCCAAAATGTAAACACCTGGGTCTATGTTATTTCCATGTCGTTGACTATTATATATTTTTGAAAAGGTAAAAAAAGGCAGATTTTATAGTATATAAATATACAGGGTGTTCCATTTAAAAAAACAAAGTAGGGTCCCATAGCTTTTTGACCTGACCTTTTATACTAATTTCGAAGGCAGAATTGAGTTCTACGGGAAAAGTTATATAAGAAACAGTTTTCACAGTTGAGATATGAGGAGTGCCTGAAAATGCAACGTTTTCAATTTAGCCCTGTATCTTAAAAACTATGGGCTATGATAGTTTTGTTAACAGCATCTTTAGTTTTAGGAAAAAAGCACACTGTCGCGGAAACCGCAACTTTCTATCTATTAAAATAACGGAGATACCTCGCAAAAGTACCCAAAATGGGACATCTTGTACATGGAAAAGAAAATTCTCACTTTTTCCGTCGAGCGTGCTATGAATAGCCGCCATGACAACCTAAAACAAATGATGAAATCCGCTCACTGATCCGGCGACGTTATACGCGGTATTTAAAATTGCGATATAAAACAGTATAAGAAACATTTTGTATATTAAAAGCGACAGAGTGATGGCTACAAAGCCAAGAAATCAAAATTTTTCGCTCATGAAAACGTAAACAAGTTCTTATAAGGAGCACCTTGATATTTATTGTGCACATTTCAGATTCGAAGACGAAAAGAAGCCGTGTTTTTACAATAACTAATACCGATGAATAAATTATTAAAATGTATCGTTATATTGGAAATGCTGCGACTTTATTTTCATCAACTTTTTCATAAAAATGTAATCAAGTTGTTGGGATGAACTCAATTGCAAAAATTCCCACGGACATCATTACATTACCTACTATAATTACCAAATTCCGAATTATAAACTGGCCATTGCTTTAGGCGAACATCGGCTACTCTTTTAAGTAATGGAGGCGCAGATTTAATTCACCTTAAACGTCACGAGCGTTGGAAGAGCTCAAGTCTTGCAGAAGGATATACAGTTTGTCCCAGATTTGGCTTACATGTATTGGCATATCGGAAACCGTTATAACTACGAGGTTGGTTAAATTAGCAAAGTTTTAGAGATTTTTATTACAAACGCAAATCCGCCCTTAGATCTAACTTACATTTTGTAGTTTTTGAGATAATTGAAATGAATTTTTTTTTAATAATAGCTTATCGCTAAACAATATGCATATATAGTTGTAAAACAAACAAAAATAAAGTACACAACAATAAATGATCTTCAATGTACTCCTATTACATAAATTATTAACAAAAATAAACTTACAAAACCAATTCATAATGGAATATTTTCTTTTAGATATTTATCAAGACATTTTTTAAAGCTTTGAATTGTATCACAATTTTGTATATTACTGGGTAATTCATTATACATTTTGAGACCATTATGGAAAACATTATTTTGACTAGAGTTGCATTTAACTGTTTCAATATAAAAATTATTGATACTTCTGGTTGAGTATCCATGAATATCACTTACAAATCCACATCCTCTTAATAAATGTTCAGGTAACAACCCGTTCACCATTTTATATATAAAAACCAATGTATTAAAAGTGACTTGACCTCCAACATAGTCCTAATTTTAGGATACCTATTGCACTTTAAAATGCACCTAAGTACTTGATTTTGACGTTTCTGTAAAATTTCTATATCTGCTCTTTTAAACAAAAACAAGCAAAAATTAAGGTGAGGTAATATAATAGTCTTATAAACTGTTAACTTTGACCACTCGCTTAAGTTATTACTAGTTCTACCTAACAAGTTAATTTTTTTCGATATTTTTTTTTGTAATATACCTGGCATGTACATTAAATTCTAAATTTTCATCAATAATTACACCCAAATACTTTATATCTGAAACTTGTTCTATTACAATATTATCTATTTTTAAATCAGGAATGTTATTTACATTTATACACTTAAGTTTATTTTTTATAATAATAAATTTTGTTTTTTGGGCATTCATTTGTAAACTATTGTTGTTCAACCATGTATGCAGGTTTCCTAATTCGTGATTTAGTGTTTGTACTACCTCCGCAACATTGTTCCCTACTACGTAAATCAATGTATCATCTGCGAACAACTGAATCTGACAATTACTCATACTATTTACAATGTCATTGGGATACAAAATAAACAAATTTGGTCCTAACACAGTACCTTGCGGGACTTCAAAACCGTTTATCCTCGATGAAGATTCGCAGTCTTTAAATCTAGTGACTTGTGAACGATCACTTAAGTATTCCCTAAACCACCTTATTACTACAGGACCAAAACCATATCTTTCCAGTTTTAATACTAGTAGCTCCCTGTCAATTTTTTTAAAGGCTCTCCGAAAGTCTAAAAGAAACCACACCAATAAAAAGTTTTTCTTCCAGGGCTCTTTTCCAACGAAAGAGAAGGGTTTGTAATGCACTTTCCAATTATTAGGAAAAGACCTGTTTTCAAGACTCACATTAATTATGTGAAGAAATTTGTCACCGATACACTGGAACGCTAGTTTTAGTATCTTTGTATTAATACCATCGACACTACTCTGTTTATTTTTCAGTTTGGATATAATTTTTTTAAGATCACTTAAATTCAATATTTGGAACATGTCAAATGAACAGTCAGGTTTTTCAATTGTATCTGCAATTTCTGTGTAACTCAATGTCCTGACAAATTGTTGTGATAGTTCTTCTATACTTTCCAGAAAATATGAGTTAAACGATGCAATCAAACACTATATCGTTCACCTTGGCTTCTTTACTTTTTATGTTTATTATACTTTTGAGGGTTTTCCACATTTCCACAGGATTATCTTTTGCTTCGTCTATTCTTTCAGTGTAAAATTGTGTTTTCTGATTTCTTATTAGGCTTACAACTTGATTTCTTTTTTTCATGTACGTTTATAGAATTTGGAGACAACTCAATATCCATTAAATCTAGCTGGAAGTTTCATTAAAGTTTTTAAAATTTCGAATTATTTTCTTTTTTCTCTTCTTTTAAAAATATAAGTCAATAGTAAAGTACATGATCTGTTATTAAGTATCTTTTGTAATTCTTGTAAATTTATCAATCAATTGGTATAATCCATGACTCTCAATAATCCTGTGTAACTTGTTTGAATAAATTGTGTTCTTGGACATATCAATGTTAAAGTCTCCTATAATGATCAACATTTCATCTTTTTTTATTGTTGTATCTAAAAGTTCATCCAATTTATCCAGAAAGATCGATTTACTAGCATTTGGGGAATGGTATAGGTTATATGTGTTAAACTTTCCTTTTTTTGTATAAATCTCTACACCTGCTATCCACATATTCATATCAAGTGTCTGATTAAGAATTTCTTTGTATCTTACATGCTTTTTGACATATATGAGAACACCCCCTGTATGTTTGCTTTGGGAATAGGTGGACATCACTTTGTAACCATCAATATTTAATTCATTGTCAGTTATTTCCTCAGTAATGTGAGTCTCCGAGAGGCAAATGAGCATTGGTCGAAGTTCATTTGTTATCCAACTCAATTGATCTTTGTGACTGAGAAATCCTGCTATATTTGCATACAATATTTTTGGGTTTGTTAATTGCGATTTGTCTGAGTTTTCATTTGTACTAAAATCGGGGTAGTTTTGCTTCAGCTGTAACTGGCTGTAGATTCGTTTATTTGCTTCGCAATTTTTATCAAATACATTGTGATTAAAATCAATATTGGGTATTTTTAAGACCTCGGCAGCGTATTTGCAATTGATACATGTCATATCCCCAGATGTACAGTAATTTTTCTTGTGGTTTCCGGTACAAACTGGGCATACTTCATTTTGACTCTTACAGTCTTTAGCCACAGGCCATATTTACAACATTTATAGCACTGTATTATATATATAGTCTGCAAAGTAGGATTTTCTCCATCCAATGTAAACAATCTCTTTTTGTTTTAGTTCTTTATAAGTAATGGGATCTAATTCAAGTATCACGTTGGTCTTCTTTTTTTTTGTTTTCATAAACTTTCAAAACTTTTACCTTTAGTTTGTCCGCATCGGTTTGAATTCTATTTTGACTGACAATTCTTTCTGTAAGGTCATTTTCATCATTGGCTATTTCTTTGTCCACATTAAAAATTGTTATTTTAGGATTTTTCTTGTTTGGTATCTTCACCTCGTATTTTTGACCCATCTTATCTTTTATATCTCGACAGATACTGTGAATATCCTCCTTGAGTGTACAACTTATCGCAACTCCGCCATCTCTGATATATTTTAATCTGGACACTCCCGCACCTAGTGCACTAGGATTGATTTTCTGTTCAAGCACCTGTTTGGTTTTTGCTCCGTCTTGCTGTGCATCTTTTGGTTTCACAATGACAACTTCTTGTCTATTTTTCTTAGCTACCTGGCTGTAAGTCATAGTATGTTCACATTCTTCATATTTGGTTTGTTAGCTATCTTAGCAATTTCTCTTTTTAACATTTCTATAATTTCAGTTTTATCCTCAATAATGGTGTTCTTGCTGTTTATGACTTCTCTCAGGAGACTTTGAGTTTCACCTGTCAAACATGTTAAGCAGTAAAACAGCATTGAACGTGATGTCAATTGCATAACTTTTACTTCCGACGCCGTAAGTTTACCACATGTTTTGCAGTGTGGTGTCCTACATCCATCTCATTTAAAAATGTTGATCTCTCGTTCACTTTTTTGACATATCTTACATACCATTTTTCTTTTAAGTTTTAGTTTTACACATAGTTAAAAAGTAAAATGTTAATTTAACTTATACAGATGGATCTTTTAACATATGAACTCCCTTATTTTGATATCCAGGACCAAGATTTGATTCGAGTTTTTAAGGTTAAGTCGCAAAAATTTGCTAATAAACGATGGAAAACGATGCGTGTTTGCATAGGGTTTGCTTGCTGATACGTTCCGCTGAATGACTTCCAGTTTCGAACATGACAACAATTTGCGGCCGGATTAGCAAAACAACACGCCACGTTTTTTTATGGTGTTATATAACAAAAAACGGGTATAAACCGCTGCAAATATTTGCTGGTGTGTAGAAATTTCTGCTTTAACGATTTACATCATGCAACAAATATTTTAGGAAGGATTTTCGTCGAAAAACGCTTTTCAAACCAAAACCTTTCAAAGAAAAACCAGAATGGTGCATTTTTAACTTTTGCCTGTAGCTTGTAAACAACTAGTATTATCGATGATACACTTTTATTAGAGAAGTTTAATGCAGGCAAACATATTTTTCTGGCTTCATTTGTTTACGAGATATTCAGTGTGTTTATGGATTGACTCCAGAAGAGGAAAAACTTTTTTATTTGTGGATTTAGGTTAAAAAATCATTATTTATAAAAACTCCTACTTAGGCTAAAACACGTAAAAAAATTATTTATTGCAATTTATTATACAGGATGCTTAGAAGAATTCATAATTTAAAAATTTTCATTGAGAAACTTACTTTTTTTTTTAATTTTATGATGAATACATTTAAAAACTTTCAAAAACAGTATTATTTATTCGCTAGAATTTGCTAGAACCCTGCTGTAATTTTCAATAAAATATGTAAAACGTGTTTTAAAAAATTGTTTAAAGGCTCTCGTATTATGCCTTATAAAATCAATGTTAAGCAATATAAACACCTCCTTTTTTTAATTTGGCAGTTTGAATCACCATAAACACAAAGTAAAAATACGCGTGCCATTCATTGTCAATCAAAACCAATTTTGCTGTCGCTTATTTTTGTCGTAGTAAAACCTGAGTAACAGTGTTTTTTAATGGATTCTTCAGAC
Source organism: Kuschelorhynchus macadamiae (assembly GCA_030620095.1). Taxonomy (NCBI): domain Eukaryota; kingdom Metazoa; phylum Arthropoda; class Insecta; order Coleoptera; family Curculionidae; genus Kuschelorhynchus; species Kuschelorhynchus macadamiae. Next base: position 136,591 of record JAUTXW010002217.1, on the reverse strand, counting down.
GAAGATTTACCAGAGTCAGTGTTGGAAGCAGCTAGAACTGCAAACTTCAAAATTTAAACTTTCCGAAACATGTAAGCCAAACACACTTTGGTCCAGATACTCCATGTTAAAAAGTATGATCAAATTCAATGAAAACATAGATTTAAGCAAGTTTTTCAAAATCACGGCCTAAAAAACAAAATGTTGGATTTAGACCAAAGAAGGCGAAAATTTTTTCAAAAGAGGAAATTTCTAAATTTATAAATGAAGCGCCTGACGAAACTTATCTTCATATTAAGGAAACTACTATATTTAGTTTGGCGGGGCATGTCGCCTAGAAGAACTAACAAAAATGTCATTGGATCGTATTGAAGACAAAGCAAATATTTTATTAATAACTATTCCAGACACAAAAAATTACCGTTCTAGAAGCTTTGTACTATCTGATGAAGTTGAAAGCCAGAAACCCCACATAGGCGTTTTTTTGTAAACTACAAGAATGGAGCTTGTACAGTACAATGCTTCGGAATAAACACCTTTGGAAAAATCAAATATTGCAGGTTATCTGAAGCTCTCAAATCCTGAACTATGTAGGCCGCAGTTTCCAACGTTCAGCCGCCACAATGCTTACAAATTCTGGACAAGTAATAAAAAATATCAAAAGCCTCTGTGGTTGGAAATCTTCAACTGTGGCAGAAGGTTAACAAGTCTTCAAAAGAATCTATCCAATCAAGTATTGAACTTCAATGCTATTCTTTCCACTAGTCACCACCTTTCACCAAATCGACCTCTTCCAACCAAAAAGTTACCCCCTCGGCGACGATTACAACAATAAATACTCGTGAAAGGGAACTGGAAAATCCAATCCCAACAAAGTCCCCGAGTTCCTTGGAAAAAAATCTAGCCTCTGCAATTAATTTACAAAATGCTATAAACTGCACGTTTACGATTCATGCTGTTAATAATAATTAATTTGTGATTATGTATTTGATATAAATAAACGATTCTTTTTAACTTTTGAGTTTTTCAGCACGCTTGTAGAAAAAATAGTGTCTCTTACACGTGCTTAAAGTGACTTTTTCGCACGTGATTGATGGCCGAACGACGAACTTGAATTGCGTGCGGAAAAGTAGCACTTTCCGCACTTGTTAGGTAAACTACTATTAGAGTAGTTCCACCTACTTTTGCACACTTTTTTACTAAAAATAGGGACTTAAATCCTTTGAAGTCATACGATCCAGATATTACATCTTTGATCCTAAATCAAAAAAATGATTGTAACCACATATACACATATTCCCCATCAATTGCTCAAACAGTAGATAAGTTTGGAAATACTGTATTGGAAAATATATTAAAATTTGAGAATATCGAAAAGCAAACGAAAGTTCCTTTTGTTTCATAAGCAGCCTTTGAATCTGTTTTAAAACCAATGGATAATACTGAACCAAATCCCCACAATTCGTACACGACAAAAAAACGTTAAACATGAGCCATATTCTTTCACTTACTTAGTAAAATGTTCCTTTGATAATTCTTTCTCTAAATTTGAGTTTTTGTTTCCCGTATCGAAAGCGATCTAAGGCATTTTTATAATATTTATTTGAAAGATATTGTACCAATGAATCGATTAACAGCTGATGAGTTAGAGTTGGAATATTGCCTCCTAAAATTAAAACAAGAATTTTTTGTGGATAAGATATATTGCCGAAATTACGACTTCGAACCATAAAAGTCTAATCTCTTGGCCTTACCATCCCCTTCCAGTGATACAGTTGTTTTATAAATCACCTGCAAATCTAATTGACCAACATTGCTAATTTTACTTATTCTTTATCAAAGATATTTTTTGATGAGGCGCTGATTTCAATGCGATAGAATTTTTTTCATTTAATGTTAAATACGCTGCCAATTCGCATAATTTTTGAAATATTGGGTTCTACTTTTTTGCCTGTCAGGGACATATCAGGCCATTTTTCGGAAAACTGTCTATCACTCTTAAGTAATATCTTCTCCAAATCTGTATTTTTGGACCATAAAACCTTTTTGGTAAAGTATTAGCATTTTAAAATAGACATTTGGATGAAGATGATGGAAATAAGAGTTTAATGTTCTAGCAACTCCGGATTAATTTTGGAAGAAGAGGAACTTTTTTATTTGTGTAGTAAGCTTAAAAAGTAATTCCTTATAGAAACATCTGTTTAGTCTGGAACATTGAAAACCGAATCATTTTAACATTAAACTCCGCTAATAAAAGTGTATCAACGATAAAACCATAATACTAATCGTTTACGAGCTACAGGCAAAAGTTAAAAATGCACCATTTTGGTTTTTCTTGATTATCTCAAAAAACACAAAAGATAATTTAAATCTTAAGATGGATTTGAGTTTGTAATAAAATTCTCTAAAACCTTGTCGACTTAACCAACCTCGTAGCTACAACGGTTTCCGAGATAGCAATACCTTCATGGAAGCCAAATCTGGGACACACTGTATATAGATGAGGCTATTAGTAATAAAACTAACATATTCTAGAAGAGTTTGGGTGCATCGTGCCCATTTACATCAACTGTTAACTCGTCAAACACTGACGTTACTCACAAGATTTTAGGTTCATCATTAATAACAGAAAAACATCAATTAAACCATTATCTGGATCGAGAATAGCAATAATTAATTTCAAAAATGGTTCATTTACTTTTACTATTCGTCAATAAGCCAATCCGGTTCTATAGCTTTATTTCTCTTAACCTTTTAAGAGCACTTTGAACTGTAAAAGGTTGTTCACCAAAATAATTTTTGGGTTGAGCTTCACAATATTCACAGGCTCTAATTGAGAAAAAACACTGCTAAAATACTATGCAAATCCATCGGCTTTGCCTTTTGTTCTCGAATAAATGACTGCTATATCCAGTTCTGTGGGAATATTAGAGAGAATTTCTGATAATCCCGCAGAACTATCATAACCTTAAAAGGTAAATTTATTATATTTGTAATCGAGCATTACAGGGTGTCCCGAATTGGAGTGTCCAAACTTTAACAGCGCATTCTGCATTCAAAATAAGCCCTAATTTTATATATAAACATATATCGACAAATGCTTCGTTTTCGAAATACAGGGTGTTAAAGTTTTAAGAAAAAAATTGTCATCTAGTCATAACTTTTTTAGTACTTGAGATATTGTTTTAATATTAAATTTAATATTAAATTTGGTAAGCAGCATTTGAGTAACAAAATGCATTTTTTGATTTGAAATATTTTTTAATTCTTTATCAGTGGCGTCCGTACAGGATTTTTTATTGAATATTCTTGAAGAAAAAATGGTACGCTACTGCTTTTTCTGAAAACAAAAATCATTCCTAAAATCCCCACTCAGTTTGGAGCAAATTGCCTTTTTTTCGTGCGATGCAAGGATTTCGGAGTTAAAAACTAAAAACTATTTTTATGTATGGCGTAGTTAAAATTTCCATTATTGTTAATTATTTCAGTGGCAAAACCTTTAACATCTTGACAATGACAATGACAATTGAACAATAGCTAGTTTCGTCTTTAAAGTGTGACATTTGAGTTTTTAGAGTAAATAAATGTCAGGTACATTACAGTTTATACAAAAAGGTAATTATCAGTCTAACTAGTGATTTCAAAATGGTGTTATTCAGTAACTTTGAGTATGCTGATATTCATTTCGTTTATGGTTTCTGTAATGGAAATGCAAATGCAGCAGTACGGGAATACCAACGAAGATTTCCAAATAGAAGATTACCTTGCAAACAAGTTTTCATTAAAACGCATTTAATGTTTAAGAATTTTGAACAATATCGAAACGTAATTTTAAATAAGTTTGACAACGATAGGACATTAAGCCTACGAAGAGCAGCTCATAATTTACAAGGTAACGCAGTTTTTGTTTTTAAAAATAAGGTTCATCGCGTTTTGTGGAAAGATCACAGGAAGCCATTTCAGATGCAGCCAGTTCAAAACTTACAACCTGATGATGCCGAAAAACGTGTCAGTTTTTGCAATTGGTTTTTGCGCCAAATAGAAGAAGACGAGAACTTCTCAAAAAAAATTTTATGGACTGACGAAGCCACATTTACCCGAAGCGGCTCAGTAAATTTCCATAATTTACGAATCTGGAGCCATGACAATCCACGTGTTGTACGAACTAGAGCATTTCAGCAAGAATTTTCTGTTAATGTTTGGTGTGGTGTAATAAATGAAATTTTTTGCGGGCCCCATATTCTACCACCACGCCTAGATGGACAGTTATTTAATGATTTTCTGCAAAATGAATTATTTCAATATCTAGAAAATATTCCTCTAAATCTTAGAAACGAATTCTGGGTTCAAATGGACGGGGCTCCCGCGCATTTTGCACTAAACTAAATCGAGAGTGGTTAAATAATAATTATCCAGAACGGTGGATTGGACGATTAGGAGCTACAGCCTGGCCACCACGTTCCCCTGACTTCACACCTGTCGACTTCTTTGTGTGGGGTTATTTGAAAAATTTAATTTATTCCAGACCAGTTCATACAAGAGAAGAACTGATTCTAAGGATATAGCAAACCTGTGAAACTTTGCGAGCCAATACGAATTTTATACGCCATGCCACTGACACAGTTAAGAGCAGATGCCGAAAATGTGTCGAAGTTAGAGGAGCTCATTTTAAGCAATTATTGTGAATTTTAAGGCCCACATTAATCCTTAATGATATTTAAAGTGCTCTATAAATTTTTTTCACGATCTAAGTTAATAAAAGTTATGAATTCTAGTTTTTTTAAATTAATTACGAACTTAGTTAATAAATAGTAGTTCCTGTAAAATGAAGTATCATCTTCAAAATTGAATTAATTCTAATTACCGTTTTACAAAATGAATCGACGATTTTAGAATTATAAACTCATCTGTCATACTTTAAAGACGAACCTAGCAATTGTTCAATTATCACAAAAATGCAATCATGGTATACTAAGAGTCGACAATGAAGGAATGATGGTAAGTACCAAGGACATTAGATTTTAATAGATTGCCTGCTAACTTCTGATATGTCACCCTGATAACCCAAACATAATGCAAATCTCCATTACAACGGGTCGATGACGTCATCTCTCCTTAGTTGTCAGACAAGCTTTTATTTTAGAAACCCTACATACGTTGTTCAGAAATTATGAACTCACCCGGAATGCATGAAATAAATATCGGAAACCAAATAATTTTAAAAACTTGCTGCTACAATTCACCTTAAAGGTTTTGCTACTGAACAACAACAATAATGGAAATTTTAACTATGCTATACATAAAAATGGTTTTTAGTTTTTTACTCGAAATCCTTACACCGCACGAAAAAAAGACAAAGGATCAAATTTGCTTCAAACTGAGTGGGGATTTTAGGAATGATTTTTGTTTTTAGAAAAAGCAGTAGAGTACCTTTTTTTCTTCAAGAATATTCAATAAAAAATCCCGTACGGACGCCACTGATGAAAAATTAAAAAATATTTCAAATCAAAAAATGCCGTTTGTTACTCCAAGGCTGTTTTACAAATTTAATAACAATATCTCAAGTAATAAAAAAGTTATGACTAAAAAACAATTTTTTTCTTAAAACTTTAACATCCTGTATTTCGAAAACGAAGCGTTTGCCGATATATGTTTATATAAAAAATTAGGGCTTATTTTGAATGCAGAATGCGCTGTTAAAGTTTGGACACTGCAATTCGGGACACCCTGTATATCCGCGTAAGTTACCTAAACATTTAATTTTTATTTAAATACATAATCTAAACTTGCTGATATAAGACATGCTATTAAACAAACGGTATACAAAACACGTATTCTACATAATTATTAACCTAATAGAACGCTTAGGAACATTTATATTAAAGAAACAAAATAATATTTTTAAGGCCTAAAACATCCATCAAATCTTCATCGTCGCTCTCATCATCATTCATAATCATTCTTGATTTTTCATATATTGAAAGATTATTTGATCCCCTTCATCACAAATCAACTTCCAGTGAGGTTGATTTTATTCACTGGTAGTAGTCAGTGTTGAATTCAGAAATTTTCCTACGAGGGAAAAATCCTGTTTTGTGGGGAAGGAAAAAATAATGTTTAAATACGATTTACAGAAATATATATATTGGGACAAAAAATCACACCGCCCCACAGAGGTCATTTTTAAAAATCTAGGTGGAAATAAATCATATATGAGAATATCTCTGTGTAATGATTATACACCTCACTACTCGCATTGAAAATGATGAATGTAGCCTATCCCTACTTTTTTTCTTCCCGCCAATGACGTATCCAGGTGGAGAAGGGGAGGGGGGGCAAAATGGGTTTGTTAAATATCTATATAAACATTATAAACCTCAAGTGGTGAATCTTTGATGGATTATAAGACTAAAACTTTAGGTAAATGTAGGTTCTGACTTGTATAATTTGCATGATACAGGGTTTTAAACCATTATCAAAAAAATCAATCACCATTATAATCAAAATACCCCATTCTGTTTTAAAATTCCTAACCACAAAAAAATAATTTTATTTTTATTATGCTATTTGCTTTAATTTTATTGGAGCAACTATTACATAAAACAAGAAATAAAACATGTAACATAATTTAGTCTTTACCACAAATTATATTATTTTAACTCTGTGTAACTTTTCTTGCTCTAAAATACAAAGTGGACTTAGAACCTATAAATCCATAAAAGCTTGGCAAATTTTAAAAGCAAGTGGATATAATTTATGAAAAATTGAATATTAGGTACAAAATGAAGTTATTAAAAATATAAACGTGTTAATTATATGTCTTAATTATAAATATTTGATGCAAACTATAACCACAAGCTCAAACTCAAGCTCCCAGTTATTCATCGTCATCATCCACATCATCCTCATCATCATCAACATTTCTTCCTTCTACATCATCATTATCTAAAGAATTTTTTGATAACTGAGGCTCTTTGAGCAATCTCAGCACATCTTTAACTAAAGGTTCTTTATTGGAACGAGCACCCACACCTTTCGATAATGAAGAAATATAAGGATCAGAGGATACCAAAAGCCCACAAAACACATCTTTCATTGTTTTCTCTCTTGAAAACTTTCTCGAATGATGCTCGCGATATCTTCGAAAATCCTTATTGCGGGATTCTAGGGCCTCTTCCGAAAACATTCCTATAGGAAGTGGTGCAGATTTCACAATTTCAGGGCCATGAATCAGTATTCGGTGGAGACTCGAAGGCATGTTGTACCATGGATAAAGGTTGACGAACATTATTGCTGTGCCTTTGCAATACTTAGTAAATTCCTCAGAATTCACTTCATACCCAGAACACATTGTTGTCAGGATTACATATAGACGCTTGAGAAAATCTTCATCCATCCCTGTAAAATTCATTAACGGTTTATAAAGTAAAGAATACAAATCATGAAAATTTTATAAATATGAAATTGAAAAAAGAATTACCTGTTATTGATGCTGTAATTTGATATTTACGGAAAAATATTCGGGCTGTATTCCCATCATTGGTTGTTCCATAGCCTTGCTTTGGAATATCAACCAACAAACACAACTTTTGTCTTAGCTTTTTAATTATTTCTTCTTTTCTCTCTTTTACCATTTTTTTCTCGTTCTCATCCCGTATCTGCCATTTTTTTAACATCAACCTGTAGGAAATGTGAAGACAACACTCCAAGCACCTTATCCAGGCATGAAGAGTCGAGATACCATAATCGTACAATGTTTCGTCCGATGGAAGCGCCATTATATAGTCTAGATTATTCATTACTTTAGGTGTAGCACGACAGATGCCACAAGTCTGCGTTGAAGAATTAGAAATCACTCCAAACATTTTTCCATCTATCATAGTTAGTTTAAATGAATGATTAATAATTATTAGACCTTCTTCGACAAAACATTCAGTGGGTTTAATATTTTTTATCTGGGTTTCAATATTTTCTATTTCTTTTTTTGATAGTTGTGGTGTTTCTTTCGCAAAAATTAATTTTATTGGTCTGCAGAATCTGGTAGATGATGGTCGAATATTTTGCCAGAATATACTATTATTCTCTGCAGTCATTTGCAGTGGAAGGAGACATACGGAAAATAAACTGATTGAATCACTTCTTGAAAAAACATTTTCGTCACTTAATTGCTGCTTGTAGGTCGAGTGTCCAGCACTGCCATCACATCCCCATTTATACAGAAGATTGAATTTATTTGACAGATTTAACGGAAAAGTAGAAATAACAGTTTTTTTGCGACTCAACAATTCTTTTAGCAGTATGATTGACCAGTTCTTGCAAATTTATTTCGGCGGATATTTCTGTGATTAAAATAGAATCTTCAGTTGGAAAACATTTTTTTTTAGCACTCAGAAGAATGTTGTAATTAGGGTAAATGTTGGCATGTCGGTACTTCGCTCCTTGCTGCATTAAAGTGTAGGATTTTTTTGTGAATCGCCCATCAACGTAAAGGGCAAGAGCTTCTTCTGGGGAATACTTAATAATAGGCTTATATTTTTTATTATTAATTGCTTTTTTAATTTTAGTAGCTCTCTCTGGTGAATGTTCTGACACTTCCTGGACTATTTTAGATGCATTTTTACGGCCTGACAACTCAAGACTTTTTTGAGTTGCAAATGATAGTTCCTCAGTAGAATAACTTTCCAACAATGGCATTATTCTCTGTTTTTTTCGTTTGTCGCCAAGGTTTGTGAAAGATTTAGAGGGTCTACCTTTACTTGGACCTGGTTCTTGTAGATCTTCTATGAAAAACTCTATAGATTCATTCAGCCAGTCTAGATGTCTATGTTCAAATACTGTCCGAGTGCGATTACTGTTTTTCCACATTTTAGCGACAGAACTATTAAAGGAATTCACCAATTTCTTTATTAAATTGTATCTAACATCCCGGGATTGGTCTATATTAAGCCTGTTCAAAACAAAATTCAATACGGAAGCGTTTTTGTCGTCCAGCGATTTTTGCTCGCACCAAATGGTAAACATGTCATATTTTCGTATTGACATAGTCTCTGAAAAAAAAAAATTTCAAATCTTGGCAGTTCTTGGCAACAAAATCTAGCATGAGTCGAAAGGTAATAGACCAAATTAACGATAAAAAATATTGTTGGAACAAACATGCATAAACACCATGTTCTGCAGTATTTTAAAATATTTTTTTTGCGAAAAACACAAAAGATTTACAGCGACTTCGTTATATCGTTTATTTTACTATGTACGTGCGTTCTTTAATAATATTGTTTTAAATAAAATAAGTACTTACCCTCTGATTTCGTACTGCACAATCACAATTTAAAAATTCTTTATAGGATTATCACAATGAACAAAGCAAATTCGCTAATAAAAGGTCACTGAACTGACATGTCACTCATATTAAATATTTTATGCACTTTTGTTTAAAGTCATGGCCATAGTTGATAAGGTATAAAGTTAATTACGCAAAAAAACGATTTCATGCAATGTTTTCTTTGAAATAAGGCTATTAGGGATATATTTTTCGATAAATATTTTCGTGATTTTTTTCCACCTAGAATTTCAAAAATGACTTCTGTGCGCCCATTAAAAATGGATCTCGATGTTTTATTTTTCTTGTACGGCTCTGGATTTTTACTGAAAGAATGCGCATCTTCATAATATCGTTCTTTAATAATGAGGATCCCGGATTACTGTTCATTACGGAAATTATAATTAAAAATGGTTTGAGTTTTAAAATTAATTACTTACAGTAAGGCGTCTGTGAAAAAACAGTTGAATTAATAACACTGGCCGACAAGATTTTTCTAACATAGGCCAGCTCATTATTTTCACAATGGAAATACCCTCCCAATAATAAAAAAAATATTGGGAAAGCCCTAATACGTACCACTTTTTAATAGCCTAATTAGAACCTTTTATATTGGCAGGTAAACAATTTTATTGTGGGCGGCTAAAATGGGTGCATTTTACAACGGAAAAATTACCTAGACTGGGTTGTTTACAGCATTAGATATAAAATAAACGTTAAACATCACTCTTCTGTTGAGTTTCGAATTGAGTGGTTCTCTGTGTATAAGCAAGTGTACGTGAAGACGAGACTGTCGAGTCAAACGCGCCGAAGTTGCAAAATTTCTCCTGACAAATTTTGTTATATTTGTGGAGAATTTCTGGTGAAATCACAAGCCAGGCCATTTTCCGAAAATGTAAAAAAAGCCTTCTTTAAATATTTTGGTGTGTTAATTGGGGATCAAGATAAGCGGTGGGCTCCCCATGTGTGCTGTGTAGTGTATCATTGGTGCAGTGGATGAAGGGAAAGAGAAAAAGTATACCTTTTGCAGTTCCAATGGTATGGCGAGAACCAACCAATCATTCTGACGATTGTTATTTTTGCCTGACAAAGACTGAAGGTTATTTCAAAAAGGGAAAGCACAATATAGAATATCCAAATTTGTAATCTGCCATAAGACGTGTTCCTCATAATGCAAATTTGCAAGTGCCGATTGCGCTTTTAAATTGGCAAGCAACAGTCAGAACTTCTGGGTTCCCGTCTTAAGGAATGGAACCTATTGGCCAAAGAAAAAATATTGCGAATTTCAACCGGGATCTCAAAACGTTAAATTTATACCTCTTGTTGATCACAAAAATGTCCTTTTGCCTCCTCTTCACATTAAACTTGGGCTGATGAAAAACTTTGTGAACGCTTTGAATAAAGATAGTGATGGATTTAAATACCTAAGACAAGTCTTTCCCCAGTTAAGTGGTGCCAAATTAAAAGACAGCATTTTTATTGGGCCAAAAATTAGAAAATTACTGGACGATGTCAATTTTTCGGAATAGCTTACCGGGCAGGAACTCAGAGCATGTAATTCATTTGTTAATGTAATAAGAGGAGTTTTCGGCAACAATATGGATAAATATTATGCACAATTAGTTAATGAACTCTTAGATGCCTATAAAGCGCTTGGCGCCAGAATGTCATTAAAAATTCACTTCCTACATTCCCATCTGTCATTTTTTCTTAAAAATTTGGGAGCTGTTGGTGACGAGCAGGGTGAAAGGTTTCACCAAGATATCAGAACAATGGAAATTCGGTACCAAGGACGATGGGATCCAGCTATGATGGACTGTTGGTTTTTGAAGAGAGAAGATAGGACCCCTCATAAACGGAAAAAATAAAGTTTAATTAGTGTTTATTAAGTTAATATTTTTCTCGTTTGTTTTTCTCTTAGATGTATGGTATGCTTAATAGGCGAAAACTGTAAACATAGTCAATAAACAGGGTTAAGAATTTTCTGAAATTCTTTTTTCTATAGATATTAAGTATGGTAACATTCGATATGGTTCTACAACTCTAACAAGAAAACCCTACGTGCTACAATTTTCTATTTGTCATTTTCGTATTTGGATAGGTCCATTCTATTAGATTATGCTATTCTGATTTGTGTTACAACAAAAATTTTTTTTTGTCGGCAAGTGTAATGCGCATTGTTATAACTGAGCAACCGTCAAATATTGTTTCAGCCTTCATAAATTATACAAATCATGACAATCAAGAGGTATCCCTGTGAGAAATTAAGAAACAAAGATTCGTGCAAAAAGATTTTACGTCGGCATATTTATATAATTTTTTTGATGTTTTATTTGGTAAAGCTATTTGATATTTTAAAATATATCTTAACATAATTTCATTTTATAATCAAAGTAGGGTAGAGTTAAGTTTACATCATGTAAATGAATATCAGTGTTCTGTACTCCATCCTTTTGCTATTTTGTTGCAATAAATGGTTTATTATTATTGTTATTATTAAATTTAAAAACTAGCTCTGCCGAAAAGTGCAATATCTGAGGCTAACAGATTTCCGTAAAAGGCGAATTTTCTGTAGATGGATTCTCCGAAAACATGATTGGCTTGATTCTGATATTTGCAAGAAAATATTGTGGTCAGAGCCGATTTTGTAAAAATGGGTGGTTTAATCGTAATATTCATTACCGCTGGACAAAAGGAAACCAACATTTTTTTAGAGAGACGACGTTTCAAGAAAGGTTGGGGAATAGCGTTTGGTTTGGGAATTTTGAATTCTAAAGTTGTGGGTCCCTATTTCTTTGAGGATCATTTAACTGGTGACATGTACTTGAATTTTTTGACAAATGACTTCCAAGAAATGTTAGATAACCTGCTCTTGGCTGTGCAATTTTAAACGTAACGACTGGATTGGTAATAAAGGTCCTATTAATTGGACACCTCGTTCCCCGGACCTAACTCCATTGGGGATATATAAAGGACTTGGTATATTTAACGACTCCTGCAAATTTGGATGATCTTAATCTAAGAATTCAGTTGGCATGTGATAAAATAACACCAAGAGTGCTTAAAGATATTCAGAGAAGATTTATCAAAAGTGCTAGAGAGTGTTTGAGAAATAACGGCCGAAATTTTCAACATTTCTAATCGTTACTTGTTATTTTATACCGTAATTAATTAATTTTAAAAATTAAACCATTTTAATATTAGTAGGCATTTAATTGTAATTTCGTTTGTGATGAACCGTAAAACATTTTAGTTGTATTTCCCGGGATTCACCTTACTAAATAAAGATATTTATGGAGAAGCCCATTCTTTCAGTGAAAATCCAGAGCCGTACTAGAAAAAGGAAACATGAAGATGAATGTAACAGTACAAAATGTCGATAAAAATGTTTTTGGTGTATGTTGATGTTTTAACTGTAAATTGTTCTTCAAGAAAATGAAATAAAAATGCAGGTCAGTATTAAAAAAAATTGATGTTGGTGGCCGGTAGACGAAACGTCGGATTGAAAATCTGAGGGCGCCATTTCGTAGAGAACATTAAAGTAACTAAGTGTTGCATAAAACTTTTTCTAAAGTACAAACTTTTTGAGATATTTAATAAAATAATTTTGGCAAATTTTTGCAAAATCCCCGGTATTTCAGGAACAAAGAAAAAAATTAAAAATCTTTAGACGTATTATTAACTTCCCCCATAAACAACACTTTTTCTCTAATTTAACCAACATCGTACCTCTTGCCGTTTATGAGATAGCAATAGTGGTATACCCTAAAATAAACACCCCATATATATATGCATATATATATATATATATATATATATATATATATATATATATATATATATATATATATATATATATTAATATATACAGGGTGATTCATGAGGAAATGTCAATACTTCAGGTACATATTCAGGACCAAAAAATAAACATAAAAGTCTACATGAATAAGTGTCCGCACGGCCTTAGTTCTCGAGATACAGGGGGTTAAAGTTTTTATTTAGTTTTCCTATTTTTTAAATAGAATCTATGATAATGTAAATAATGGAGTGAAAATTGATATACGGGGGTTTTTTGGTATGACAAATTTGAATCTAATATTAGTATTGCTCTTACTTGTAGGGGGCGCCACCTACATGTCTTTCTACTTTTTCGAACAACCACAACTTTTTGGTACAGTCTTGTATTACATTTTTAAGCAAAACAAATTATTCCCTTGCCGTTTCTACGTCAAAAAGGTATACCTGTTAAAAGTGGATTCAAGCAACCGTTTTCGAGATATTTGGATATTTGGATATTTGGATTTAAAAAGTATGCATGTATTGTAAAAAAATAGAAGTGTGCCTTGCCTGACAGAACAACTGCTGGTTGGTGTTCTCATCGTTTTTCCTGTTACTTAGCAATAGTAATGTCAGTTAATAATAAGATCAAATTTTGTCACTGTCAATTTCTGTTCATAACTTTTATTATCTGACAATAATCATTTAAGAAACTTTAGATCTAAATACGTCATTATACCTGTGATATTCTCGCATCGTGAATATGCAGATATGATATTCGTCTATGGCTTCTGCAATGGGGTCGCAATTCAAGCAGTCGCGGAATACCAGCGTCGTTTTCCAGATAGAAGGGTGCCAGATAGAAGAGTTTTTCAACAAGTTTTCACTACTCCTGGAGAATCTGGGATGTTTCCAAGTGCGAAAATTGTATCTGAAAGGGAATCGGGAGAAGAGGCTATACTCAATGCTACTTATCAAATTACACAATCGTCTGCTTGGAGAAATCTTCACATTAATTGTTTATACCCATTTCATTTACAACGGGTTCAACATTTGCAGGAGGGTGATTTTGAGTTGAGAATGCAATTCTGTAACTGGATTAATGAAGATCGAAGGTTGTATAGGTATGTTTTGTTCACTGATGAAGCACAGTTCACACGTGATGGTATAAATAATCTTCACAATGAACACCGGTGGTCCTATGAAAATCCTCACGCTACAGTAGAACATAATTTCCAACATAAATTTAGCATCTATGTGTGGTGTGGAATGTTAAATGGTCATTTAATTGGTCCATTTATAATCGACGGTAGTCTTACAGGAGAAAAATATTTAAACTTTCTTGAAAATCACTTGCGAAATCTATTAGAAGATGTTCCCCTTAATGTAAGACAAAACATGTATTTGCAGCATGATGGAGCCCCTGCACACTACAGTTTACTTGTAAGAGATTTTTTAAACCAAAACTTTCCAAACCGATGGATTGGTCGGGGAGGTCCGTTTAATTGGCCACCTAGATCGCCAGACCTTTGGATTATTGTCTTTGGGGAGGGTTCAAATCACTGGTATATTCCACTAAAGTAAATACAAGAGAAGCATTATTGGATCGGATAACAAACGCAGCACAAACACTAAGAAATGCGCCCGAATGTATCCACAGAGCAACCCGAGCTATACACCATAGAGCTGACCTGTGCTTAGAAGCAAATGGTGGAATTTTTGAAAATCATAAAACCTAACCTAGATTTTATTAAAAACAACTTAATAATAACAATTTTAATAAAAATTAAATACCTCTGAGGCACTGAATACACACCTCAAAAAAATGTGTTAGTCTTTCATTTCAAAGCTTTTGTGCCAAGATGCGTTTAAATTTGGAGAAAATAACAAACATGCGCCGAAATTGTTTTAAATCCAAATATCTCGAAAACGGTTGCTCGTATCCACTTTTAACAGGTATACCTTTTTGACGTAGAAATAGCAAGGGAATAACTTGTTTGACTCAAAAATTTAATACAAGACTGTACCAAAAAGTTGCGATTGTTCGAAGGAGTAGAAAGACATGTAGGTGGCGCCCCCTACAAGTAAGAGCAATACTAATATTAGATTCGAATTTTTCATACCAAAAAACCCCCGTATATCAATTTTCACTCCATTATTTACATTATCATAGATTTTATTTAAAAAATAGGAAAATTAAATAAACACCCTGTATCTCGAGAACTAAGGCCTTGCGGACACTTATTTATATAGACTTTTATGTTAATTTTTTGGTCCTGAATATGTACCTGAAGTATTGACATTTCTTCATGAATCACCCCGTATATATATATATATATATATATATATATATATATATACAGTAAACAGAAAAACATAATTTAAATAAAAAAATTACAGTTATTTACAGGGTATTTCAAAATTACTGCACATCAGAAGACTACTGAAAACTGAACAGATATCGTTCGTATTAAAGCTACATTATTATAGGGTCATCAACTAAAATAGAGGGTATATAACGGAAAGTTGAGTTAAGGCTAATAAATTGGAATTTTTATATGCATGCTAATCGTTAATTAGTGCTACGGTTTTAAGAATCAAAGAAAATGCGAATTTTAACTAAACTATTGTCACGTTTCTTCTAAAAATTATATTTACAACAAGTAAAAAAATATATACAACAAAAATTATATATACATTAATTGTTTAAAGAGACAGAATTGTGTTACCATTTTGAACATATTAAAATTAAATTGGAAACATTTATTAATCAAGTTGCCCAGAAAACAATAATGCAATGTTTATTAGGGTATGACGGTTCTTTGATATAGGTGCATATTAGGATATCTTTCAGTGTTTTTACTGTGATTAAATTATAAACAAAACAGAGTAACAATACTGCCATATCACAATGGGGTCAATCTAATTACAGAATACTACTGCACGTGTAGAGCTGGGTCAAGAACTGTTGGAACGTGTGTCCATTTTTTTGGTATCTGGGGTATGCAAGAAACTAAGTTGGTAAAAAATGATAGTTATTGTTTTCCATTTAAAACCTACCCTGCAGCATACAGCTTTTTAGCTCTTTGTTAACTTTTTTGTTTTCGTCATATTTAATTCCTAATTAATTCAAATATACACGTGAGATCTCATTCACTGGAAGTATCAAAATTGTATGCTTAAATGAATATTGTCATGTTTCCTTAATTTAATATAAAGATTCAATTTTATTACCTTAACTTTGTTGTTTAACACACCATTTTCCTAATGTGCAGTAATTTTGAAATATCTTGTACATAACTGTAACTTTTCGATTTATATAATTTTTTTAATTGTTGTGTATATGTTTATACTTCCCCCGTAAAAAGTAAGTATGGTAATCGTGAAAAAAATCACTCTCCGAGATTTTTTTCTAACAAAATTGCTGAAACACATAGATACCATTTTAAATTTTAACAGTTTTTTGATGTGCAGTAATTTTAAAATACCCTGTATATAAGTGTAATTTTTTGCTTTATATGTTTTTTTATTTGCTGTAAATAAAATTTGAAAAGAAACAGCAATTGTTAGCTTATTTAAAATTTTCCTTTTTAAAAAATATAGTTAACTATCATATTTCAAAAACCGGACGACAGAAGTTTATTTAATTTTTCAGAATAACTACTAGAGTCGAGCACTACAACATTTAAAAAAAAAATTACAAACATTCACTTTTAAAGGGCGGTGTGCCTGGTTCTTTTATAAAAAAAAATCTCTAACAATTCGTTACAAAATTGCTTAAAAAACTATGGCCATATCAAAAAAATAACATTTATTTTATTAAAACATTTTAAGGATAAAGATATGCTCATAATTGTACCGTATTTTCTGCTAACTTTCTGGAAAAAAATACAGCCTTTTTTTAAATCCCTAAACAATTTTAATTTTTAATTTAGAACAGCATTTAAATTATTATATTTTAAAATAGGAATTGGATGCTTAGATAAAGAAAAATAGGATAATTTGGTATCTACTAATCACAAGCTTGGGATTTTATCCCGAAAAATCGGTAAACTTCCTTTACCAGGAACTTCCCTCTTGAAAGTCATTCCTTCTATATAAATTATATGGTTGAATTGTTTTTTATTTTTGTAGAAAAAAGGAAGAATTCAGGAGGAAATTTCCGGTTAGGATCCGTTACAGATTAGCTTTACCCAATTACCCTGAAGTTCCCACATACGTATTCCTTTCTTGTGTCTAGAAAAGTATAACACAATTTATGTATGTAACTGCTAATTGACTATATGCGAAAATAAATAGGATCATACTCTACTATTTCTAATAAAAGGAAAGATTAATAGCGAGGGAAGTTCCGAGTAAAGGCAGAATTCAAGATAACGGCTATTTCGCCACTTTTAGTATGTCGAATAAGATGATAAATACTACTTATATATTCTTTCAAAGTGTGTCTTTTATTTATTATTACTTCCCTCGTAAAAGGTAAGTATTGTAATCGTGAAAAAATCACCCTCCGAGATTTTTTCAGATCTTCACGTTTCAGGGTCCCTGGATGACGAAAAAAATGTTTTCTCAATTCCGTCGGTTTGTCTGTCTGTCAGTCTGTTCGCGGCGTAGCTATTGCATATTGGGATGACCCGGTAACATTTTGGTTCAAGCATTATGTTGGAATCAACTGGTAACATCCTGATACGAATCCAAGATGGCGGAACAAAATGGCGGCTTAATAAAATATTTGAAAATTCAATCTGAAAATAACTGCTTAACAGTTTCGTTTCAAATTGTTTGCCAGAACTAATTTTGTGGTATAGGGATCAACTCGTAAAATTGTGGTACTAAATATAATAAGATGGCCAAACAAAATGGCAGCCATATAAAATGTTTGTAATCGTGAAAAAAATCACCGTCTCAGGTTTTAAACATCTTTACGTCCCTAGATGCCAAAAAAATATGTTTTATCAATTCCGTGGATCCGTCTGTTGGTCTGTCCGTCAGTTTGCGGCATAGCTTAAAAATTACTTGTCCGATTGACTTCAAATTTTTATCAAAAATTAAGGGTCATATGGGTATGACCTGGTAACATTTTGGTAAAAATCCAATAGGGCGAAAGAAAACGGCGGACTAGTGAAATGTTAAAAATACAAAACTATTTATGCAATTTATTTCAAATTTTGCGTAAACATCAAAGTATGATGTTCGAATCGACTTGTAACATTTTGGTACGAATCCAAGATGGCAGAACAAATTGCCGGCCTAATAAAATATTTTAAAATTCAGCCTGAAAAACTACTTAATATATTGATTTCAAATTGTGTGCCATAGCTAATTGTGGTATTGGGGTTAACTGGTAAAATTGTGTTACTAATTCAAGATAGCCAAACAAAATGGCGAACAAATAAAATGTTTGTAGTCGTGAAAAAATCACCGTCTCAGGTTTTAAACATCTTTTTTAAATTGTCGACGTTTCGCAACTTTATTGTTGCATCCTCAGGACACATATACATATCTTATATCCTGCATGAATCCTTATTATCCTTTTTTACCTACTTCCTATTTCTCAGATATTAAGTTTCTAAATGGTTTTCGTTAACGATCCTCTTGTTGTTATGTTAGGGTGGTGTATTACTTGGGGTTAGGATCCAGTAAAAAAAGAAAAGACTTTTTTTTAAATGTTGACGTTTCACAACTTTCTTGTTGCATCCTCAGAACACATATATAGATTCTATATCCTGCATGAAACCCATATTATCAGTCTTTACCTTCTGGGTTGGTCCGTAGATATTTCCCAAATATTAGGTTTATAAATGCATTTCGTTAACGATCTTCTTGTTATCTTAGAGTGGTGTATTATTTGGGGTTAGCAAATATCTGCAGACTAGGTAAAGACTGACAATATGGGTTTCATGTAGGATATAAAATCTATATGTGTCCTGAGGATGCACCAGTAAGGTTGCGAAAGGTCGACAATTTAAAAAAATACTTTTGTTTTTGTACTGAATCCTAACCACAAATGATACACTACTTTAACATAACAACAAGAGGATTGTTAACGAAAACCATTTAGAAACTTAATATCTAGGAAATATCTGCGGACCAACGGGTTTGCGAAAGGTCGACAATATAAAAAACGATTTGTTTATTTTTACTGGATCCTCACTCCAGATAATACACCACTCTAATATAACAAGAGAATCGTTAACGAAAACAATTTAGGAAGTTAAAAAAATTATTACCAAAAAAACTAATTATCCGATTTATCTCAAATTTTGCCAAAAAAATGTTACATAGGTATGAACTGATAACATTTTGATATGCATCCAAGATAGCAAAACAAAATAGCGGCCTAATAAAATATTTAAAAAATAAGCCTTTAAATGTTATTTATTAAATTAATTTCAATTTTTCTACAAGAATTAATTGTGATATAGAGATAAATTCGTAAAGTTGTGGTACGAATTTAAGATGACGAAACAAAATGGCGGCCAAATAAATTTTTTTAAAAATCAAAGTAAAAAATCTTGTTTAAATGATTTTAAATTTTGCATAAATATTAAATGTGAAAATGGGATAACAAAATGTCGATATGTGTCAATGTAAAAACTACTTATTGAATTTATTTTAAATTATATCCAAAAATTAAGTGCGGCATAGGTAGAAAGAAACTGATAAAATAAAAATAAAAATGTTTGGAAACACAGTATATGTAACACATATATATATACTGTGACTATGTACTGAACTACAGTGGGTCACACTTCAGTGTGTACCGATTTTGTTTTGTATCTCAAAACATATTAGAACCTGCCAAATTTTACAGAGTGTTTCACCATATTTAGACTTTATCTACTGCCTTTAATATGGAAGATAGATAACAACGTTAAATATAAAAGTTGTAGGGATTGTGCTAAACTGCCAGGAAATAATTGATTGAAACAAATGAACATCGCAAAGCTACTAAAAAACTTAAACTTGGTATTTTTTAAATGAGACACCCTATATATTACTTTATATTTCGATGGAGAATATTTTTCTGATTTCAAAAATGTTTAATATGTCTATGTTTGAATCAATAGTTTTTAAAATATTTACGTTTAAAAATCCCGATATCAGACTTTGTTTTACGAAATCACAGTTGCCATAGACAAAAACCAAGAAAAAGCGGAATATTCAAACGTCTTTAATATTTTGCTTTGTTTTGTTTTTTGTCCATGGCAACTGTGATTTATTCGTAAACCCAAATCTGATATTGTCGCGATTTTTAAACGTAAATATTTCAAAAACTACTGAACCAAACTTAGACATATTATACATTTTTGAAATAAGAAAAATATTCTCTATGGAAATATAATGTATTATATATAGTGTCCCATTTAAAAAATACAAAGTTTATGTTTTTTAGTATCTTTGCGATATTCATTTGTTTTAATCAAAATTACTTCTTGGCGGTTTAGGACAATCCCTACAACAGTGTATTTAACATTTTTTTCTTATAATAAAGGCAGTAGATGAAATCTAAATATGGTGAAACACCCTGTACCATCACTAATTGAGATCTACACGCCATACACTTATTTCCTAAATGAATGCTCAATTACATTCCGAATGATTTATGAAATTTACTGAGTTTAAAAAGAGACCTACTTTGACTTAATAACAACGTAACTAAGCTAATAGAAAAATACTGCAAAATACTGCCATTTTAGGAGGGAAGTAAAAAAACTCTAAATAACTCACCATACAGCCAGTTTAGAACATATGTGTACTAAAGGTACATATACAAACATGGCGTTTCGAAACCAATAGAATATAAACAAAATTTGCTAGCGCATATTTCCAATTTCCATCAAATTTTGTGGGAGTGTTTTCAATTTTACGCTTGCTGCTTTTTGGGGTAAACGAAAAGAGCAAATTTCCACATATGCAATATTAGATCCATGCATACTTATTGGCTAAGCCTACTAGACCACGCAGAAATGTACATTTTCATTTCGATTTATAAGCGTTATAGTTTTCAGCTCAGAAACAGTTTTAAAATTAGATGTTTAAATAAAAAAAAATTTGCGAAAGGTCGACAATATAAAAAAAGATTTGTTTATTTTTACTGGATCCTCACCCCAGATAATACACCACTCTAATATAACAACAAGAGAATCGTTAACGAAAACAATTTAGGAAGTTAAAAAAATTATTACCAACAAAACTAATTATCCGATTTATCTCAAATTTTGCCAAAAAAATGTTACATAGGTATGAACTGGTAACATTTTGATATGCATCCAAGATAGCAAAACAAAATAGCGGCCTAATAAAATATTTAAAAAATAAGCCTTTAAATGTTATTTATTAAATTAATTTCAATTTTTCTACAAGAATTAATTGTGATATAAAGATAAATTCGTAAAGTTGTGGTACGAATTTAAGATGACGAAACAAAATGGCGGCCAAATAATTTTTTTTAAAAATCAAAGTAAAAAATCTTGTTTAAATGATTTTAAATTTTGCATAAATATTAAATGTGAAAATGGGATAACAAAATGTCGGTATGTGTCAATGTAAAAACTACTTATTGAATTTATTTTAAATTATATCCAAAAATTAAGTGCGGCATAGGTAGAAAGAAACTGGTAAAATAAAAATAAAAATGTTTGAAAACACAGTATATGTAACACATATATATACTGTGACTATGTACTGAACTACAGTGGGTCACACTTCAGTGTGTACCGATTTTGTTTTGTATCTCAAAACATATTAGAACCTGCCAAATTTTACAGAGTGTTTCACCATATTTAGACTTCATCTACTGCCTTTATTATAAGAGATAGAAAAAAATGTTAAATACAAAAGTTGTAGGGATTGTCCTAAACTGCTAGGAAATAATTTATTGAAACAAATGAACATCGCAAAGCTACTAAAAAACATAAACTTTGTATTTTTTAAATGAGACACTTATATATTACATTATATTTCGATACAGAATATTTTTCTCATTTCAAAAATGTATATGTCTATGTTTGGTTCAGTAGTTCTTGAAATATTTCCGTTTAAAAATCGCGATAATATGAGATCTGGGTTTACGAAATCACAGTTGCCATAGACAAAAACCAAGAAAAAGCGGAATATTCAAACGTCTTTAATATTTTGCTTTGTTTTGTTTTTTGTCCATGGCAACTGTGATTTATTCGTAAACCCAAATCTGATATTGTCGCGATTTTTAAACGTAAATATTTCAAAAACTACTGAGCCAAACATAGACATATTATACATTTTTAAAATAAGAAAAATATTCTCTATGGAAATATAATGTATTATATGTAGTGTCCCATTTAAAAAATACAAAGTTTATGTTTTTTAGTATCTTTGCGATATTCATTTGTTTTAATCAAAATTACTTCTTGGCGGTTTAGGACAATCCCTACAATAGTGTATTTAACATTTTTTTCTTATAATAAAGGCAGTAGATGAAATCTAAATATGGTGAAACACCCTGTCCCATCACTAATTGAGATCTACACGTCATACACTTATTTCCTAAATGAATGCTCAATTAGATTCCCAATGATTTATGAAATTTACTGAGTTTAAAAAGAGACCTACTTTGACTTAATAACAACGTAACTAAGCTAATAGAAAAATACTGCAAAATACTGCCATTTTAGGAGGGAAGTAAAAAAACTCTAAGTAACTCACCATACAGCCAGTTTAGAACATATGTGTACTAAAGGTACATATACAAACATGGCGTTTCGAAACCAATAGAATATAAACAAAATTTGCTAGCGCATATTTCCAATTTCCATCAAATTTTGTGGGAGTGTTTTCAATTTTACGCTTGCTGCTTTTTGGGGTAAACGAAAAGAGCAAATTTTCACATATGCAATATTAGATCCATGCATACTTATTGGCTAAGCCTACTAGACCACGCAGAAATGTACATTTTCATTTCGATTTATAAGCGTTATAGTTTTCAGCTCTGAAACAGTTTTAAAATTAGATGTTTAAATAAAAAAAAAATCGTTTAAAATTATTCAGTTTGAAACATTTTTAATCACATTTTAACAGTCTTTACAAATTCGAGGTGAAGTGCAGGGATCGTATAAACTGTAAGATTTACGAAGTTTGTTAATTTGGGACACAGTTGTGCATTTTAGTGCTTAATAATTTTCAGTTCGTAGATTATAAATTTAAATGAATTCGACTAATCGATTTTTAGACAAATATATTTTTTCGATCACTGACGTTATTATTGGAACAATTTAAAAACTAAAAGAGTTTTTATACAAAAATGAAACCGACTTAAGGACGTTGCCGATGCACGCATCGGACAAGTGGTCCTTCAAAAACGTACTCTAGAAATGCTAAACATTCCGAATGGTACGAATTCGCAGAATAAAAAAAGATGAAATATTAAGAGTAAAATAAGACTATATATATATATATATATATATATATATATATATATATATATATATATATATATATATATATATATTGTCAAATAATAAAAACAGTCAAAACATAGAATGGTGACACAAGCATCAGACAAAACATATAAAAACAGCGGACAATCACATAATCAATCCATTCAACTGCGTTTTTAATTCTATTGAGGTAATATTAATTATATATTAGTCGGTCAACAAATACATTAAACCCATAATTAGCACGATGATATCTTTCAAAAAACAGTTGTGATTGTCTCGTTTTTCTGATAGGAACCAAAAAGGAGACTGATTGTAGTAGTATTTCACAGTCAATCCCTCCATTCACTTATTTGTGCAAGAAAATCAGAAGTGCCTTTCTTGGCCGAAACTCAAGGATCTGGAGGCCGCAGAGAAGAATTCTTGTATTATAAGACAGATCTTGATACGGAAAATTAAACTTGAACGAAAGATACTTTGCAAGTTTATTCTGAACTTTTTCAATCCTGTCGATGTGACACTGATACGAAGGGCTCCATTTGGTAGAGCAATATTCTAAGATACTCCGTACTAAAGAGTTATAGAGACTAGTAATCGCTTTAGTATCAGTGACATACTTAGTGTGTCTTAATAAAACCTAGCAGTCTAAAACCCTTAAGCACTATGTTATCAATGTGCAGATTAAATGTGAGACTTTCATCGAAAATGACACCCAAATCGTTAAAAGATGTAACAACTTCGAGACTTATGTTGTTTACATTAGTACGTGAAAAGAATGGGATTATTGCATTTAAAAAATCGGAGAACTTTACATTTAGTAATGTAGGTAATTGGTGTTACACCATTTGTCAAGTCTCTCAATGTCAGACTGCAGTTAATTCGAGTCAAGGGAAATAGGAGAAAATAATTTTAAGTCGTCCGCATAGAAAAGGCATTTCGACACTTTAAAACAAGATACAATGTCATTTATAAAGAGTGAAAAGAGAACTGGGCTGATATGCGAGTCCTGTGGGACCCCTGATGTTACAACAATCTCATTGGAAAACGACCCACGCACGTTGACCTGTTGACATCGTTGTCATCGTTGTCCTGACAGACACTGTCAAACGCCTTAGATATGTCAGTGTAAACGACATCAATTTGTTGGCCGGCTTCAACTGATGTTATTAGGTAATTTTGAAATACCGCTAGATTCGTAGTCGTTGAGCGACCACGATAGAAACCATGTGGCTCCCCCGAAATATAATGTTTCAGCGATTTAAAAATTTCATCGGTGACAATAGCCTCGAACAACTTTGGTATGTGGGAAAGTAAAGAAATACCCCTGTAGTTTTTTACGTCGCATCTATCACCGGTGGTAAATATTAGAATCAGGGTAGAAAACCTCCAAATCGCCGGAAAGGAACCAAGATCAAAGGACTTTTGAAAAATTTTACAAAGCGGCTTGGACAATGATTGATTACATCTCTCCAAAAGAATGTTAGGGACACCATCTGGACCAGCTCTTTTAGGTAAATCGAGGGTCTTTATTTTGTTACAGATCTCTGCTTCTGTAAAATGATGTGAAAACAGTGACATACCCGAAAAACTTATGGGCTCCATCCCACCAAGATCTATGTTTTGGTAGTAGAGTAGCACGACTGAAAGTGAGCAGCAAAAGCACTAGAAATGTTGTTTGAACCACTGATTTCTTCACCTTCATAGCTCACGATGTTGGGCAAGCTAAAGTCTCTTCTTAAATTTCGAACAAATGACCAAAAGTATTTGATGTGTTTAGGGATAAGTAGTTCGGTTTGTGTGATATATGAAAGGTAACACATATATCGGTTCGAAGTTTAACCTCTCGTCGTAAATTAGAATAGGCTAAATAATCAACTCCATCAATCAATCAACAGTCCTTTTGTATTTTTTGTAAAGACGATTCTTTTGCCCAATGAGTTTTCTTAAGGGAAGGTCAAACCATTTTGGATATTTACAATCAGAGACAACCCTTTTGGGAACATATTTACCGATACCCTCAAATAATACCTCATAGAAGTGTTGAACCACTGTTAATGTCAGATTCTGATGATAAAAATGACCAATCAGATTGTTCATAAAAAAGATTCAGTTTGCAGAAATCAGTCCGATGAAACTAGCACACATTTACTTGATTGTTGTTTTTTATTGGAAGGACATACTGAAGTTTATACTTTACTTCGATCGCAGGATGATACGGGTCAGCATTTACAAGGGGAAAATTTGAAGGAGAAATTAGCACATTGACGGAATCATCAGCAAATAACAAATCCAGAATTCTACTCATGTGATTGTGTACGCAATTCATTTGCTGTAGCTCAAGAAAACTCACTGTGGTGGTAAGAGTTTCTGAGGATATAGATGGCAAAGATTTTGGAACAAAAGTATTGTCTTCGTAGGTTCATTCCACCAATGCATGGTAGGTTGAAGTCTCCAAAAATGAAGAACTTGTAGTTTTCAAACCTATTTCTACGAGACTCACAAGTGTCACAGAAATATTGATAATGTTCTTGGTTAGAATTTGGTGGAAAATAAACACATCCAAGCACCATATTTATCTGGCCCACTCTCATAAGAACCCAAACATCTTCGTAATGAAGATGGATAGGGGTATCAATGATGGATGCCTGAAATGAGCTAGAAACGGCGATCAACACGCCATCACCACGATGACATTCTAGTTCTTCATATTTCCGGTCTCTTCGAAAAATTACATATCCATCATTAATTACTTCGATGCTGGAGATATCACTATTAAGCCATGTCTCAGTCAGCAAGATTATTGCGCAATCACAGGACAAAACATTTAGAGAATAAAACATCATAATTTTATTTTCCTTGTTGTTGGTATTGGAATTAATTACAGTCTTATTTCTTTGGTCGTTTGTTGAAAATTCTTTTCATGATCATTTAAATCTTGACTTTCGATTGTGTGCTGAACAGAATCCGTCAGGAGTATATAATTGAGCCATATGTACTTCATTAATTGTTCCTTTGTTTTGTAATTAATTATACCATGACGACTCATCGCTATTCCTGGAATAAAAGAGAATATTTTGTTCTGAGACAAGTAGATTTTAAGATCGAGATTCTGCTTCTGAATTATATCATTCAATATGGGCCGGTAAGTGTGAAATGTCGGACCTATTACTATTAAATTAGTTTTGGTATCTAACAGCATTTTCAAATATTCGGTCTCCAATACTTTTCCCCTTTTCCTTTCCAATAAAAAATATTGTGAAATCACGTTTTGTAAAATTTTGTGACAATTTAATGGTTTCAGTCACAGTATCTGATAATAGCTGTAGACCATCACATAAGTGAGTGTTACTGTCAAAGCGTTTATTTGTAATCTTTTTCATCAAACTAGCACAGCCTCTGGCATTACCCTGAACCAGTACAGAGTAACTGGTCCCTTCTATAATAATTACAGTAAGACCTTATAGGTGTAGTATTAGACATAAAAACACCGAACTGACTGAATACATGATTATATTTTTGTGATTAAATAATTAACAATAAGTTTGGGGCCGACTTCACGGAGCAAAATTTCCGAGGTGGAATTAAATATTATTTTTCACTTTTTAGTACATTTTCTTGAAGTCGGTTTATTTTTTTTATAAAATTTCCATTCAATTTCAATTCATCCTTTTTAATTTTATCTATAGGAGTTTTATCAGTAAAAATCAAGTTTAACAACTAGTCCGACACAATATTTTTTTCCTGATATAATGGTGAACGCCTAGAATAGAGACGCCAGAGTAGAATATTAAAAAACTTCTTACAATAAATATACATGGGGTCAAACCAGTGGCGTTTCCAGAACTCTGGTCTGGGCAGTGGGCGAACACTTGTTTACGCCAATTTTAAACAAAGGTTCGGGAATTAAACAATTATTATTAGCC
Source organism: Kuschelorhynchus macadamiae (assembly GCA_030620095.1). NCBI lineage: Eukaryota > Metazoa > Arthropoda > Insecta > Coleoptera > Curculionidae > Kuschelorhynchus > Kuschelorhynchus macadamiae. The sequence continues at coordinate 109,175 of JAUTXW010002217.1, read as the reverse complement.
GTACTTAACCTTGTTTTTAAAATTCAGAAACTAAAATAATGATAGAATATTTGGAAATAACACTATTAATACTTTTAAAATTACGACAATATATCTAATACATAGTACATACCTTGTAAAAATTAAATGGAGACCTTGCAATTAGAAATTGTAGTCTTTTTACTGCAATAGACAAAACAAAAGCATTTATCGTTCCCGTCTCCCATCCCGCGTCCTGAGTTTTCGTGTATAAATTCTGACAGTGGCGAAGGGGCTAAGTTGGCCAAACGTCTTACGTGTGCGAGACGTTGTTGCCATATCAGTCGAATATTGTTCATACATCGGAGCATTATCTCAATCGAGATCTCAATAATATCTATCAAATTTTCCGTTTATTAATTTATTGTTAAGAATATTAGAGGCAAAATAATTTAGAATATTTTCAATATTTAAGGTATTAGGTGTCTGGTAGGGTAATTAACCCCTCTACCCCCCTTGCAAGCGCCTTTGAGTCAAACTTATAACCCCCCTCCTTTTTTGAAGTGAATTAAACATTATAATGAGGGTAATCGGTTAATAACGTTTTATTCATTATTATTAAACATCTTATCCCATCAATTCAGCGGCCACTTATAACTAGAATAACAGCAAACTGCAACAACGATGGTATCTTCTTCTTGAATATATTTATTTTAACAAGCAGGTGGTTTATTTATATAAAATATTTGGTTTTTAATATAATAAAATAATACTTAAAATTAATAACAAAAAAAAGTATTTAAATCTAGAAAACGACGGAACAACACAACAAACAGAACTTTGATAAAGACTAACTCTTGTTTTTGAAATCAGAAAAAAGGTCGACTAATTTGACAAATGGATAGGTCGAAAGAGCCAGAACCTATAAAATGGCCTCCGAGATCACCAGACCTAAAAGACGTGCTTTTACCGAATGGCTTAGATTTGCCCCGAGTTTTTTCTTGTCAATGTTGCCAAATTTTCCCATTTATCCTAGGATCGCAGAGAAATACCTATTTTTTGGGACTAAATTACTGTTTTATTTTAAATAGGGCAGCCTATATATTTTTAAGGTCTTGGATAGCCTGACACTTCTTCTTTTCAAAAATACATAGATTGGGGATATTTATTTTAAGTTCTTAGATTTTAAAATTGACTTTGTAAACTTTTGCATAATAATTAACTTTTCTGTTTACATGAAATGTTGCTTCGTCTGGCATTATTAATTACGCATTAGGAAATTGTCTCTTTAAATCTAGAATTGTTTCACATGTGTATCTTTGTTCATAAGCGTGGGGATAATTCGTTGAAACGCTTGAATTTTGTATGGCTTAGATTTAATAATCTTTAAAAGTCGTTCTACTTTTCGACGTCATCCATAGCTATCCATTCTTCGTAGTTGTGCGACACCATAACTATCAAGTGTGCTTCGGAACAAAAGTGTGTAGACGTCGTCCTGTCGACCATTAAAAATAAGTTTGCTGTCAAATGCAGCTGTCAGATTTGAAATTTTTTCGATTTTTAAAATGTTTAATCAAATTGAAAAAGCATTTTTAGTAATCACATATGCAGAAACGAAATCAATAACAATATCCAGACGTATTTTCGTACAGTACACCAAAAAAATCCCCCATCCAGAAAGTCGATTTTGTTATGGGTGCAACGGTTTAGAGATACGGGCTCTTGGAGAGAATGAAGCGACGTGACAATCGAGCAGACGTGCTATTGAACGAAGTATTAGCTGTAAGGGAAAGTCTAAGTTATAATAACTGTAAAATATCTATTCGTAAAATGGCCAGCACATTGATGATGTCGAAGAGTAAAGTAGAGCGACTTTTAAAGATAATTAAGTTTAAGGCATACAAAATTCAAACATTTCGACGAATTATACCCCACGCTTACGAACAAAGACACTACACATGTGAAATAATGCGCATATAATAATGTCAGACGAAGCAACATTTCATTTAAACGGAAAGGTTAATAAACATAATTGCCGCATATGGGGAGAGGAAAATCCGTGAGAATTTGCCGAATTTGAATTGATTCTTTATGGAGAATACCGTCTTTGGATCTAACTACACCCATATGTTAGAACTTTTCTTTTCTCTGCAACTTGGAGAAGAAGGGACAATCAATGACATATATTTCCAACAAGATGGAGCCCCAGCGCATTATTCAAACATTGGAGATATTTATTGGATCGAGTTTTTCAAAACAGGTGGATAGGCAAGGATATACCGTGGGCTGCATATTCCTCAGATCTAACGATCCCAGACTTTTTTCTGTGGGGTTATGTGAAGGAAGCGTGCTACAATCCGCCACGAAATTTGGAAGAACTTAAAATTAACATAAGAAATGTTATAGAATTAATTCCAAAGGAAATGTTTCAAAACTCATACGGAAATTTTCTCTATAGATTGATTAAGTGTGTGGAAGTTAATGGAGGTCATATACAACAATTGTTATAGTTTTTATTTATCTTCACGAAAATAAAACTTTTTACGTTTTCTTATTTTACTAAATTGTATTTGTAACAATAAAGAAATTTGATATTTGGTTCAAAGCAAGAATTTACAAAGTTAATTTTAAAATCTAAAAATTTAAAATAAATATCCTCAAACCATGTATTTCCGAAAAGAAGAAGTGTCAGGTTATCCACGACCATAAAAATATATAGGGTGTCCCATTTAAAATAAAACATTAATTTAGTCCCAAAAAACAGGTATTTCTCGCGATCCTAGGATAAATGGGAAAATTTGGCAACATTGACAAGAAAAAACTCGGAGCAAATCTGAGCCATTCGATGCAGGGTTGCCAGATTAGCGGATTTTCCCAAAAAATTAGAGAATTTTTTTTTCTTCAGGGGATTTTTTGGGGAAATTTTTTCTGGGGATTTTTGTTGAGCAAAATATTTATCCTGGAGTAAAGAATTTTTGGTCTGACACATCTTGCAAATTTATTTAAATACATGAAATTCTAAAATCGCCTTAAAAATTTAAAAAATATATTGTACTACTTTGTGTCGCAGCCTATTACACAGGCCAACACACATTTTGGTGCCTGCGATTTTTTAACTGTTCCTGAGTAATTTTTGGATGCAGAACGTAAAAAAGTTCTCAGATTTTGTCTATCAGATCCAGTTTAAAAAAAAATTGTGTATATATTTTACGTTATAACTGTTTTAATATATAATATTACTATTGCCAGTTAAAAAAACAAAGGCACATGGGTTTAAGTATTTATTGCAAAAATTTAATTTACATAATTACATTAGTCACTAATCACATAAAAATTTCTTTTATACGACTTTCTAGAATGGAGTTTACTAGGGCAGTCTCGCTGAAGGTTCCAGCAGTAGTCCGCCATCATGTGGCTATCCCATCGTCCTTGATAACGATCTTCCATAGTTTTAATATCCTGATGGAATCTTCCCCCTGTTCTTCACTAGAATCACCTAAGTTTTCTGGAAAATGATCTAGGTGGCTGTGGAGGTAGTAACCCTGATTCGGTGAAAACCGCATTTCGATATCATTTTTCGTTCACCCTGTATAATGGGTTTGTTTAATTTTAACTCACTTTGGTAAGATTTATACTAGAACGTATAAGGAATTTACTTCTTATGAATGTCTTTGTTCTTAATTCAGAAAGGTCCTGAAGAAGAGAATAAGCATTCTCGAAATCTAGATCATGCAATAAAGAGTTTCGTACACTAGGCCTCCACTTTTATTTGACTGCTGTGATATGTTTGAGGTTAGGGTACTAGGAACGGGACGAATACAAAGACAAACACGACTATAGCTGGTGTACTGGCAACTGGCCTTTATTGGTCTTCACTTTATATTTATGTGTCTGTACACGTCATTATTACTTATTGCAATGTTGCCACTATTAACTTGTTATCACATCTCCCCTTTTTTAAAATACATTTTATACAATACAATTAAAACCTAAATTTAATATCACAGACTAAAATCACAGTTTTACATTCTAACAATAATTCTAATTATTGTTTAATTTAGACGACCAAAGCTAATGTTAACATATTTATTGTTTATTACTTTAGATGAAATATCTTCTCAAAGTATTTAAATTAAATATTTAAACATTAAACTTTATAATTAACAAAATTTAGTACAAATAATAACTGCATTATGTAACATAGAAGTTAGTCGCTATTTTGATCTTAATCTTAATAATTCACTATTATGTAATAATGAAGAAATTTGCCAGCGTTAAAACCACTAAAACATTACTTATAACGTAATGGTCGTCTTATAAGTCCCAAAACTCGCATCCTAGTGCCAAATTTTTTAATTCTGTCGTATATTGCTCGACATTTTGGCCACATTATTGCTTACAACATAGAAATTTATGCCTCTTATAGGTCAAATTCTTTTTAGGAGTAAAATGAGCTTCAAATTGCTTTAAGAGCTCGTCTAAATCATTCTTTTTATCATCTGCTATGACGAATGTATTAAACATTCTTAGCCCCTCATTACCAATTAGAGTTAATAGTTGTGCACACTTGGTAGCACCATCTTTTTTACTTATTTCAGTAGCTACAAGGTAATTTACGAACCTCTGCTTCCAGAATTTCCAATTTTCTGACATGTTTCCGGTGAACCGCATGGGTGTGATCCCTCGGAAATCCATTTTATTCCCTTTTTCCTTCGTTCAGTTACCAAAAATACGTAGTATAGCAATGGAAAGCGGTTAATTAATTTTTCTTCGCACGTAGTTCCGGCTGCGCCATGTAATATGTTTGAGGTTAGGGTACTAGGAGCGGGGCGAATACAAAGGCAAACACGACGATAGCTGGTGTACTGGCAACTGGCCTTTATTGGTCTTCACTTTGTATTTATGTGTCTGTACACGTCATTATTACATATTGCAATGTTGCCACTATTAACTTATTATCACAACTGCATCCTCACAAGGTCTCCGTACCTATAGCCCATAGTATTTAATATTATTTCTGTTTTAAACGGCATATACCTATAATACATAATTTCTAATTAACGCGAAAATTTTATCTGATTTAATTCGGTTTAATTATGTGGGTAGTTTTGTAAACTTATCTGATCTGGCGAGAGTTGGAAATTCTCTATTTATTGTGTAGCAACATATTTTAACGAAACGCAACAAAAGGAAAACAAAATATGAGGTTACGAATTCTGAAAAGCTTTTAGTTAACCCACATCGTTAATTCTAATTTGGGAATTTGTTGCGTATCGTAGAAAAGTTTTTTAAAGTTACCAAAAGGACTTTTAATTAGTGATTGTTTAGCAAAATAGCGAAGCTATACATTATTTAGAGTGTTTTAGCATTTCCGTGACAAGGAATTAGTTAAAACTATTTTTCATTTAATGTATTGACATTAAATGAAAGAATTGGCATCTCAAAAACCGTAAGAGATATGAGGTTAGCTAAATTATGGATTTAATGCCGAATAATATGCCAAAGTTGGAAAATTCCGACTATTTTCGAAGACATTCGTAAAAAACGGAAAATCGTCATTTTTCTTTTTATTTTTCTCATATTGCATTTAAAGAGTTATTGAAAAATAAATTTTACATTTAGATAGCCCTACAAGAAAATTGCCAAGATTTAAAATCCGATGTTTCGTCTTCGAGGTGTTATCATCTACTTCATTTTTTTAAAATACGGGCCTAGATTGTTTATTTCATTTTTAACAAGCCTTCGTCCTCCCAAAACCAATCATGTATCACAACTGAACCACCAGTTAGAAGAAGGAAATAAACGCCAAAATATGGCAAACTGAGATTTTACCAAAATTATTTATTTTAGAGAAGAACTCATGTATCAGCACTAAGAAGGCAACAAAAACCTTATTCCTTACGTAGATAGACGGCCGACAGAATTCCATAAGTTGCAAGAAGGAAATAAATCCTGGACTTATTTTTTTTTTCGAACTGGCGATGTCGCGTAGTATTTCGTTCGGAATTTTTTGTCATGTCTCGCCGATTATTATTATTGGCTGACGGCGCACCATGTTTCTTTCGATGTTATTTTACTGCATGTAGCCATTATCCAGTGATATTTACCTTAATGTAGGCAGTTTATTTTGTGTTTAATTGAATCGAGTGGTTTTTTAAAAAATGTCAAGCGATAGAAGTAGTGACGAAAGTGATAGGAATGTTGGTAGTGATGGTGAGCAGACAAAGAAGAGAAAAAGAGGAGTAAGAAACAAACATTTATATAAGCATGAAATTCAGAAGTCACATCGCTTACATGGAGAAGCTTATACAAGCATAACTACGGGTCGTATCGTGCCGGGTAAATTAAATACGGAAGTTGAGTGCACGTGCAAAAAAAAAATGCACGCAAAAGTTTTCGCTGGAAGAAAAGAATTTAGCTTTACGAAATTTGTATAATGGGCGGTCCAAAAATGAACAAGACACATTTCTTATGGGTCTTATTATACGGTCGAGTGTTGCTCGAAAGCGTTCAAAAAGTGAAAAACCAAAGAGGCGGGACAATAGTTACACCTACTTTTTTCTAAATAATTGTGAGAGAACTGAAGTATGCAGACAAGCTTTTTCCATTCTCTATGCTATAAAAAGCAAAGCTCTTTTTCGGATAACAAGCCTTATTTCAGAGGGAAAATCATCCGTAGATGGCCGCGGTATGCATTTAAATCGTGGCAACGTTCTACCTAATGAAACTATTCTGGCAGTCGATCAGCATATTCGATCATTTCCATTAAAGCAGTCACACTATAGCACTAAACGAATTCAATATTTAGATGCCAGTCTTAACATACAAATAATGCATGAGCTATTTGTCCGTAAGTATCCCGAACAAGCTAATACGATAAAATATGATTTTTACAGGAAATATTTTAACGACAACCACGGATACAGATTTGGCAGGCCGCAAATTGATGTTTGTTCAACTTGTGAGGAACTTGAGGCTAAAATAAAAAGTGTCACTCTTAATGAGAATGCAAAACGTGTGGCGGTTGCCGAAAAAATTGTGCATTTGAGAAGAGCCAAGAAATTTTATCAGAAGCAAAAGGACGTATTAGCATTATGTCAAGAAAGGAAAGATGTCGGCGCTATTGTGTTCGACTACATGCAAAACCTGCCGCTCCCAAAAATACCGGTACAAGAAATGTTTTACCTTAGAAAACTATGGCTTTATGTTTTTTGTGTGCACGATTTAAAATCCAATACTGCCAACTTCTACACATATCATGAAGGAGAAGCTAACCGAGGGCCTGACGAAGTTTGCAGCTTACTGTGGAAAACCATTCAAAATATGGTTCCCGCTATAAAGGAGCTTCATGTTTTTAGCGACGCTTGCGGGGGACAAAATAGGAACCATACCCTTATAAGGTTCATGCTTATGCTGGTTTCCTTAGGACGGTTTGAAAAGATTTATCAGTACTTTCCTGTGCGTAGTCATTCGTTCTTACAGTGCGACCGAAATTTCGGAACCGCGAAACGGCTTATTAGGAAGAAAGATAGAATCTACGATCCTCGAGACTATAATCTAATGATATCTACTGCCAAGAAAAAGGGGTTTCTAGTAACAAATATAACATCAGATGACATTCTCGATTTCAAGAATTCATGGCCAAACTACTATAAGAGATCCTGTAAGTCGATAGATAAAACGTCATTATTTATGGTATCAAAATATAGACAACTAGAATATTTATCTTTTCACAAGGGCTATGTAACAGCCTCGGAATATATTGATGGATTGGTAAAAGAGAGATTTTTGCTCCAAAAAGGTTTAGTACGTCCTGCACTACCAACCACCAAAGCTTACACAAGGAAGATTCCAATAAATCAAAAGAAAATGGATGATGTCCGGAAAATTGTGCAATACGTACCAGATGATAAAAAAGAGTTTTATGAGACTATATTAACATGGCCAACCACTTCATCTGAAACACCGGTGGAAGATGAAGATTAGAAAATAATATTCGACCTCAGAACTTGATTGTTCAAACGTTTAAATATGTTATATTACCTCTTACTCTTTAAATATTTTTTTCTTTGCAAACATATTAAAATGTTAATAAATTACAAATGTTCCTGTAGTTATTTTATTTTCTATTTAAGTTCTTAAATAAAACTCGTAAGTTTGAAGAAGGAAATAAATCCAACTCTTTTTTTTTGTAATAATTTATTATAAAAAAAACATAAAAAAGGATCTTATTATCCGAAAAGACTCATAGTATACTGTAGTTTGTTGCATCCATGTGTTAAGCACAACAAAAATTGAAATGAAAAAATTAAAAGGTTTTTTTTAATTTGCCCAAAATTTACTTTTGGGATTTATTTCCTTCTTTTAACTGGTGGTTCAATTAATGTTCGAACAGAAGATTGTGTTAGAGAGAGACGGAAAACCAAAACTTGACAAAATCACAAAGGATAATTTTAAATACGGTTTTAAGAAGTCGAGGACTTGTTAAAAATGAAATAAAAAATCCAGGTCCTTATTTAAAAAAAATGAAGTTGGTGATGAGATCTCCAATACGAAACCTCTGGTTTTAAATCTGGAAGCACAATCTTTTGGAGCAAAAAAAATTTAATTTTAAATATCTCTTCAAATGCAGCCTGAAAGTAATAAAAGGAAAATGAGGATTTTCCGATTTTCACAGATATCTTTGGAAATATTTACATAAACATACATACATATATATATATATATATATATATATATATATATATATATATATATATATATATATATATATATATATATATATATATATATATATATATATATATATATATATATATATATATATATAGATATATAGATATATAGATATATAGATATATAGATACATCTCATCTGGCAGACTTGTACCCAGAGAGATCTGGGAATAACAGATTGCTCGATACGACAAAATCGAAAACGAAACGTCTATCATACTGGAACAGTACTACATGCTAAGTGTAACACTTAGCGCCACCTATTGGGGCTCCGGTGGTTTCCGGCTGTCATATCAAGCAATCTGTTATTTCAGATCTCCCTGGGTACAAGCCTGCCTGACGAGGGTAGAGGCCCAGAAATCATGATGGCAGGAGGGTACCCTGTGACATAATGGAAGGCAATTCTTCTTGTAGGCCGTTTTGTACCTGCAAAACTTATATATTTTTGCTGTTCTATATATATCTTTTCCGGCCAAGAACTTGTGATAAATATGTGTGAAAGCGCATTTCTTCGATTTTAGTATCTCCTCTCCGCATGAGGGTGCTAGTGCATACGTTGCCAAAAGACCTATGAGTTTGCAGCCGGAAACCACCGGAGCCCCCATAGGTGGCGCTAAATGTTACAATTAGCATGCAGTGCTGTTCCAGTATGATAGACGTTTCGTTTTCGATTTTGTCACCTGCAGAAATTATATATTTTTGCTATTATATCAGTGTTGCCAATCGGTGTGTAATTACACGATTTTCGTGTAATTTGAAGTCGCTGCGTGTAGTACTCGTGCCCTTGCCAAAAGTGTGTAATTTCCGTGCAGTATGAAACACGGAAAAATTATATTCTACAGTTAAAAATCTGTGCGATTAACTGACACACAGACGAGAGAAAACGAACTTAACATAATATCCAGTGCTTTAAAGAAAAATGACTACATAAATCGTAGTATAGAGAGAGCTATTAATGCACATTGTTCCCGAACAACGAACAACAAAAATTATGAACCGGGAAAGCAACAAGTAGTCTTACCATATGTTAAAGGCACAACAGACAGAATCGGAAGAATTCTTTGGAAACACAACATTCAAACAATATACAAGGCACACACTTATAACTATAGGTAAACTACTTGGAAACCCAAAAGATAAAATCAAACTGGAAAACCACGGAATATACAGCATTCCGTACTAGAACTGTGAAAATATGTACGTGGGGCAAAATAACAAGCAAATATCAGAAAGAGTGGAAGAGCATAAACTTAGCATCAGAAACAAACAAACAACCTTAGCTCTATTCCTACATCATCAGGAAACCGGCAACAAAATACATTTCGATGGGTGTAGGGACATTGCCAATATAGAACATTATAAGACCAGAATAATCCGAAAAACTATTGAAGTTGAAAAACAAGGTGATTTGAATAAAAGGGACGGATCACTAAGACTACCAGCACTATGGAAGACAATAATCGACAAATCTAAAATCACAAAATATCAAGCGCAACAACAACACCATCCGGAAAATAAATATTGACCAACGGCCGCTCAGGTATAACCTTCGGCCACGGGTGTGGGTATAAAAGGAAGCGTCGTAGTCACCAACACTTCAGTCTCCATTCAGACGCGAGAAAGAAAGCTTCGAAAATGCCAAATATGATTTTGGCAAAACGTCATCAAAATTGTTCTTTTCAAAACGACAGTAGTGAACGGATGTATACCCAGAATGAAAACACACTGTATTTTTCCATCCCTGAAGGACTAAGAATCAACAAACAACTAAGAGTAGGTAAAAGGGATCTGCATTTATTTAATATGGTTACTATACAGAGTGGTCTTTATCGAAGAAAACTTATTTTATGACAAAGTTTCATATAAATATCGTTGGGTTATTAACAAAACATTGTAACCGACATAATTGTTTTATTATCTATAACCCGCTTTAAGCAAAAACAACAATCTTCTTGTATATTTTAAAAGTTAATAAGTTGATGTATTTTCACAAGTTAACACAAGTCTTCCATTATAGTTCCACCTAGTAGGAGCTACTTTGAGCAATCGTTTGCGGACAATGGATTCCAAAGTGATTGATGGACTATGATAAAACTAAATTTAATTTATGAGCAAAACAATGGACAACACATCACTTGGGAAAGTTTCCCGAACTTTAGCTTGCAGGCCCCCTAATTGTCCTGCCATCACTGCAGCTCCATCATAGCTTTGAGCAATTAATTTTTTCTCTCCATTAACTTCTTTAGTAACGTTATAAACTACGGTGTATAATGCATCTGCTGTACGATTTTCGGACACATTCTTAAAACCTAAAAATTGCTCTTGAATACTTCCGTCTGTTTTAACACAGGGTATTACTATAGATAATTGGCTAAAATTAGTGATATCAGTTGTTTCGTCCAGAACAATAGCAATGAACCGCGCCTCGCCAATCTCCTGCTTAATTCTTTTTAGAATAATGGTTTCAACAGCGGAAATTAAATCATTCTGGATTCGATTCGACGTTCCGCGAAAAGCGCTATACTGCTTTAAATGATTTTTTAAGCAATCATCATATTTAACCATTAAACTTAGTAAATCTTGAAAATTTCCTCTATTTGAAGAAACCCTTGTTTCGTCATCACCTCTAAATCCTAATTCGTGCTGTCCGAGAAAACAAACAACATCGATAAGTCTTCTTAATATTTGCCTATTTTTATCGACTAGTTAATTGTGTTGGCAGTGACTAATTTCCGACTGTTTAATAAAGGCGTGTTCAATTCTGGTTTTGCCGAAGACTTTTTCTTTTATGACGGCCTGCAAATGCGCTTTGGACATAATGTGACTTTTTACAGCTTTATGGAAATTGTTTAAATCGGAAAAACCAGTTTTATTCCAGAGACCTTTTTCATTTTCAAAAAGTAAACATGGCCAACAAAATAATTTACTTATATTTTCACACCCTGTTAGCCATTGTTCGTATTGTTTTTCCCGATAAAAATGTCTAATACAGTTTTTCATTTTTGTGGTTAAATTTTTCATAGGCGGCTTTGCTCTTCCTTCGGAAATTATTTGAAGGTTATCAGCGAAGTTTAATGTTGAAAATCCCTTTATTATTAAGACTCACACCACACATTCACACATACTCTTCTGACTAAATTCTCCAACATTTTCAACGTTATTACCGACAGTCGAAGTTGACGGTATTTTCATATCCACGTCCGTATTATTGTCTTCCATATCGCACCATGCACGACGCGATGTACGTATCACACAACATACGGATAGCCGTTCAAACAAAGATCCTACTCCAACGATAGTTTCCGCCCCCACTTAAAACACGCGACTGAAATGCAAAAATTGCAAACAGCCGGTGGAAAGTTCAATAACCTCTGGCCCGATTCACTGGAAATCAAGCATAAAGGACTTAGCTGCAGAGAAGCTAGCGGCCCGCATAGTTCCTATATTCGATTTTCTATTGCTCGGCTCGGTCGGAGCCAAGGCCGTAATTATTATGGGCTTGATAATTAAGACAATATTTTAGCATTTTTAATATAAACTAAATTAATGGTTTCCTATTTCGAAAATTATATTTTAGAAGATGTTTTGTAATTTTTTTTGGGAAAGCAGTGCTTCCCTTGCTTCCATGGACTGCACGCCCCTGTTCAAATGTCCACCTTGGAATAATATAAGATTTTTTGATTTTCTAAAATAAAAAGTGCTAATATTGGACTTAATATTGAAAATAAACATAGAGTGTTATATATTTTCAAAAAGCTTTTAAGAAACAAAAACAGAATATTTAAAAATATATAGGGTGTTTTTTTTTAAAAAAACCTAACTTTGGGTCATATCATAAAAATGACTACCCATAGTAAAAATCAAAATACACCACTGGATTCTACGCAAAAGGAACTAATAGAATCACTTTTTACTGTTCTGATAAGTTAAACAATAACCAATATATGAGGGTGATCCCAAAATGCAACATTTTCAATTTCACCCTGTATCTTAGAAACAAAGCGGGCTATGAAAATTCTAATCACGATATCAAGTAGCATAGTGATGTAAAAACCGCAACCCTGTATATTCCCAAATAACGGGGATACTCGTAAAACCATCGAAATCTGGACACCCTGCATATATGAACTTTTCTGTTTGCTATATGGGTTATACAGGTATTGTAATCGCAAAGATTTTCTATGACGACATTTTTTAGATAAAAATTATGATTTTTTTGTGGAGGTGAAAACAAAATTTGCTCGCACGATAATTTGAGTCGAACCATTCGTTTCAAATTTGCAGCAAAATGAGTCACGGATTCACCGTGACTAATTTTGCTCGCGGGGATAAACGCGGCGTAAAACCTCGATACTTTCAAGGGATGTGAAAACGTTGAAAAAATCCTATTTTGAAAAAGAACAAGTCAATATGGGGGAAACCGAAAAATTGTGGAAATCTTTGGTACTTATTTTTTTCAAACATATATGTTTTAAAAAAAATTAACATAATATTTAGAAAAACGGCGAAACACGTTAAATTTGTTTTTTTTGTACAAAAAATATTTTTTTACTATACAGGGTAGCCCTAAAAAGGATGAGGCAGATCCCTGAAAACTAAAAAAAAAAAAAAAACGGTGAAAACATTTTTTCCACTATACAGGATAGTTCTAGAAGGGTAAAACCATCCCCAGAAAACAAAAAAAAATTATTTAAAAAGTATTTAGCTATTCTAAAAAACTGTGAAACAAGTCAAACTGCGTTTTTTTTTTAAGAAAACAGGCAAATTTGGTGTAAGTGAAAGTTTATTGTAAATAGTTTAATAACATTTTTTTAACTTCTGTTTGCAGATCTTAAATTCGTTTTTGTGCTAAGTTTTAGGTGAGTGAAAGGATCAACCTGCCAGTGTAGAATTTACAGTTAAGTTAAAAATTTGTTATTATTCTATCAATAATCTCACATACGGATATGGTAAATTTATTTTTCACACGAAATTTAACTTGCATGAAACTCAAATAAACATCGAGGCGAAATTCACTAACACTTCATCTCAATAATTAAGTGAAACGACATTGAGCGACGCAAAGTTTCACGTCATGCGTTAAATTAAGAAGATAGCATGAATGGATCACATATTTCTTTACCTACACAATTTCCGTTAATTAAATTTAGTGTGAACATAAATATACCATCATTGCTCTTTCATTCTATATAAAATAAATGTTGCCACTATATAGATATTATTATATGGAGATTATTTTTATTGCAGAGACGCCAACTTTTAATGGAGATGCCAGAAGTAAAATGAAGCAAAAGAAAATATTCATTCTATCTATAATAATTTTGGCCAAATTGATAAAGATACTTCTACTAGTCAATGTGATATTTTATGTTTTACTATTTATTAAGAAAATAATATTGATAACAGCAGTAGTTTTCCCCTCAGTACTGAGTCATATCAAACAAGCTTGCCAGAGGCATCACCACGAGGCGGCGATTGTTGCAGACGAAGCTCCTTCTCTTGCAAGTTCCTGGTTTGGGTAAGGCTTTGTTTTTTTAAGTTTTATTATTGAAGTTGTACAGGGTGGGATACCCCTTTATATCAAAAACGGTGGGTCTTAGGAAATTTAAATAAAAAAGTTTCTTGGATTCACTTTTTCGACTTAAATATATACAATGTTTCGTTTTGCATGGAGATATAAACTTTTTTATTTTAAATGCAACAACCTGTATATTGATAAATTTGAAATAGCTCTTTCAAAGGCCATAACAGTGATATTTATTAGTATGGGTTTGTGATGCACCGTTTCGGACTTATTGACGTTTATCTCCACTTTTTGACATATTTTGAACTCGGTATACTAATCTTATCTATTAACTTTTTCAATGGGTTCTTATGCAGGAGGAAAGACCAATTGATGGATTATGTTTTCTGTATTCGAAAAGCTATAATATTTCAAAAATGTTACAGTGTTGCCAAATTTTTCGTACCTTTAATTTTCTAAATTATTTTAACAACAACATCCCGTATATTATATCGCATTTGAATAGGGTACTAAAAGACCTTTCTAACGATGTGTAATACTATAGGTCCGAGATTCACCGTTTCGGACTTATTGAGAATTGTCTTGAGGAATATCCTTATACCATTGATTATCTCATTTTTTTTTTAAATGCGACCCTCTGTATATTATGTCGAATTCAAATAGAGCAATAAAAGGCTTTTCCAAAGATGTAAAATATTATGGGTATTTGAGTCACCGTTTTGGACCTTTGGAATTATATAATATTATTCGTCTTCATTATTTGACGTATTTTCCACCAGCATATTTAAGACTTTTAGCTAAGTTCTACCTGGACGACAGAACTAAAAACTAAGTTACATTTATGTTTCATCTAATATCTAGCACCATCTATCAAAATAAGGAAAAATATAGGTACGGTATAGCTACATTTTGTGAACAGTTTTTTTCTCAATATTTGGTAATTATATTAAAAACAATACGAATAACTATTTAACTATACAATATGCATTATGGGTCAGAGGTCCATCCTTTCGGATGCCTAGACAAGTATCTTCAGTATTCTTGTGTAAACATTTTATTAAGAACATTAATAATAAATAACAAATGAATCAATTAATAGAATTCCCAAAGAAAAACCTAATTATCACAACAAGTTTAGACAAATAGGAAGAAACAACGGATATTGACAATGAATACCTAATTGTGGTAACAAGTTCAAACAAAAAAACAAAGAATATAAACAAAATGTAGCTAACTATTGACAGAATTGTTCTATATGCCTCCCATTTTCAGCAATGCAGGGTGGTGTAAAGAGTTTTTCAATGTGTTGTAACATTTCTCACACTTTCAGTTCCGAACTCCCTCCCGAATGCGAATTTCAATTCTTCTGCTCTTGTAAGCTTTTTTTAAAAACTAGCTCTTTTAGTGTACCCCAGAGAAAATAATCCAGAGGAGTGAGGTCGAGGCTCCTCGGGGGCCAGGTGTAACTTCCATTTTCCCCAGTCCATTCCCGATATTGAGTATTTAAATAATTTCTGATCTCTGGACTTCTGTGGTATGGAGCACCATTCTGCTGTCAAATTAAATTAGCACGATCTCTTTGAAGAATTTCATTTAAGGTAACGTAGGGAATTTAAATTGTAATCGAAAAATACTGGACCTATAATTCTGGACCCCCAAATAGCGCATCATACTTTCCCTGATGTTCTCCCAGACCTTGAAACTTCCTTAACTTTCCTCTTATTCTCACTGCTCCAATAATGCGTATTTTTCCGGTTGTAGATTTTATTTGACGTCGTAAATTTTGACTCATAAGTCCAAATAATACCAGAGAATATTTTTCCACGAAATGTCTGTCATTAGGGTACAAAAAAATCTAATTTTGTGTTATAGTCCCCTTGATGCAATTTTTGCGCTGGACATTATTTACAGGGCTTCCAATGTTTTATTTCAAGGCAGGTTCGAAGCGTTGTTCTTTTAACTTTCAATTCCAAACATGCATTCCTTGTTGAGTCTCTTCAAAATACAATAAAATATTGAGTTGCTCTTCTCTTTTTCCATTATTTCTTCTATTTCTGCTGAGTGCCAGGGTCCGATTTTTATTGTTGGATAAATCACTCTCTAGCATATCAATCTTTTCCTGTATAGGAAACATTTAAAAAGGGGGTAAACTAACATCAGAAACGGAAATATAATATAAATATACAAGAAAATTAAATTAAAAAACGAGAAATAAATAAATAAAATAAATAATAAATTTTGCATGGAGATATAAACTTTTTTATTTTAAATGCAACAACCTGTATATTGATAAATTTGAAATAGCTCTTTCAAAGGCCATAACAGTGATATTTATTAGTATGGGTTTGTGATGCACCGTTTCGGACTTATTGACGTTTATCTCCACTTTTTGACACATTTTGAACTCGGTATACTAATCTTATCTATTAACTTTTTCAATGGGTTCTTATGCAGGAGGAAAGACCAATTGATGGATTATGTTTTCTGTATTCGAAAAGCTATAATATTTCAAAAATGTTACAGTGTTGCCAAATTTTTCGTATCTTTAATTTTCTAAATTATTTTAACAACAACATCCCGTATATTATATCGCATTTGAATAGGGTACTAAAAGACCTTTCTAACGATGTGTAATACTATAGGTCCGAGATTCACCGTTTCGGACTTATTGAGAATTGTCTTGAGGAATATCCTTATACCATTGATTATCTCATTTTTTTTGAAATGCGACCCTCTGTATATTATGTCGAATTCAAATAGAGCAATAAAAGGCTTTTCCAAAGATGTAAAATATTATGGGTATTTGAGTCACCGTTTCGGACCTTTGGAATTATATAATATTATTCGTCTTCATTATTTGACGTATTTTACACCAGCATATTTAAGACTTTTAGCTAAGTTCTACCTGGACGACAGAACTAAAAACTAAGTTACATTTATGTTTCATCTAACATCTATCAAAATAAGGAAAAATATAGGTACGGTATAGCTACATTTTGTGAACAGTTTTTTTCTCAATATTTGGTAATTATATTAAAAACAATACGAATAACTATTTAACTATACAATATGCATTATGGGTCAGAGGTCCATCTTTTCGGATGCCTAGACAAGTATCTTCAGTATTCTTGTGTAAATATTTTATTAAGAACATTAATAATAAATAACAAATTAATCAATTAATAGAATTCCCAAAGAAAAACCTAATTATCACAACAAGTTTAGACAAATAGGAAGAAACAACGGATATTGACAATGAATACCTAATTGTGGTAACAAGTTCAAACAAAAAAACAAAGAATATAAACAAAATGTAGCTAACTATTGACAGAATTGTTCTATATGCCTCCCATTTTCAGCAATGCAGGGTGGTGTAAAGAGTTTTTCAATGTGTTGTAACATTTCTGACACTTTCAGTTCCGAACTCCCTCCCGAATGCGAATTTCAATTCTTCTGCTCTTGTAAGCTTTTTTTAAAAACTAGCTCTTTTAGTGTACCCCAGAGAAAATAATCCAGAGGAGTGAGGTCGAGCCTCCTCGGGGGCCAGGTGTAACTTCCATTTTCCCCAGTCCATTCCCGATATTGAGTATTTAAATAATTTCTGATCTCTGGACTTCTGTGGTATGGAGCACCATTCTGCTGTCAAATTAAATTAGCACGATCTCTTTGAAGAATTTCATTTAAGGTAACGTAGGGAATTTAAATTGTAATCGAAAAATACTGGACCTATAATTCTGGACCCCCAATTAGCGCATCATACTTTCCCTGATGTTCTCCCAGACCTTGAAACTTCCTTAACTTTCCTCTTATTCTCACTGCTCCAATAATGCGTATTTTTCCGGTTGTAGATTTTATTTGACGTCGTAAATTTTGACTCATAAGTCCAAATAATACCAGAGAATATTTTTCCACGAAATGTCTGTCATTAGGGTACAAAAAAATCTAATTTTGTGTTATAGTCCCCTTGATGCAATTTTTGCGCTGGACATTATTTAAAGGGCTTCCAATGTTTTATTTCAAGGCAGGTTCGAAGCGTTGTTCTTTTAACTTTCAATTCCAAACATGCATTCCTTGTTGAGTCTCTTCAAAATACAATAAAATATTGAGTTGCTCTTCTTCGGTCAAAATTGTACGACGCCATCGTTTCTCTTTTTCCATTATTTCTTCTATTTCTGCTGAGTGCCAGGGTCCGATTTTTATTGTTGGATAAATCACTCTCTAGCATATCAATCTTTTCCTGTATAGGAAACATTTAAAAAGGGGGTAAACTAACATCAGAAACGGAAATATAATATAAATATACAAGAAAATTAAATTAAAAAACGAGAAATAAATAAATACGAGGGTATATTATTCTTGTGTCAAAAGATTGTAACGATGACAGTAAAAATGGACGGCCAACCTCGTTGAATTGTCAATATGTCCCATAAAACGAATCCTAGGACTTAATAACATAATGTATGATCTCAGCGTGATTTAAAACTTGATAATATCCAAATTTTCATCAAAAAGTGAAGTATCTCCCGTAGGATGATCCTAGATGTCTATAATATTATGTTGATCTAAAAATAGTGAAAATGATGAAGACACGATATTCCTGAAGACAATCCTCGATAAGTCCGAAACGGTGGATCTCAGACCCATAGTATTAACATTGTTAGAAAGGTCTTTTAATACCTTATCGAAATGCGATATAATATACAGAGCGTTGCATTTAAAATAATTGAGAAAATTAATGGTATGCCAAATTTGGCAACACTGGAACATTTTTGAAATATTATAGCTTTTCGAATACAGAAAAGATAATTCATCAATTGGCCTTTCCTGCTGTAAAATCCTGAATCAAATGTCAGAAAAATAATAAAATCTAATTATAAATTCGTATTAGCTGTTCAGAAATCTCATTTCCAATGTACTTGGACTTTGAAGTGAATGTAAATGTAGCTTAACGCGCAGTAGTAGCGTCCTTGGCCAGCTACGTTGTGCAGTGTGTTCGAATCCCGACTAGGACGAAAACTTTTTTCAGTATTTTCTTAACAAAATTTATATTTATTAAAAATGCAGATTAGGTTAGGTTAGGATTGGTTAGGTTTGCTGTAAGGAAAGCGGCCGGTTCATTGGCTTTATATTGAAATAAGGATTTTTTAACAAAATTTATACTCTTAAGTGTATATGTGCCGTTAGCCCAGGTTCGTCGTTAAAACCGTCATTCAAGCCATAAACCATCATTAACGCCAGAATAAATAATAAAAATTCTGTTGTAAAAATGGAATAACTTTGGGAACGCCGGTATGTGGTGGGATGTTTACCAACACGTACATTCACGTGACAAATGTCAATAGTACAAGTCAGCTAAGAAAGGTTACGTCTGTAATTACAAGACCTCTGTAAAAATTTTCTGTATAATAGTTTCTCGTAGTGGAGCTGTAACATAAAATAGCAGGGAATTTAGCAGGGGCTGACACTAAAATCAATGAAAATCGTTTATTTCCATAGACATACAGGATGCATTGGAATTGTCATGTAAGAAGATACATTTAAAACAAAGTAAAATAAGGTAAAAATAAAATATATTAAAGAAGATACATTTAAATAAAATACAATACAATAGTATGGTGTACATCAGATATTCTAAAGATCTACACTATTATACAAAGTCATCAAAAATGAGATAAATAAAATTCTTTGAGAGAGTAAAAAGGATTTGCAGCTAATATGGCCTTTAATTGACTTTTAAACTGAAAATAATTAGGTTTTTTCAATTCAATTTTTTTAATGTATGTAGGTAGATGATTGAACACCTTCAGAGAACTTATCTCAGGTCCTTCCTGCACCTGAGTCACTGGGCACATAAAGCTTGTCTGCATTTCGTGTTTTGTAATGATTAATATCACTCCAAATAGCTAAAACGATGTTTAAAAATAATACAAGCACACTGGAGAACATAAAGGTTTATCACTATAAGTATCTTCTCAAAAGCAAAAACTGTGCGACATGAGGCTCTAAATGGTAGTCGACACATGGTTCTGAGAATTCGCTTTTGGCTTATGAGAACCTGATCAATGCTGGCAGAATTGCCCCACGCCAGTAGACCATATAACAGTACAGAATTTACTGATCCGTAGTAAAAAGTCTTAAATGTGTCGGTATCGACACAGTCTTTCAATCTTAGCATTGCAAAATTAACACAATTTATTGCAGACGCACTCGGTGTAAATACTTCAGTTAATTTAAAGTTACATATTTTTGTTCAGTTGCGAAAAAGCCAATTGAAAATCCCAAGGACTTAACAGATTTTCTTTACTTGATATTAGTGTACCCATCCCTGTAAGCAGACTTCTATCCTGCAGAACTCTTATAGGGGTGAAAAGCATAAAGTTGGTTTTTGAGTTATTAGACAATGTCCATTGTTCTCACACCAAGCAGATATGTCACGGACACTCCTATTAGTCTTGGCCCAAAGGATTTTATAGTTGTCGGCTTCGACCACCGTAGATGTGTCGTCTGCAAAAAGTGTGACATAACAGTCATTTACTAGTAAAGGAAGATCATTAATGAATGACACAAATAATGTTGGTCCCAGGACGCTATCTTGTGGAACTCCTGTAGTAACATTTACCCACTTAGAAAATGTGACTCCACCTGCATCCGACAACTTGACTGCTTGAGATCTACCTGACAAATACGATTCAATCCCGTTCCATGCCGGTCCTCTAATTCCATAGTGCATTAGTTTAAAGTCCTAAAAAATGCCGACCGTTTTTACTCTTTTGTCAAAATTATCAAGAATTTTTTTTTAAAAGAAAGTATAACGTCGTCTGTTGAATGACCAGACCTGAAACCAAACTGTCTGGAGGTTAGGATGGAAAACGCGTCCAAAAAATTTACCAGTCTTTTCCTATAAGCTTTCTCAAGTATTTTAGAAAATACAGATGAAAGAGCAATAGGTCGGTAATTCTCAATAGCCGCTATATCTCCATATTTATGAATAGGGACAACAATAGATTTTTTTAGTTCTTCTGGAAAGTAACCATATTTTTAAAAGGTTACAAGGAACTTGATCCAAACCAGATGAGCTCTTATTGGAAACACACTTAATAATCTGAAGAGTCTCATTCACAGGTTAGGAAAATTTCCTGACCATTAGCATCAGTGGAAGGTAAAGATGTGGTTTTGTTGCCTTCATAATTATTGATAAGTTGATTAACCGACTCTATGATAAAGTTACTAAATGCATTAACTATATTATTTTGACCACTTACTTCCTCTCAGTCAAAACTTATTTTATCAGGAATTTGTTTCCCCTTAAGAGATAAAGCATTAGTGTTAGAATTTATAATATTCCACGCACACCTAGTTACATTGGAGGCAGTTGATAATTTTTGTATCAGCAACTCTATGTTTATGGTCTTTTAATCGAGTTTTATAAAGAGTTCTCAGATCGTCATAATCGTCGTCGATAAAAAGAAATAATAACCTATAAAACGATGTATCACTTCGAAACTGCGTCCAGCTATCTTCGAGCTGCTCACAAATTAGACGGGCTTGGAGAAAGGGAGGGGGGGGGAGACGGACTTTAAGTCCTCACTGTATATGTTATATTTCGCTTAAAATAGCCAATGTAATTCATCCGTAAATTTTGTTTTAGGTGGAGACAAGACAATCTGGATAAACGTTATGGATATCTAACAACATAAAATAACTTGTATTTCATTTCCTTATCATGGTCTGTACAAATCATTTATTTTTAGAAAATGTATTTTCTTTAATAAATTCTAAAATTTAAATAAATATCACTTTTCTTTTTTTCGTACTACAACCTTATTTAGCAAAAATTCGGATTTTCAGTCAGTGCGAAGACAATTTTCGATGTGCATTCATTTTTTGTAGACTTTTGTGACATATTGATGACAGTACTGAATTTATTATTTCTGTTTTTAGTTGATAACACAACACTGCACAGTGTAGAAAAATATGCGGTCTAAGATTATTGTTTCTCAAATCAAAAGATACAAAATATTAGAAATACCTATACAGTGAAACCTCTTAATAACCGACTGTAGCCGTGCCACAGAAACTGTCCGTTGTATAGAGGTGTCCATTGTGGGGAGTCAACAAATTAAATACCAATGTAATTTTATTTAAAAAAATATTTTATTTTTAAGTAAAAAAATAATATGTTTATGACATTGACAGAACTTCTCCAACCATCCATTTGGTCCTTTAATACCATCAACTTCTAGGTTCTTCGCAATGTCTTGTGCTTTTTCCTTTATTATTGTACCGGATATTGGAATGTTTTTGGAGCGTACTTTACAAAACCAGTCGTAGACAATTTGATCTATGGCAGCACGCTCAGTTTTCGCAAATTTATTTTTCTCTTTCATGTTCCCGGTCTAGGCGAATCGCTTGTTAAGATCGCTCTTGTTTCTCAAAATATCACTAGTTTGAGATTTTCCTACACAGAATTTTTCGGCTAATACTCTAACACTAAGTTTGTTTTTTTTTTCCGCGTATTGGATTATTATTTCAACTTTTTCTTGAAGACTCAAAAACCTTTTTTTGTTTGAAGACATATTGATCGCAAAAAGTAACATCAAAACTAAGATATTCTATTGTTGAAGGCTACATTTTATAAAAATAAGGTGATCTATTTATTATGCAATTCACCGCAATTTACCTACAAGCCAGACAGCATAAGCCAGCCCATGTTAAACTAGTGCTATTAACAATAGGTAGGCGCCGCGCCGCTTATTAGCATAGACATATACTGACGGTCGATGACTTCAAAATTGTCCGTTCAGGGAGGTTTCACTGTACTTCTATGAAAATATATAGTTTATTTTTTAATCAGGGTTTCTACTTTTTCGGAAGATTTGATTTTCCAAATCGGTAACTCATTTTTCAGATTAACGTCTATAATAAAATAAAGTGTTAATTTTCATTTACTTTGGTACTACGTCTTCATCTTGGCATCCAAGGAGAAAGGCTAGTTGGCAAAGTAGGTTCTCCTTGCTGAGATCGCCAAAAGTTTTGGCGTCTTTCCTCCCCGTAGAGGTTAGCTAACATCGAACGGAAGCTTTAACGGTTGTGGTAAATTAAGAAATCATGGTTCTTGGGATTAGACCGTGTCAAAATGGAATCACTTTCCGACGTTTCGCCTCTGATGACACGAGGCAACTTCAGGGCTCTTTACTTCACGAGATCGGAACTGTGGTTCTGCTGTTTATATACGGAACTACAAATAAGATTGGAAGGGTACTTTTCCAGTACAACATACATATACGGTGGCCGTTTTATTATGGGCTGATACCTTATCTAGGAACCTGTAGAAGATAACGAAAAAAGTATACAAAAACAAAAGTTGTTTGAGGTAATCTGAAGTTTTATTTTATGTATGTTTTATATCTACTGTGAGTGTCTAGTTTTTCGGGGACCGGTAACAACTTTCTTATTTCAAATGGGACACCCCGTATATTATGCCATTTTTAGATTTCTAACAAAATTCTAGGTATAATTTATGTATATTATTCTATACCTCAAACTAACCGTTTTTGAAATATCTTACGTTTTATGTCAAAAATGACGTTTGTAGGACTCAACTTAAATGTAGATTTCTCCTGCTTAAAATCGTTTTTTAAATAATCAGGACTTATTTTTTGGTAGAATGGGCTCTATTTTAGTAGATTATGTCAATATTTTCGTAATTAAAAAATACAGGGTGGTCAAAAACTAGCGTTATAAATTAAATGAGAAAATCGTTAAAACTCATTTTTTTCAAATGGAATCCCCATAATTTTATAAGTTTATCTCATTAAGCATTAAAAATAAGGGTGATTTGGTTAAAGAATGTTTATTTCAAAAATTTTTAGTTTTCGAAATATCAGCAATTTAACATTTTTCTATTGAAAGAATTCTATACTTACATAATTACCTAACAATTACAATATGCAACCAAAAAATTAGGAACTATTGCAAATAGTTTTAAATATGGCCACCATTTTCTGCAATATATGTTGTAAACACTGTTTCTAAATGTAAAACTGCCTTCGCTACAAACCGTCTTTGATTGAGTAAATTCACACCTTCTTGGATTCTTTGTCGCAATTCATTTACAGTCTTTGGCTTCTCTTGGTAAACAATACTTCTCAAGGCATCCCATAAAAAGTAGTCTGAGACAGTCAAGTCTGGACTTCTGGATGGCCAAGCAAGATTGCCGTTTTCTCCAATCCAGTATTGATATAGATTGAACAGGAAGTTAGATATTTCTTGGCTCCTATGGTAAGGAGCGCCATCTTGCTGTCGTATTAAACTTCCCAATTCTGCTTGGGGCACTCCGTTTTCAATTATTCAATTCAGTACCTGCTGGATGTCATTTCTTAAGAGGTCGTTATATCTTCTAGCATTTAAATTTTCTTCGTAAAATACTGGGCGAAACTGCGCACCAAACCTTAACGGATCTTCATCCTTGGGTTTGTACCTCAACTATTTCCTTTTCGTTTCTGTTGCTCCAATAATGTAATTTTTTTCTGTTAAGTCTGCTTGCAGTCGTAAATATGGACTCATCCGTCCAAACAATATTTCGAAAAATATTTTTCGAAACATGTTTATCCATTATAGTACTACTCTATTTTAGTCTTCTTCTTGCAATTTTTGAACGGTCAAATACTTGTAAGGCTTATAACTATTTTTCTTCAAACACGCCTGGATACTAGTTCTTTTCAAATTCAACTCCAGAGTTGCCTGTTGGATGGAAGTTTCAGACGACTCTTCAAAATGTAACAATATATTTAACTGAATTTCATCATTTAAGACATTACGGCTTCTTTGTTTTTTCTGAATTAAACTATTTTTCTTTTTTTTTCGAAAACACTCGTAGACTCTAGTAAAAACCTTCTTTTCCGGATAACGTCTTAGAGAATAATTTAGTAACATAACTTCTTCACTCCATCGTATCGGCTCTTTCTTCTGGGGGTATATTAATAAAAATAAAGAAAAATAACAGTAACAACAACAATAATAATAATAATAAAGAGTAACAGTTATGTGGAATAAAACCAATAGATTGATTTCGAAGAAAAAATAATGACAGTTCTCTATTGTGTTTATTACAGCCTGGCCGTCATGGCAAACTAATAGGAAATGTATAAGCAACCTAACATTTTTATTAGAGGTACGGGTTTCAATCTACATCATATGTAGTAACCGATCGTTACACACGGTTCGGGGAAGAAAGGTCGACTATCCGATCTCTTGAACTAAAGATTCCTGAAGACTGACTGACCAAAAAAACATTTTACATTGTTAGACTGCTTTCTTGCAATCAGTCGAGAATTTATTTATTTCATAAGACTTTGATGTCTTTGTGTTTTTTAAATTATCAGAATAGAAGTACCTAAACCGAATGAGTATTTTTTCAGACTGATTTTTGAAACATTTTATTAGAGCGCCATTTTGTTTCGCCATTTTGAATTCGTACCAAAATTACAAAAAATTTTTCATTAATTTTTTTTTGCAAAATTTCAGGTAAATAGTGTATGTAGTTTTTTAGTAATAACTTTTTCAACATTTTACTAGGCCGCCATTTGGAGTCAATCTGGTAAGTATTTTTTTAGCTATACCTAGAAAAGACTGACCGACGGAATTGAGGAAATATATCTCCAACGTAAAGATCTGAAAAGATTTGGGAGGATGTTTCTTCTCTTCACGATTACTATACTTCCTTTTTACTATAGTCAAAATCAGTGTTATCGTGCGAGTCGTACGATTTATCAACGACAAACTTTTTAAGTTTGTTTTTCTTTACTACGTGTAATCATATCCTCCGCATAAAATCCGGATCTTGAATTAGATAGACCTATGATATTTTCATATGAAAAAAGAGGATAAACATATAAATACCAGCAGTTGCAAAAAATGAGTAATAGAAAACAATTTTCGGGTTTTTTGCATCCACAAGCGAAAAAAATGGTATTAAATCTAATAAAATATTACGAAAATGAAAATTCACCGGCCAATATCCAGGAGACCGTATCATAAACTCTAGGAATCGGTATAAGGACTGTGCAGAAAATTGTGCATGAAAAAAAGCATAATTTACTACCGAAGAAGATTAAGAAATGTACACGATAAAAGCCAAAGACAGAAGACTTAAGTGACAATGTAAAAATGGATGTTCGCAATGCAATTTACGATTTATACACATCAAAAACTAATATAACCTTTCAAGTTTTAAACGAAGCTCTAAAAAATCGAGGCATATTGGAAATTGGACTAAAATCGTTATTAAAATTAATAAAAATATTGGGTTTTCGATATAAAAAGGGCTGTAATCGAAGATTTTTATGCGAGTTGACACATATAGCAAGTCAGCGTATCCAGTTTTTAAAGAAATACACGGAAAATGTTAATTCAGCATTTAGAAAAGTGGTATTTTTACACGAGACTTGGATATTTTCTAATGGAAGTGGTTCGAAATCTTGGCTGGACGAGTCTGTAAAAAGCGTCAAGAGAAAAAAGGGATGGGGGACGGGAAAAGGGTTCATCATTTTGCACGCAGGTTCTTCAACAGGATTTCTCCCAGGTGCAAGTTTACTGTTTTCTTTAACATCCAAAAGTATGGACTACGATAATAATATGAACTGTGAACTGTTTGAAAAGTGGTTAAAAGAACATCAATGCATCTTATCATTCAAGAATCTTAAATAAACAACCTACTTCATCCTGGAAGAAAATGCTGAAACTAGAACTTCTTTTAATGGCAAAATCTATTAAAAAACCAACAATATATGCCATAGATGCAATATTACGGGAAAATGGACATGAGGTTTTACGACTGCCGCCATACCATTGCCAGTTTAACGCAATAGAATTAATATGGGCTGGGGCAAAATCATATTACGAAAAACACGTGAACAATTTTTTTTGTTTACTTTTTTAGTACGTTTGTAATTTTGTAGGCAATAAATAAATAATTATAGAATAGTTGTTCCAATTTTAAAGCGCGTTTAAAATAAGTAAATTTTTTTATTAATTATAAGACAAAATTTGATATATAAAAATCGGTAAAATCGCTTTACGAGAAACTCGGGGCTAATGAAAAATACAGGCTATATATATATATATATATATATATATATATATATATATATATATATATATATATGGCCCTTAATTTTTGTCTGAAATTTGAAGAAATCGCATAAGTAGTTTTTTAGGTATGCCGCGAACAGACAGACTGACGGACAGACATACCTACAGACGGACGGAATTGAGAAAACATGTTTTCTGGCATCTAGGGACCCTTAAATGCAAAGATCTGAAAAAATCTCACGAGGGAAGTAATAACTAATTATCTTTTTTGCAAAATAAAATTTTTTGTTATTACAATACAAAAAAAAAAAAGAAGTTTTCTTTGCACAGGGGTGGCCCGCATTTATTTATTTATTTATTCAATAAGTACATAACAGGACTTTGCCCAAATAGCACATTCAAAGAGAAACAATATAAATTAAAAAAAAAAAAAAATTACATCACTAATGAAAGATACAAATACAGTCAAATAACAATAACAATATGAAACAATGCTAATAGACTAAATTGACATAACAAAACATGGTACAAATACATGAAAAGCGAGTCTAAAAATAAAATTTGGTTACACATCATAATATTTGAATATTAGCCTAATCTTGTTCTTGAAACATAATGGAGAACAATCAATGTCAAAGTTTGAAGGAATGAACCGATTAAAAAACTCCATCATTCGGTTGATACAACTGTATTTGCCCAGGTCTGTACGACCTTGCCGCAGCTGGAACATTTCCAATTGCCTGGTTGCTCGCATTGGAACCCTAAAGTTGATTAGCGTCAACAAGTCTGCACAATCTGTGTGACTATTGATGATCTTATGTCCAAAAGACAATGAGTGCATTATCCTACGAACCTCTAAACTATCGAGCCCCAGCATGTTTATGCGTTGATTATAAGTTAGCACTGTTTTGTCGATATTCAACTTGTACAAAAGAAAATTTGCAAACTTAGACTGGACCCGCTCAATTCTCTTAATGTGGACTTTATAGAAGGGTGACCATACCACACTGCAGTAATCCAAATGGCTCCTCGCAAGTGAGAGATAGATTGATTTCAGTGTCTCAATATTCCGGAACTCCCAACACTGCCTCATGATGAAACCTGTCATTTTATATGCTTTAGCTATGACATTGTCGATATGGTTGATGAAGCGTAACTCACTGTCAAAAAGAACGCCAAGGTCATTAATCAGGCCTACCCGAGGAAGGATGGTGCTGTCAATGGAATATCCATAGTGAAGGAGTTGTTTCTTACGGGAAAATGAGATCACTTTACATTTAGAACTATTCAAGGACATTCCGTTTTCTGAACACCAGGCATAAGCCATTAATCTCTTCCTGAACAAGGCTGCAATCGTCCATGCACACAACTCTCTGGAAAATTTTAAGATCATCGGCATATAGAAGGTACCTGCAATGCTTGAAGATTGAGGAAAGGTCGTTGATAAACACCAAAAACAGTACCGGCCCAAGATGAGACCCCTGAGGAACACCCGAGTATGCGTGGATTTCGCTCGATAGACAGTTGTTGAATTTCACAAATTGAGTCCGTTGACTGAGATAGCTACCAATCCAAGAGAGTAGAGGATCACCCACACCATAGTGCTCTAGCTTCTTCAGCAAAATAGAATGATCTACACTATCAAATGCCTTACGAAAATCAAAATAGATTGAGTCGACCTGAACTGATTCGTCAAGAGAAGAACTCAGAAAATTGGAGTAAACTGACAGATTTGTCTGACACGACCTAGAACGGAAAAATCCATGTTGATGTGGTGATATAATTTGTTGAAAAGCACAGAAGATTTCATCTGTCACTATTGATTCCAGGACTTTTGCCATACAGCACAGTCCAGAGATTGGTCGATAATTTGAGATTTCAGACCTGTCACCGCCCTTGAAAAGAGCTGTGATGATGGCCGACTTCCATCTCCTTGGAAAACTACCCGAACAAAGTGATGCGTTGAATATTAGCGCTAATGGCATGGAAAGGGTTGGACTACAATTTTTGAAGAAGATTGGAGGGATTTTATCTGGGCCGGCCCCCTTATTGATTTTCAATTCGACCAGCTTATTAAAAACTATGTCTGCATTAATTGATATGTTACGCAGATTAATACTAGTGCTAGGTAATAAATTTGTGTTATACCTTGACTTTCTGTTCAAATTATATGCAGATTGAAAGAATGCAGCAAAAAAGTTCACTATTTCTTTAGGGTTAGTAGAAGTGTTATTGTTGTAAGTCATTTGATTGGGAAAACCTGTGATGGATTTTTTTGATTTTAGATAGGACCAAAAAGCCTTTACATTCTGTAGAATGTTATATTCGGAGGAGCTAATGAAGGCTCTGTAATCAACATCAATTGATAATTTCGACTGTGATCTTAACAGTCTATAGTCACGATTTAGAAAAGGACAGTTTCCACTATTCTTTAATCCATTGAATGTTCTATTTTTTTGCTTTATAAGGTCAATAGTATTAGGTGAGAAGTAAGAAGGAAATCTAAGTGTATTAGATTTTTTCTTTGGTACAAAAAAGTCAATAGCTACATAAATGATTAAATAAAACATATCCACAGTTGCGTCTATGTCAGGACATGAGTTTAAGAGGATCCAGTCGATGTCAGCAAAATAATCATTAAGTCCATCGTAATCCGCCCTGAAATAATTTAAATCGATGGTTTGATTGTCAACTAGCTCATCAAGTGGAGGACCGATATGTGAAGAAATATCCAAAGGTGGATGATGGCAATCAACAGTGGATAATGGCGAGAGACTCTCAGCAATTACGATATTAGCATGATTTGAAAACACCAAGTCCAAGGTAGATTGATTATGGTTACAAATTTGATTTGTTTGTAAAAGATCATAAAAACAAACAAAATCATATAGAGTTCTCTCGCAATCATTCCCTGGGACAAATACAGTGTTAGGAGCATTATTGAGTTGGTTCAGGTATGAAATTGATTCATCATTAATAATATGATCATCCACGATGTCAACACTTTTAAGAGAGTGTGAGAAGTTTGGTAAATTGTAATCGCCCAAAATCATCACCCTAGTATTAGGTATTCTGTCCATAACATAGCTGGCTGTATTAATATGATCCTCATAGACAGAAACACCGGACGCTGGAGGAATATATACTACACAAAAACCGTACTGAGTCTTTCCAATAGTGACCCCGACCCACAACTCTTCCAAGGGACTATCAGGTGTATC
Source organism: Kuschelorhynchus macadamiae (assembly GCA_030620095.1). Lineage (NCBI taxonomy): Eukaryota > Metazoa > Arthropoda > Insecta > Coleoptera > Curculionidae > Kuschelorhynchus > Kuschelorhynchus macadamiae. Next base: position 78,645 of record JAUTXW010002217.1, on the reverse strand, counting down.
GAAGACATACGAATGGTAACCCGTGCTGACTGCAATTAGTACACCACCTCCTCTTGATTTACCAGTAATATGAGCACTTCGGTCCTTTCTGTATACTACAAAATTGACAGGAAAAATTTCTTCGTTTGTGATTCCCTCGTTCAACCAAGTTTCAGTGATAACCACAATGTCGTGATTTGAATTCAATAATTCGTTGTAAAATTGAACAGTTTTGGTGCGCAGTCCACGGGCGTTCTGATAGTATACGTTCAAGGCGACGTTTGGGCGGTTGGATGATTTGGGAAATTTTGCTGCCCATCGATTTCTGGTCTCTGACTCTGACGTGGAATAACGGTATCACTATCAATCAATAAGTTATTCTCAGTTATCTGTCTTGAAAAATAATTACTAATTAGAAGTGTGACAAACTCCTTTTTTGTAGCGTAGTCCATTTTACCGTTCCATGTTGAACATGCAATAGGCACAAAAGTGCGTTGTTTTTCAAACAAATAGCGCCCAACTGCCGCGTTCTGAGTGTGTATCAGGTCGTTGAGAATCGGTCTATGAATATGATAACCAGAGCCACACACAATCAAATTTGTGTTGGCTGTGACTGATACCAGAAGCTCTATTTCACTGCATGTTATTGGTCGACCCTTTACTGCATTATAATCAGAAGTGAAAAAAATTACATAGTCTCTCTTATTAAAGTTTCCACACAACTGCTGACACCGACGGATCGAATCGTGAAAAAGTAGATTTTTTGCAGTCTGACAGTTAATGTCATAAAGATAATTTGTTTTTATTTTGAACATCCATGGAATGTTTCTGATGTCTTCGCTTCCCATAATAAGAATTTGATTTCTTCGATTCTTGATAATTGCCGGACAGTTTGGGGATTTAGTTGATAAATTAGTGGACTCATTTGTATGGTTGCTGACCAAACTACTGGGTTGATTATAGTTGTTATTCCTGTGTTGCAAGTTCGATAATGTATGTTTCAGTTCCTTCACTTCCTTAGAGTAGTATTCGTTTTCACTTTCTAAAGTTCTGATTGAGGTAATCAAATTTGTGCTTAGGTCGTTTATTTCTTTTATTCTGTTTTCGAGCTTCAACTTGGTTTCTTTATAAGATTCCAATTCAGCAATCAACTCAGTTTCTCGAGTTTTTGTTTTTTGACATTCGATTTCTAATGAAACGTTGCGTTGATTCAACCGTTCAATCTGCGATGATAAAGCTTTTTCCGCTTCTGTAGCATCGTCCTCAAATACCTGGCTGGTCCTTTTCAGTCTTTCAATGTATCTATTTCTCTCAAACAACTCCTTTTCCAGTGATGTGATGACTTTCCTGTAAGCCTCCCTTTGTTTGTCTTCATCGTTGTGTGTCGTTTGGCATTCACTTGAGCAGAGAATTCGGTAGCCCCCCAACTTTATCGTTCCTTGAACTCTTTCTAAGCAGCTAGGATGGAACAAGGCATGACACACGACGCAAATGAAGTTCGTGAATTCCTTGTTCCTACAACACTTGAATTGCCGCTGCATGGTATGTGATGCTAGGACTGGAAGAACAAAGTCAAATAATACCGCTCAGTATGATGTCACTGATGTTAATTTTAAAGTGTACTGTTTCTGTACAATTTTAGCATCAGCGAACCATCGACTTCCTCGGCGAGAATCCAACAAGTTAAAAAACACTTAAAAACCTCACAAAAACCACTGTTAACATTCACTGGAGAAAAACAATGTATACTGTCACGATTTACGATGTTTAATTCAAATTTTTCCAACTATTTAGACACGAAAAATCAAAACTTTACAGCAACAACGTAAACATAAACAACCGTATTGCGATTTTTTTTTCAATTTTTTTCATTTAAATAAATGACAATGTATAAGCGGGGCTCATAATTTTTGGTGATTGATAAAAAAATCTCACTTTCATTAAGTGGCTGTATAAACAGAACATATCCTTCCGACTTTATTAAGGCGCTGGCCATTTTGTGTATTTTTGTTTTTGTCAACCAAAAAATTTTAACCAAACACATATTTAGGAAATTTTCTTATTTAGTCCCTCGGCATTTAATATATAAAATAATATTAAGTGGCTATCTTAATAATATTGGGTAATATAATAAAAAAAAAACTATTTCCTTTCTCACTGTATATTTGCAAATAGCCCATCGAGATTTAATAGCTCGATAAAAGAATCACACAACATTTTGGTATTCACTGTGTTTTCAGATTTGATTCAGAATGTTGGTGACCTTTGGACCCGCACGATAAGACCGCGTTCGACTATAGGGAAGTAATTAAACAATTTTGAATTGGATACATATCAATATCATAGATTATTCATTTACCACGCTTTATAATACATTAAATTACATTAGGTTAAGATTATATGAACGAGGGTTTTGTAATCCTAATTAATATTTTTGTTTACATAAAATTATTGTTCTTAACTAACTTTGTGTATTTAAACAAATGTGAATTAAATAAAGGATTCATATATTTATTTATTTCGTTTTTACTAGAAAAAATTAGTAAATGATATGCATTAAACAAAGCATGTGTTTATACGCCTGCGAGTCATAATAAAGCAGAAAACCACTACACTTAATTTTTTTTTCGGAAAACCATATAAATAAGCATATGGAAATTTGAAACACTTCACTGTATTTGTGTCAGTTAGCAAGGGTTGAACCATTTTTATTGACTTTTAAAAAATATATAGAGCCAAAGACACACTGTATGTAACTGATCGTTGAAAATTGTCTAACTTACGTTTTGTCTCGTTTTAGATGTCGAACAAAGACAGTTTCCGAGGTACAATGTTACTTCCTCGGTAATGCCTCTTATGAATCTACTGATTGTTAAGTCAAGAACTAATTATAATTCTACTGCTCTAGCTAAAGATGAAAAAGATCAGCTGCAAACAGTGATGCCAGTTGCAACATTAGCAAATTTCTACATATTTGGATCAGCTATCTTGTCCTTCATGATAGTCTATTCGATGGTGATGTCTTTCGAATGATATTAGGTAAACATTAAATTAGTTCTTATCAGTAGCTTGTCCAGAGTTTAATCACATAGTGGGTTACGTTATTGTATATATATATATATATATATATATATATATATATATATATATATATATATATATATATATATATATATATATATATATATATATATATATATATATATATATATATATATATATATATATGTATATATATTTTTTTTTTTTTGTTGAGTTTTCTTAAACCATGTCTAATATTTTTTTTGTTAAAAATTCTTGGGTACTGGTTTATTTTCTTAAAAGAATTATTCAGTTCCTTAATGTTTCGCGCTTCATAGGGAGCTTTTCAAAAGGATATTATTGGCCTGCAATAAACACAAAACTATGAAACTTCGATTGACACACTAAAAACTATTACAATAAAATGTTAAAATCATGTTAAAATACATTGGTATGCGCACCTTGATAATAAAACAACTCACTGCGTTATAGTTGCAATGATGTTTCAGTTGTGACTTGTGGAAATTAAATAAATACTACCGATATGTTTTTTGTTTTTGGCTGAAAGCAATTATTTAGATTAACAATGTTTACTTTATTTATATTGGTGTAAAATCAAGTTGATATTATAGAAATTATATTTATGATGATGTCGTATAGCGTATATAGGCATTTTATTATATGTAAAATACTAAATTAAAAAATTAAAATATCAAACCGTGGTAAATCTGACTCAATTTCTTGACATCTTGTTTATCATTTACGGAATGCTTTTCTTTTTTGATATGAAACATCTCCTTAATGTTTAATTTTTGATAGTATTTTCATTCAAAATTCGTGTGTCAGAAAAATTAAACTGGTGATTTTCTGATTTTTCATGTTTATGAAGGGCAGTGGACGCATTTTTTGTGTACTTGTGGCCGTTTATTCTGTTCTCTAGGTATTGTGTGGTCATGCCAATGTATTTCATGGGACAATTCATACATGGTACCGCATATATTAAGTTTGATTGTTTCTTTACTGGTATTTTACTTTTGAGAGGTCTGAATAGGGAACCTAATAAATTATTGGATTTGTGACAAATAATTATGTTGTGTTTGGCTAGAGCGTATTTAATTTTTTCAGACAGTTCATTTATGGTAATGATATATAAGATTTGTTTTCATTTTTATTTTTTGTTGGATTATTCTCTTTGTTTAATTTATTGTAATATAGGTATGTCCTTTGCTTAATAATTCTGTTGATTAATTTAAGTGGGAAATTATTTTCAATTAAAGTTTGTTTTACCTTTTTTAATGTTTCCGCGCGATATTTTGGAGAGGTTAACAATATTTTTTTGACTATTAGGATGGTGAGAATTAGAATTTAGATAGCGGCCTGACCATGTATGTTTCGTATACCATTTAGTTTATTGTTATTTTTGTTTCGAATTATAGTTAAATCTAAAAAGTTTATGCAATAATTTTTTTCAATTTCTAGGGTGAATTGCAATTTGGGTGAAAGTTATTGAAAGCATTTAATAAATCATTAATTCTATTTTCTGACACGGAGGTCAAACAATCATCTACGTAACTTTTAAAAAAACCTACTTCAAAATCTAAACTTTCTATAATTTTCTCTTCAGCGTATTCCATAACTATTTGGGCAATATATTGGGGAGCCCATTGCACAACCGTCTAACTGTTGATAAAAATGATTTTTATATTGAAAGTAGTTATTATTTAAAGTTATGTTTACACAGTTTATAAATTCTTTGCATGTTAAGGTCGTAGGTTCTTTTAACGGATTCCATTTTTCTTTTAATATTCCTTCTACAATTTCATTAGGAATGTTAGTTTATAAGGATACCATGTCTAACGAAATTAATATATGATTTTGAGGTATTTCTGTTTGGTCGATAAATTGTTTAAATGTAAAAGAGTCTTTAATAAAATAATTATTGTTCTCAGTTATTTTTGAAAGGCAGTTTGATAAATATTTTGACAATTTATAAAACGGTGACTGAACGGACGAAACTATTGGCCTTAAGGGTATGTCAGGTTTGTGTAATTTAGGTAACCCATATATTTTGGGTGCATTTGCATTGTGAATAAATAACCATTTGGCCTCCCTGTCAGATATCAGTTTATCTCCCAAAAGCTTTTTTATTAAGTTGTTATTTTTATTTTGAAAAGTTTTTGTGGGGTCATTTTTGAGTCATATTCTGCTGTATTCATTACTACGGTTTTACTACTTATCTGGTTGTTTGGCTCTATTCGGATGCTTTTGAATTTTCTATTGAAAATTGTTGATTTTTTGTGACGCATTTTTATTTTGTAATTAGTAATAACATTAACTATATTATATCTAATACCGGCTTTTTCATCATCTGGCTTATTATTAATAGCTGACTCAATACCAGAAATATACTCTGTAAGTGGAAGATCTTTTTCATTGCTGATTGGAAGAGAAAAATTATCACCCAATGCCAAAATCTCCGAAACATCATTGGGAATCTGTGTGTCAGACACATTTTCTAGCCATTTTGAAGTATTTACTTTTACATCGCTTTTTTGTATATTTGAAACTAATTGAGTGATTTTTTTGTCTGATATATTTAAATTTTTTTCATATTTATTATTTTCAAATTGTAGAAATGTAGCAAAAATATTTTATATCTATATATATATATATATATATATATATATATATATATATATATATATATCTTCAACTATTGCCCAAATAGTTACGGAATACGTGGAAGAGAAAATCATAAAAAATTTAGATTTTGAAGTAGGTTTTTTTAAAAGATACGTAGATGATTGTTTGACCTCCTTGTCAGAAAATAGAATTAATGATTTATTAAAAGCTTTCAATAACTTTCATCCAAAATTGCAATTCACCCTAGAAATTGAAAAAAATGATTGTATAAACTTTTTAGATTTAACTATAATTCGAAACAAAAATAATAATAAACCCGAAACTAAATGGTATACGAAACATACATCGTCAGGCCGCTATCTAAATTTTAATTCTCACCATCCTAATAGTCAAAAAATTAGTGTTGTGATTGGATTAGCTGAACGCGCCATATTGTTAACCTGTAAAAAATATCGCCCGGAAATATTAAAAAAGGTAAGACAAAACTTTAATTGAAAATAATTTCCCACTTAAATTAATCTACAGAATTATTAAACAAAAAACATAAAAATGAAAACATATCTTATATATCATCTAATATATAAAATTCTCGTGTCACGGTGTTTGTTACCAAACTCCTCCGAAACGTGCTTATTGGGTAGGTCTGAGAATCGGCCAACATCTATTTTTCACACCCCTAAAAATTAAGGGTGGTTCACCCCAAAAATTTTTTTTTTAATTTTTGGACAAAATTGTTTGTTTTTATTTTTTCACGATTCAGCATTAAAAAATACATACAACCCTAAATTTTCACCCTTCTACCATCAACCCCTATTTTTTAATAGCTATTTTTGTATTATTCACGTTATTTACAATTTTTTCGAGTCCCGTTGTAAACTACTTTTTTTTTATTTTCTACCACATTTTTTTTATATTTCCTTAAAAATCGGGTATTACATATTTAGTTTCAGGTTTTTTTTTAAAGAAAATTATTTTTGTTCTTTTATGTTATTAAAAATATTTATTGATTTAGCTGGCGGTCCCGCATAAATAAATCATTTTGAATTGAATTTCCCGTACAGCAACGCAACCGCAACCCCACATACACGGGTTATACGCGCCTGCGCAAGTATCAAATCAACTCTACGGAGTACTCAGACAGGATGAAACCTGTATTGTTTTGTTTTTAATATAGTTTTTTTGTTTTAATTGTGTCTCGACTGATACGCCTCTCAAGTTAATTTACTTCAGTTCAGTTAATAATTAATAATAGACATTTATTTTGTGCCAACAACGCCCTTACTTTAAAGGTATGTAATTTATTATACTTTAACATTTTGTGGAAATAAATAAAATTTATCCAAATTATCTGTTTTAAACGTTAACTTTTGAAGGAGTTGAGTTACCAAATTGAAAGAGAGGGTTGAAATAAATATATTCTAACAGCGAAAAAAATGAGTAATATATTTTATGAGAGTGTTAATTTCAATTTTAGGACTCACTTTGCAATTGAACAAAAAATTCAAGACATTTAATAAATTTATTTTATGAAGGGGTTTTATGATGTTGAAGTAGCTATTCCATCGACAGCGGTTTTTAGGGTTCCGTACCCAAAGGGTAAAAACGGGAACCCTATTACTAAGAGTCTGCTGTCCGTCCGTCCGTCTGTCACCAGGCTATATCTCATGAACCGTAATAGACGGACTGACCAAAAATATTGTACACTCCATTGCGCTGAGAGAATAATCTTTGTTTATTTTTTAAATGCCATAATAATTAGTAGTAGTGTCAAGCTATCAAAATCTGTAATTTAATATATTTGGTATTTTAATAAAGATTACTATATTAACTTAAATAAAGTATGCTTCAATTGTCTACAACGCTTCATTACTCTTTCAAATTCCCACACACTTATAGTGTCAGATACTTTTAAAAACATTTCCTATTGTGTATGGCAAAACAACGTTTGCCGGGTCAGCTAGTTACCATATATAAATGAACTATCTGAAAAAATTAAATACGCTCTAGCCAAACACAACATAATTGTTTGTCACAAATCCAATAACTTATTAGGCTCCTATTCACACCTCTCAAAAGTAAAATGCCAGTAAAGAAACCATCAAACTTAATATATGCGGTACCATGTATGAATTGTCCCATGAAATACATTGGCATGACCACACAATACCTAGAGAACAGAATAAACGGCCACAAGTACACAAAAAAATGGTCCACTGCCCTTCATAAACATGAAAAATCAGAAAATCACGAGTTTAATTTTTCTGACACACGAATTTTGAATAAAGACCCTAACTATCAAAAATTAATCATTAAGGAGATGTTTCATATCAAAAAAAGATGTCAAGAGATTGAGTCAGATTTACCACGGTTTGATCTTTTAATTTTTTAATTTAGTATTCTACATATAATAAAATGCCTATATACGGTATACGACACCATCATAAATATAATTTCTATAATATCAACTTGATTTTATAGTTTTAAATTTATTGTAAGCCAATAATATTCTTTTGAAAAAGCTCTCTATAAAGTGCAAAACGTTAAGGAAGGTAATAATTCTTTTAAGAAAATAAACCAGTACTATGTATATATATATATATATATATATATATATATATATATATATATATATTTTATTTATTTGTTTAGTTATAATCAGGTACACAATAGAACATTGTTCCAAATGGTACACAATACATATTTATACATAAATATAAGCTAAGTTAAACAATTTAAATTTTAAAACAGAATTAAAAAGAAGGAAAACAAACACTACAAGTAAAAATAAACCAACAGAATGTTTTAAAAAATACAGGTATAGTCCTAATAAAACGCAGATTGGTTCATTCAAAAAGTAATTACTATTATTAAATAAAAATAATTGAATTCTTAAAGCAAACCAACAAAGTGCATGATTTCTCAATTTTCAGTAATTGCTATTATTAAGTAAAAATATTGGAGATTTCAAAACGCAGATTGGTACATCCAAAAAGTAATTACTATTATTAAATAAAAATAATTGAATTCTTAAAGCAAACCAACAGAGTGCCTGATTTCTCAATTTTCAGTAATTGCTATTGTTAAGTAAAAATATTGGAGATTTCAAAACAAAATTATACAGATTAAAAACACTACATGTAAAAGCAAACTAACAAAGTGCCTAACTTCTCAATTTTCAGTTGAAAGTCACATAAGCCTTCAAAGAATTAAAGCTTTTAAAAATAAATGGATCAATGTGATAATAACTTTCCATTCCCAATAGTAGGAGTCGAACTGAATAATAAATGTTATGATATGGAAAGTGATGTTTTCACAGTAACATTTTGGCAAATTTATTCTGCACCTGTTCCAAACGAAGGATATGTATGATGGAGACCACACAACTGAGCTGTATTCTAACCCATTGCGTACCAGGGCAAAGTAAAGTGTTTTCATAGCCCTTGTGTCAGACGTATACACAGTTGCGCCTGATGAAACCTAGCATTCGAAATGCCTTTATGATAATATTATCTATACGTTTGGTAAATGTTACCCCGGTATCAAATAAAACTCCTAAGTCATTAAATATTTCAACAGACTAACACTGTATTTTCTATTGAGTAAAAACTATTGGATTTAGACATCTAAAAAGCGCGTGATTATACACTTGTTAATTATTAGAGTTAAATAACTTACTCTACCTTAGTAGGTAAAGACTGAAAATATGTGTTTCATGCAGGAGATAGAATCTATATATGTGTCCTGAAGATGCAACAATAAAGTTTCGAAATGTCGACAATTTAAAAGAAGTCTTTTTTACTGGATCCTAACCTCAAATAATACACCACCCTAACATAAAAACAAGAGGATCGTTAATGTAAACCATTAAGAAACTTAATATCTGTGAAATATCTGCGGACAAACGGAATATATAAAAACTGATAATATGGGTTTCATGCTGTATCTAGAATCTACATGTGTCCTGAAGATGCAACAATAAAGTTCCGAAACGTAGACTATTTAAAAATAGTCTTTTGTTTTTCTTTTACTGGATCCTAACCCCAAACAATACACCACTCTAACATAACAACAAAAGGATTGTTAACGAAAACCATTTAGAAACTTAATATTTGGGTAATATATACAGAACAATGGAGTAAAAGTACTGATACTATGGGTTTCATGGAGGATATAAGATCAATATATGTGTCCTGAGGATACAACAATTAAGTTGCGAAATGTCGACAATTTAAAAAATAACTTGTTTTTTTTTACTGGATCTTAACCCCAAATAATGTAGCACCCTAACAAACATTTTTAACGTTGTTCTGCCATATTGGATTTTTCAGTCAATCGGGTATGTAGTATTTAAGCTATGTCGCGAACTGACACACAGACCGACAGACGGACCGACGGAATTGATAAAACATATTTTTTGGCATCTCGAGACACTAAAACGTGAAGATATGTAAATTCTGAGAGGGAAATTTTCTTCACGATTACATAAATTTTATTTGGCCGCAATTTTGTTCCGCCATATCGAATTAGTAACACAGTTTTACTAATTGTGCCCTATACCACAATTAGTTATGGCACACAATTTGAAGTCAATCCATTAAGTACTTTTTTCGTGCTGAATTTTTAAATATTTTATTATACCGCCATTTTGTTCCGTCATCTTGGATTAGTACCAAAATGTTACCAGGTCATACCCATATGACCCTTAATTTTTAATAAAAATTTGAAATCAATCGCTATAAGCTATCCCGCGAACTGACAAACAGACCGACAGACATAACCACAGACGGACCGATGGAATTGATAAAACATATTTTTTTGGCATCCAGGCACTCTAAAATGTAACAACGTGTAAAAACCTGAGAGGGCGATTTTTTCACGATTACATACTCTTTATTAGGCCGCCATTCTGTTCGGCCATCTTGAATTAGTTCCACAATTGTACTAGTTGATCCCTATACCACAATTAGTTATGACACACAATTGAAAATCAAACCATTAAGCAGTTTTTAGGTTGAATTTTTAAATATTTCATTAAGCCGCCATTTTCTTTCGCCCTCTTGAATTAGTACCAAAATATTAACAAATATTTATATACATTATATTAATAATATTTTAAGACTTCACTGGGCCGCCATTTTGTTTCACGATATTGGATTTTTATCAAAATGTTACCAGGTCATCCCCATATGACCCTTAATGTTTGACCAAAATTTGACGTAAATCAGGTAATTAGTCTTTAAGCTATGCCGCGAATTGACAGACAGACTGACAGACCGACAGACGGATCGATGGAATTGATAAAACATATTTTTTGGCATCTAGCGACGCTAAAACGTAAAAATGTATAAAACCTGAGAAGGTGATTTTTTCACGATTACAACCATTTTATTTGGCCGCCATTTTGTTCGGCCATCTTGAATTAGTACCACTATTTTACTATTTGATCATTATACCACTGTTAGTTATAACCCACAATTTGAAATCAAACCATTAAGCAGTTTTTTCAGGCTGAATTTTTAAATAGTTTATTATGCCTCCATCTGGATTTGAACTAAAATTTTACCACTTGATTTCGACATAATACCTGATGTTTTTGCAAAATTTGAGATAAATTGGATGAGTAGTTTTTTAATAATAATTTTTTTAACACTTCACTCGGCCGCCATTTTGTTTCGCCATACTGGATTTTGACCAAAATATTACCAGGTAATCCCCATGTGACCCTTCATTTTTGACCAAAATTTGAAGTCAATCGGATAAGTAGTTTTTGAGCTACGCCGCGAACAGACACAATACGAGGGAAGTAAAAACCGATTATAATTAATGCAAAACCCTTACCAGAAACAAATCACAATTATAACAATGAATTTAAAATTTTACAGTCAGAAAAAATTAATAAGAGAAAAACATGTTTTTCGTCATCTCCATTGTTGAACCTTTATGCGTAATGACTACGTGGGTTAACTAGGTAGACACTTTACTATTTTATTATCGAACAGTTGTCAAACTGAAATAAATTAGTGCAAATTACTAAACAAATACAGTTTGTTAATTTATTATACTATACTAGAAAAAATACAATCGATTTCCTACAAATTTAGTACAAATACTTCCCTTTTTTACGAGGTTATTTAAATGACCATTTGCAAGAAACTAAAAACCGATTATAATTAATGCAAAACCCTTACCAGAAAAAAATCCCAATTATAACAATTAATTTAAAATTTTGCAGTCAGCCAGTAAAAATTAATAAGAGGAAAAACCGTAATATTTTATTGAAGAATCAAACGGACTTAAACGGCTCTCCATTGTTGAACCTTTATACGTAATGACTACGTGGGTTAACTAGGTAGACACTTTACTATTTTATTATCGTTAAAAATTCTAGTCTTAGTATCAGTGTTGAACAGTCGAAACAGTTGTCAAACTGAAATAAATTAGTGCAAATTACTAAACAAATACATTTTGTTAATTTATTATACTATATACTAGTAAAACCAATACAATCGACAGAATTTAATTTCCTTACGACGGAATTGGTTTATCCAATTGTTATTATTTGTTTTTGATGAAATGCACAAACGAAAATGACATGCGCCATTAATGTTAATTGAACGTCAAAATATGTTAAAACAAGCGAGTAATCAGCCTACTAGATCCTAATATTCAGCTCAAGTACGTTTACGGCGATTATTTAAAATTTATTTTGAAAAAATAATGATTACAAAAAATATTCGATAATTTTGTCCATGAGTTTAGTATTAAGATTGGAAATACGGGCAATTAGTTAGTCACCTATTGGCACTTATGCCTTAATGTACGTACAAGTTTAATTATAATAATGTCAATATTTCCACACAGCAGATGTCTGATAAATATCTATTGTAGTAGTAACACCACTCATCGTTTCCATGGTTGATTAGAGAATTAGAATGGTCATATTGAACAGCATAGGTATATGATTTTGATATGTGAAATATCAAGTTGCCTGCCAGAGATACTGTGTTTAGGAACCTGAAGTGGATGGTTTTTTAACAATATAATATTTTATATATCCAGTTATAAAAATACACATAAGCAAAAAACGGGGAAATATACACATTTTTTGTATGGTTTTTGCATAGGGTGAAAATGTTATTACAGGGTGTTCTAAAATACACGGTTAAAATATATTCAGAGGTATATGAAAGTGACTACCTGCCTTCAAGCACCGAACAATAACAAGACAAGAAGGGGCGCAGTCCACACTTTTACAAGGTTAATACAAACCGCTAGCAATTAAAAAGAATAAATGTTCACTCACTGGGGTGATTTAAAAACGAGTTTAAAAATATCTATCTATAACCGTTATTGTGACCTATTTTGCTTTATATGAAAAAATAAATTTAAAGAAAAAAGGGGAAACGGTCAAGTTGTTTAATTAATAGATCTTAATATAATTATAAAAAGTACTTTTTGTAAAAATTAAGTAAAAAAGGAAATTAATTGTTGAAAATTTTAATCCTAGAAGGCGGAACAAAATGGCGGCTTAATAAAGTATTTAAAAATTCAGCCTAAAAACTAAATAAAATATTTGTAATCGTGAAAAAATCACCTTCTCAGGTTTTATGTGCTAGTCATATGGGGATGATGTGGTAATATTTTGGTAAAAATCCAATATGTCGGAACAAGATGGGGACTAGTAAAACGTTAAAAAAACTATTACTAAAAAACTAATTATCCAATTTCCTCAAATTTTGCACAGAAATCAAGTGTTAGGAATAAACTGGTAACATTTTGGTATGAATAAAAGATAGCAAAACAAAATAGTGACCTAATAAAATATTTAAAAAATCGGCCTGAAAACTACTTACTGAATTTATTTTTAATTATGCCCAAAAATCAAATGTGGCATAGGTAGAAATCCAATATGATGGGAAAAAAATGGCACCCAATAAAAATATTTAAAAGATAATAATTACTATTATACTGAACAAAATTGGGCCACTCTTCACAATTCCTAATAAAAGAAAAGATTTATAACCAGGGAAGTTCTGGCTAAAGAAAATTTACCGATTTTTTAAGAGATAGCCAGTAATGTAAACAACACTTTTAAAGAACTATTTTTTGTCATTATTGGTAGATAGATATTCTTAGATCATTTCAGGAGTTACATTAACTAAAACTTTATTAATATTTTGGATACATTTTGCCCCTTCATCCTCATTAAGATATTTTTGAGTAAATATTTTCTTGAATGCCTTACAAAATTGTATTGGGGTTGGATTTGTCGAATTTCCGCCACAATTTCTTATCAGGAAATGAATAATTTTTGCGTTTTAAACTTTCCCATAAAGATAGAACCTAGTTAATCGTAATCTTCCAGGCATTTACCAAGCGCAAAACACTAAGTAAATTGGTAAATGTATATTTGAATCTTTAAAAAATAAAAAATTGCATTCAGTTGCGCGCCGGCAAATATAAACACAATTAGTGTTTGATGGTATATTTCAATACCTTGTTATACGACGGACAATCGGTTTATGCATCTCGCCCGGCAGCGACTTCGAGGGTTCGAAAAAGCATAACATTCGATATTCGAGTGAAATAGGCATATCGAGGGGAGGAGCTTCGAGTGCTCCTTTTTGTCTTGTTAATGTTCGGTGCTTCAAGTAAGAGCGATTTTAACGGTCAATCAAAGAGCGTTGTGGACTTATTGTAATTTGCATAGGTAAAAAGACAGCTACGGGGCGTACCAAGGGCGTGCGGTGAAATTTTAAGAAAGGGAAGCAATTTTTGGAAACTTACCTATTTGTAATGTAATTCGATTCTTCGATCATTTTTTGCAAATTCGTCAATGACGTCATCATAAAACGTCGATGCTCCGACATATTTTGGAGAAGTTTATTTTCAATGGACAACAACGATGTATGCGAAAGTCTCTCCTGCCCCGTTGAATTTCTCACGAATTTTTTTATACGTTTGAGTACTGAAAAATTGCGTTCTACTGATGAACTTGTGGCAGGTATTGTCAATACTAATTCACACAATTTCGACACTTGGGTGTAGGAATCTTCCAGCTCCTTGTCTTTTAAAAATTGTATTAGTTCCTTAGCGTTATTTTTTGCGCTAATGTCATCAGTTTCGTAAATCACTTTTACTTCAGATCGCAGTAACACTCGGTGGAAGAACTGGTCATAATGAAGAAGAAGAGATCTAAACGCATCTTCTGGAAAAGTTTTTCCTTTAAATGCATCGAAATTGCAGAGCTCGAGGAATTTAAAAACATCTCCCACCTTGTATGTTCGAAGACGCTTGGCTTGTGGCTCTACATTTAACGTCATCGTTTTCTCCCAAAATAGGTCAAAGTCGTCTCTTTTTTGGCTTAACATGGACTTAAAATCATCCACTTTTTTTAGGCAAAAAGCAATATCATTTGTTGTAGTTGTAATATATTAAAAACATTATCCGAGGATGGAAATATTTCTGAAAATATGTTCAACAAATAATTAAAATTAAAATCTCGTTTCAAACAGTCCAAAAACCCCCTCGAACTATTTATTGCTTCTGAGTCGCACGTTTCATTATTTTCTATTATATTCTCAAATAGTTCAATCAGTGATTCACGATTTTCAGATACTGCTAACACAAGTCTTCCATTATAGTTCCACCTAATAGGAGCTACTTTGGGCAATCGTTTGTGGACAATGGAGTCCAAAGCTTGTGTACGTATTGTTGACTTGGAAAAAAAAGCAGCCATGCCGCTTAAAGTAACGAAAAATACTTTACACTCTTTAATGTGATTGATGGACTGGGATAAAACTAAATTTAATTTATGAGCAAAACAATGGACAAACACAGCACTTGCGAAAGTTTCTCGAACTCTTTCTTGCAGACCTCTTAATTGTCCTGCCGTCACTGCAGCTCCATAATAGCTTTGAGCAACTAATTTTTTCTCTCCATTAATTTCTTTAGTAACATTATAGACTACGGTATATAATGCATCTGTTATACGATTTTCGGACACATTCTTAAAACCTAAAAATCGCTGCGGAAATTAAATCATTCTGGATTCGATTCGACGTTCCGCGAAAAACGCTAGACTGCTCTAAATGATTTTTTAAGCAATCATCATATTTAGCCATTAAACTAAGTAAATCTTGAAAATTTCCTCTATTTGAAAAAACCCTTGTTTCGTCATGACTTCTAAATCCCAATTCGTGGTGTCCGAGAAAACAAACAACATCGATAAGTCTTCTTAATATTTACCTATTTTTATCGACTAGTTCATTGTGTTGGCGGTGACTAATTTCCAACTGTTTATTAAGGGCGTGTTCAATTCTGGTTTTGACTTTTTCTTTTATGACGGCCCGTAAATGCGCTTTGGACATAATATGTTTTTGTGGAAATTGTTTAAATCGGAAAAACCAGTTTTATTCCAGAGACCTTTTTCATTTTCAAAAAGTAAACATAGTCAACAAAATAATTTATTTATATTTTCACACCCTGTTAGCCATTTAAATTGTTCGTATTATTTTTTCGGATAAAAACGTCTAATACAGTTTTTCATTTTTGTGGTTAAATTTTTCATAGGCGGTTTTGTCCTTCCTTTGGAATTTATTTGAAGCTTATCAGCGAAGTTTAATGTTGAAAATCCCTTTATTATTAAGACACACACTCTTCTTACTAAATTCTCCAACATTTTCAACGTTATTACCGACAGCCGAAGTTGACGGTATTTGCATATCCACG
This sequence comes from Kuschelorhynchus macadamiae, assembly GCA_030620095.1. Lineage (NCBI taxonomy): Eukaryota > Metazoa > Arthropoda > Insecta > Coleoptera > Curculionidae > Kuschelorhynchus > Kuschelorhynchus macadamiae. The sequence continues at coordinate 62,271 of JAUTXW010002217.1, read as the reverse complement.
TCCGTATTATTGTCTTCCATATCGCATCATGCACGACGCGACGTACGTATCTCACAACACACGGATAGCCGTTCAAACAAAGAACCTACTCCAACGTTAGCTTCCGCCACCACCTAAAGCACGCGACTGAAATGCAAAAATTGCAAACTGCCGCGCCGGTGGAAAGTTCAATAACCTCTGGCTCGATTCACAGGAAATCAAGCGTACAGGACTTGATTGCAGAGAAGCTAGCGGCCCGCATAGGTTCTATTCGATATTCTATTGTGGCTGGGTCGGAATCAAGGCCGCATTTATTATGGGCTTGATAATTAAGATAATATTTTAGCACTTTTAATGTAAACTAAATTAATGGTTTCCTATTTCAAAAATTACATTTTAGAAGATGTTTTGTAATTTTTTTTGGGGAAGCACTGCTTCCCTTGCTTCCATGGACTGCACGCCCCTGGGGCATACTTATCCTAGTAAGTACTTAAACTATGTTAAACTTTAACAGTTATCTGTAATCATCCGTGCAAATCACTAGTGTTAGAATAACTTCCGAATGGCAAATATGTGGCGCTCATGCTGTGAACGAAGTTCTCTCTCCGAATCAATTATTTGGATTTTGTGAAGAATCCCATTGTAGAGAGAAAAATAAGAAATGATAGCGGTAACTTTTCAAAATTAGATCGAGGTAATGAAGAAGTAATACGTCACAAAATTTACGAAATTTGAAAATAATATCAAAGTTTACAGAATAATCATATTTATTCAGTAGACTCTGATAATATTGACTTCTGATTTTGCGTTAGAAAAAAGGATATGGAAATGCCTTTAATTCACGTTTCACCAACTCCAACGTGAACTAAAGGTATAAACATGATTTTTCAAAGTGTAAAAACCATGCCATTAATGTAAGATTACAGAGTGTTCCAAAAAGTATTACTTTTAAATTGTATAATCTATAGAGGGTGATCCAGATATCTTTGAACAGACCTTGTATCTCCGTTATTTGTACAAATAAGAAAAAAACTTTAAATAAGATGTTTGTACGGATATTTCGGACATGGTAAAATTTTTAATAAAAAACAACTTACTATCGAATTAAAAAAAATATGACAAAATGGATAAAAACAATCGGTAATTTAAATGCTGTATTTTATTTTTGAACTCGATGCAAAATTCTAAGATAACTTGATTTAATATATATTACTTTATACCGATCTTCAAGTGTTTTAAAAATATTCACGTTGACAATTTATAGCTTTGAGATGCTGTAAAATGTCAACCGTTCGACCCAGGTCAAAACAAATTGCACATCTGTATTTTAGTTTTTATAGTCCATTTTCTAGCGACGCTTTTAAATTAAAACATTAAACTTTTTCCATTTTTTTTTTTTCGAAAAGCAGAAAATATTCGTTTTGCCCTAGGTCGAACTGTTTAACTTTAACAGCCTGGTAAAATCCGAAATCCTCTAAATGTACCACTTTTGGAACACGCTGTAATCTTACAGCAAGGTATTTTTACACCCTGAAAAATTGCATTTAAAATGCTTTACATAATGTTAATTGGTTGATGAGAAAAACAAAAACTTGTAATAATTAATCATCCAGCCCAAGTAGCACTTTTAGTCATGAGTACGTCATTATTAAATGTGTTCAGATTATTTGTTGCGTTAAGATTGACAAACAAAAATCTTTGTTGGCTTTTTCGCAACTGAATAAAAATATTTAACTTTAAATTCACTAAAGCAAATATTAAATTATTATCACTAGTTTTTCCATTGAAGTAACCGGAACTTGGTGTCGCCACGTTCTGTTTAAACTGAGACTACGTAGTCATTACCAAAATGGGGAACAATTTTAGGGTAACTATTTCGTGAATAATATGTAACTGTGACTTTGACTATTACGTAGATAGTACGGAATTGTGTGGTTCCATTTAAGTAGCCGAATAGTAATAATTCACTCTATTCATCACTTCCTTATTTCTGTCTTTATTTAATCCGTTTTAAAAATATGTTTGGTTCATTTGAATACAAATAAAACAGTTATGCCGACTACAAACACTCAAATTGGGAATATGGTGTAGAGCAGGGGTGCTCAAACTTGAACTGCTCGCGATCTACTTACCTCAATATTTTTAGACTACTTACGATTGACTCTGAGAGGCTGCAAGTATGTGTGATGCAGGGTTGTCGTACATACACGATACATACACCCTACCTACCTACCTAGGTAGGGGTGTACCGTAGCATATATAGATATTAGCTTTCCGCACAATATACATTATTTTAGGCAAGGATTGGGTTAGGTTTAGTTAGGTTCTTTTCTACAATATCAATGAAAAAATTTATTGGTTGTTACAAAAGAAAAGAGTTACATATGGTGTTAAACTTAACTAAGGAGTGACTTTGGATGTTGAAGCGTGGCACTGCATGTCCTCAGCATACTTTTCATAATATGGTACGTAACAACTGAGTGCTAATCGCAAGCATGATGATATATGATCGTCAGTTAGTCGATTGCGATATTTTGACTTAATTATCTTCACTTCAGAAAATGCAGACTCGCACAGGTAAGTTGACCCAAACATTGCTGTCAGTTGAAGGGCGATTTGCCTTAGATTCGGATATTTATCTTTAGATATAAAACACCAGAAATTTGTATCAGATGCTGTAACTTTGAGATGTATATCTGATATAATCTGCACCAACTCATTTTCAACAGAACATGAGTTCAAATTAAAGTGACTTGCTTTTTCAGTAGCTAATTCCTCAATGTTTTTACATGAAAAAGGATAACTCATAAATGATGTTACATTTGCCAATTTACTATACTCATAAAAACGCATTTCGAATTGTCCCAAAATATTTTGATAATTCAGCCTCATACGTATCATAATTCAACTGAGGGATCCTTGCTTTCAAAGACGCAAAATGTTTCAGATCCTTTCTTTTCAGTTGATCTATCATAAGTTGCAATTTACTTTTGAATGCGTTGACTGCGCTAATCATCTCAATAACAGTTTTTCCTTTACCGTGAAGCTCCAAGTTAATGGTGTTTAAGTGCATTGTGATGTCAGTCAAAAATGCCAAATCAGTCAGGCATTTTTCGTTTTTCAACATCTGAGTGTCATCACCTCTTTAGTCTAGAAAAGCTGTTATTTCGGGCAATAATTCTTGAAACCTTTCTAGGAATTTTCTGCTACTCAACCACCTGACGTCCGTGTGAAGAAGTAAATCAGTGTGTTCAGCTGACTCCCTATCTTTCAACTGCAACTTAAAGAGCCGTCGTTGCAAGCTACGTGCACGGATTGAATTCACAATTTTTGTTGCAATGCCCATAATTTCCTCCGTGTTTAAAACTTTTGAACACAAAACTTGTTGATGTATAATGCAATCGATTGAAAAAAATGAAGGGAAATCTTCATCAGCTCGACACAATGCCACAAAACCGTTTTTGTTTCCAGTAATTGTTGGTGCTCCATCGGTTGTAATGCACACTAATTTATGTATTGGTAGCTTGTAGTTTTTTTAGAAAATTGAAGAAAACGTCATATATATCTTCGCCACGGGTCTTCCCCTTCAGAGGAATCATTGTCAAAAATTCTTCCTTAGCCAACATGTCATTGAATACCATCCGAATAAAAATACACAGCTGGGCAGTGTCTGTCATATCGGTAGATTCGTCGAACTGTAAAGAAAAGTATGTACATTCCATGATATCATTTTTTAGTTTATCTGCCATGTCCTGACTCATGACTTCGCCTTGTGGCAGTCGGACGAGATAACTGAAGTTCTCTAATAGCAGATTGATTTCTGTTTTATTTTTAAAATCTCCAAATAAAGTCTCACCAGCTTCAATAAATGCTTCCTTCACAACCGATTCATCTTCGAATGGTTTCTTGTGTTTCGCCAATATATGAGATATTTTAAATGACGCGATCGTAGCAGCTTTTGATTGTTTGGCTGGTCTTATTCTTTTTTCAAACAAGATATCAAATCACGTACTTTTCGTTTTCTTAATTCACTCTGTTACGGAAAATCCTTTTCATAGTTTTTATGAACCGCTTTATGATGCCTCTCTAAGTTACCACGCTTAGGTATTGCAACTGACGCACGACAAATAAGACAAATGCACTTATCCTTCACCATACAAAACAAAAATTCTTCCTCCCAATCGTTATTAAAATGATACGTTTTAGATTTCTTCACTGCACTCATTTTGTACTATTTAATAATAAACTTTGTATCGACGTAGTATTGCCTTCAAGTTGCAATTCAGAATGACTCCAATTCCTGCAGGCGCAACATTTATATCGGCGTGAACGAAAGTCTCGAATGTTCCCGTCAAACGCGCCGCCCGAAATTTCTAGAAAAGCGGCAAGAATAAAAAACGTGGCTTTTCTTTGACAAGTACCGCGCGTTCATTTGATAAAGCCGCCTTTTGTCGCTAGCAGAGTGTTATTTTATTACGTAATAAATGTTTGTAGTTTAGTTAAGTACCTACTTATTAAAAAAATTTTTCTTCTCGAGATCTACTCAAAAAGCACTCGCGATCGACTGGTCGATCGCGATCGACCGTTTGAGCACCCCTGGTGTAGAGCGTATAGAATACGTTATTGGTATTTGAGGTAGGATACATACGTTTCACTTAAATTTCTAGGTGCGCTAAAAAAATTACGCGCCAATTTGGCCAATTTAAATCTCAAAAATGTAATTTTGGACTTTGGTTTAAATAGTAATTATCATTAAATATCTTATTATAAAGAGTGTTTTTTTAACGTGATGTTTAATTTGTATGCATTTTTAATCTAAATACTCACAAAAACAAATATCATTTATATAGGGGCGATGAAAATAAACAATGGCGATTTGTACTTTTATTTCGACTTGTACTTTTAAGTTGGCTGCATTTCTTTACTGCGATAGTTACTTAACATCAAATGTCTACGTTTTGGATTCTTTAAATACGTAACTGTCACTTATACCCAAATACGCTGAAGTCTTGAACACTAAGGTGGTACAACTAAAGTTATCTACAAAGTTCCCATTAAACCTATACTGTATATTATTACCAAGCGGTTACGATTTGCGAACATTCCGCCGGTTCTTTAAAATTTAATGTGTTAGTCGTATCATGTGGTACTTGAGTCACTACTATAATTATTCCATCTGTCATAACCATAACCCTTTGTTTCCTTAAAATACCCCTTTAGGTTGTTTTGTTCAAGTATGACATAACCAAGTTGTGATATTTTTAATTTTCTATAAAATGTGGCTATTATGAACCATTTTGTTACTCGTAGATGATAACAAAACACATACACAACTAATTAATGACTAGACCGAATTACAATGACCTTATAAGGACAGTGGCGACAATAAAAGCTCACCCGCCAATTTGATGCAAATTTTCCAAAGGTTTAAATGGGGGCACCTATATTATCGTTAGTTTTTCGCAAAATATATGACTAAATTAATCTACAATTACTATACTACTATATTGACAACTTCTGTCAGCATCAGTTGTAAATGTAGGGTTATGTTAATGTTTTACTTTAATAATCTACTTGAACTATCTAGTACAAACTTACTATTTCATTTAGATTTTTAACAAATAACAATGTTTGTGCAAGCGATTAATGAAAATTGTCTGTCAAGTGAATTTAGTAACGTAATGTGTACTGAAGAAGGCCTATAAAATAAAGTTTCTTTTCAGCTAATCTTTGAGAGCTTCTACCTTAAATTGACGTGCTGAATGAAGTAAAACATACAGTAAGACATGAAACAATATTGTCTTTTACAGCAAAATATAACCAAAATATAATAATGTGCAATATTTAATAACTTTTCTTGGAGTAAACTTAAACTTAAGACATTTACGGTCATAGTCATTTACACATTCATCACAAACGCTTTATAATTACAAGCAAAAAACAGGTGAACCAGGCCTAAATACATTTCTCCATATGGACAATTGCTGAGAACTTCTTGTTTGAATCAATATTCATTCTAATAATCACAAAAACTAATAAAATGATACATTAAATCAACAAACCTCATAAGAAACCCAAGTAGGCGAAAGTAAACAAAACGATTTTAGCAGCAATATGGCCGAACCAATCAAAAATTGGTCACCCTATTGTCGCCACTGTCCTTATAAAATCACCGACCAAATCTCGTAACAGCAGCGCCCCCTATCTCCGGAACAACAAGTATAAGAGGTAATAGTTTACTTGTAGTAAATAATTACTGTAATTCTTACTTATAAGTTGCAACAGAAGAATAACGAGTGGTAATAGCCGGTATAAAGTAACATTATACGATAACTTTTTCTATTCTGCAACGACTCGTTTTACTTTAGAGTAATACGTTATAGAAGTATATTTGAACGTAATGGAGTAGTGTCTGCAAGGTTCAAGTAGGTACTGATACTTAAAAGTTGTAATTTAGTAAACAGATTAGAAACAGAATCTTTGAATAATCACTATTATGTCACCGAAGAGAAATGACGGCCTTGAGGTCAAATCCTTAATTAGTTGCTTGGCAGTAATTATTATACAATTACTTTACATGGAAAATTACTATAAAGTAATATTCGCAGTAACAAATACATACATAATACTTAAAACGTGTAACCCAAAGCGTTTATTAATATATAGTAGGATTATCAGTAATAAATACGTAAAAACTCTTAAAGAGCAGTAGTGGAAACAGTTGTAGCTACTTTAGTGCTAGCTGGGAGTATATATAAAATTCTTTCTTCATTCTGAGAACTGCCAATGTTTCGACTCAAAAAAATGTGTAAGGATTATAACATGCAATTTTTAAATTAAAGCCTGCAATGTGGTGCAAAAAGAGCCGTTATACGGCGTTCTTGCCTTTTAAGAAGACCCCTGAATGTCCGTGACAACTAAACCTAGAGAAAAAATTAAAAAATATGGTAAAATATTCCAAATTACTAAAAACTTACAATACATTTTTGATATTTAAATTGGTTTTTCTTTCTACAAGGCACTGAAATGCTCTAGAACAAATGTTTGTTATCATAATATGTCTTCAGCTAATCTTAAATTAATTTCTGAACGTCCAGCATGCTCTGTGCAAAATGTTCGTACTACAAATCATAGAAAAATAAATATTAAATCACAATTTGAGCAAAAAATTGATCATAGAAAAAAAGTTAAAAAAGATACATGTTAATATTTTTATTTACAAAAGAAAAGGCCATTTTTCGAAAAAAAAACTCATCCTATTGAAAAATCATTGATATTTTTTTTGGTCCTCTCTCCCACCTTCCCGTAACTCAATTATCGCTTAACTTATCGGAGAAGTAAAAACTGTTTCTCAGGCAGTTTTATACGTAGAATGCAGTGACGTACAATTTTATCAGTTTTTTTTTTAGTTTTTGAGATAATGATTAAAGTCGCACTTTTATAAATGGAATACCTTGTATATTATTTCATTGTATTATTTGTCTTATTATGAGATTTCTGAAAATATAATATAGTCTATACTTATTTTTATAAATATAATAGAAAATGCATTTTTTTACTTTTTAACATATACTAAATGCAACATACATACGAATACGTGGCTTAAAGGGTCTATTATTTTATTTTATTTAAGCAAGACAATTTCATCGAATTTAAGGCCGCGTTAAGACAAGTTAGTTCTCAGGCACATTTTTTTCCGCTCTCTTTGGATGATAATTTTTTTATTATAAAAAATGTTAGCTTTAAAAACGACTACAAATTTAAATTCTAATAATAAAAAAGGAAAAAACAAACAACTTGTTAACACTATTCGTGTTTTTAATTTAAAAAACTTTAACTTTAAAAACAATATCAATATTTAGAAGAAAAAGAGAAAACAACAAACAACTTTTTAACACTCATCAGTTGTGGGCTCGATCTAACTCTACTTATTTCACAGATATTGAATTGATGACCGTTGTGTCTTATACATTCTTGTCATAACATTTGTAGTCTTCTTAAAGCATTTTAATTCAATAAAGGTACGGACTTGTAACTGTCTAAAGGCATTTTCTGCGGCCTCTCTTAACTCTTCGATAGCTTCACGGCTCTTTGTGTATATTTTACCTTGTAAATAACCCCACAATAAAATAATCTAAAACTAAGAGGTCCGGAGACCGTGGTGGCCATCGAGTAAGTCCGTCTGTGTCTATTCAATGATTAGTGAAATGTTGTTCTAGACACATTGAATCCGAACTTCCCTTGGCGTTGCTAAATCTTGAGTTATGCTTTATTAGTTGCAAAACTCGACCCTACGCAGAGGATTGCCAGGGTAAATATGATCCACTTGTAAAGTTAGAACTTAAATTGTTTTAAAATCCTTTAGATTTTGGCTTTGGGTAGGCTCACGTCTTGTTCTATGCGTCTGCAAGGTGTCTCTGGTGTGGTTTCAACTGATGCCAAAACATTTACCTTAGAATCTTCATTTTCTTTGTTTTACCTTTTAAATCTGGGTTTGTTAAAGCATCCATATTTATTTAGATTCCTCTGCACTTTCGGGAATATGCGCTTATCTGGCTGTCTTCTTTCAGGATATCTGAAACACGATAACTTAAGGAGAACTGCACGAAAAAAATGAAAATCAGCAACAAGGTCTAGATAAGTTCAAAGTAAGATGAAAAGATACCTACGTATTAGAAAAAACTTCCTGCACATTAAATTACATTTCGGTTAAAAACGGGTTCAACAGGGTTCACGCGCTGCAGAAATACAAAGACATATGTACGATTTAACATTTAAAATTTTGCAGTTATGTAGACGAAGGATCAATACGGTACAGAGCCATTGTGTGGAAAAAAATATATATGCGACGGTATTTGTGTCAAAAAGTGGTCAAAAAATGGTCGAAAATTGACAAATCTACTTCTATTTTATCATTCTACACTTGATTATTTCACAAAAATTCGAAAACATATTTCCCTATTTAAATCACATAGAAGCTAATAAATATCTCTTACAGCTTTAACACAATATTGCAACGGCGGAAGGCTTGCAAATGCACATAACACTCACAATATAATGGAAACTGCCGTGCTTCCCGTTATTGTAAGTTTGCAGCGCCATACCTCGTGTCGTTGTAAAAGTTACAAGTTATTTCTACATTTAACTGTACAAACCGAAGGCAGCGATGGCGCCATCTATCGCGAGTTTGTTAAAACTAAATGGGCGCGCCCAATTCAAATAATTTTTAGATTTGATGGACCTAAAGAAAAAAAGGCCATCATTTATGTATCAGCCTCTTACTTTGTAGTGTATTAATTTATTAACACTTTTTTGACAATGTATGGCAAATAAAAAGGACCAAACCTGGGAAATATATACAGATATTTTTTTAACTTGAAAGTTTTCTGTTTTCAAATGCGACCTAGAAAATGAAATCTATTTCTTAAAAATGGGATAATTCCTTAAAAATATGGTTCAAACACCGGTTTTTTAATTTTCGAGATAAGGCACAAAATTCCTAGGGAAAAAGAAATTGTCCTATACAGTATTTTCGTCTGAACTTGATGCTGTATCCTGACTTATCCCTAAATTCAAAAAACTAATTTAGGTTTAAACCATATAAACAAAAAATTATGGCATTTATATCTTTCCTAAGTTTCGTCCTTTTTACTGACCCTGTATTATTTATCATTTGATAATAAGATAATACACTACAAAGATACAGGGTGATACATAAATGAAGGCCGTTTTTCCTTTAGGTCCACCAAAAAAAAAAATAAAATAATAACTGCAAATAAAAAAAATCACCTACTCCACAAGAAAATAAATATTCATTTTCCTTGAAATCTTGACTGTTTTATTTCAAAATTATAATTTGATCTCCCAATAAAAAATTAGAAGTCTTTTAAAACGTATATAAGTAGTGGTCATGTACTTCATTAATAAAAATATTATCTGATACAATAAATGCTCTAGGAATTATCAATTGTTAACTTTAAATATAAGTCAATACATTATAAAAAATACCTTGTTGGGCACCATATGTTTGTGTTTTATTTACCATTGTATATTAACATATCTATCACTATTATTGTTATTTCTACACTTAGACCTTGTAAAATTTTCATTACAAATAGATAAAACTGTTGAACAAAACTAAAATTTATTTATTTGCAAATACATACTTACAGAATAAACAAGTGAACTACAAATGGTACAAGATACAAACTATAAAATCCAATATAAGCACAAAAAAAAACAAAAGAAAGAAATGTTATAAATAAATGACATTAACATGTCTCAGCTTTGTTTTGTTTTAACTCCAAAATTAATTATAATGTGCAAACACATAATGGTTAATTTTGAGAAATGTAATTAAGAACAAATTGCGTAATTTTTTTCTGAATTAATTCTTGCTAAATCTCTTACGGTTATGAGCTCCCTTAGAGTACATTCCCATGTATAATATCATGCACAATATAATTAGAGATGTAATTTTAAATAAACGAGAAAATATAACAATATTTATAATAATACACCGTACTGGATGGATTTTAGATTTTCTACAGGGAAGGAGCTTCCAAGTCCGAATCAATAGATGTCTGTCGGAGAGCTATTATGTATTGAGTAGAGTAACCCAAGGCTCTGTTTTGGGACTACTGCTGTTCATAATATATATCTCGGACATATCTGAAAACATACAACACATAAACATATAATAAGATATATATGCTAACACATTCAACTTTTTCACGTAAATGTATCTGACATACCCAAAAGAGAATTGTTTAAAAGAAATTCTGTTGCATTAAATATAGTATTTTGATCTAGAAAAGACCAGGACAGACTTATTTTTAGCCGAACCAACTCAACACATAGTCAAAAAATTCTTAAGTTACATTTTATAGCATGCGCATGATATTTGCAATTTTCCATTTAAACAAAGAGTTAAGGCAAGAAAATGTGAATTTATCATTCTCAAGAGTTTTTGGTTCACCCTTTATATTACATTTTAAAAAACCTTTGTAGTATATAAAAGTAAATTTATTTTCTTTTGTGATGTCCAATACTCCCAAAAAAAAATCTTATAGCTCTAACAGACTTCACGATCCCATGTATTATGTGCGGTGTACCCTAAATGAAATGCATGAATTGCATTGAACTGTGTCAAATAAATACTATATATAAAAATAATGACAATTAGAAAAAAAGCTTCTTATATTCTTCGAGGGTAAACAGGTCTCTAGAAGTTCCCAGTTTTGGGCTAGCTGGTGTATCTAAATGAATATTAAAGGTCAGTGTTAGTAAAATTATTTAGTTGTATACAGTTTTATGCACATGACTCAGATGTACCTGTTTTTTGTTATTAACTATTACCTACCTCCTACAACAACTCTTATTTCCTCGAGTAATACTACATTCTAGTTGTGGTTCTTCCCTTTTCTACTGGGTTTGTTGCTTATTGGACTAGGTACACAGTTTCTAAAAATATTTTACATGTATTGTTATTGTTTGATTTGATATGTTCCCTACGGCAAGCCTATAAACATGAGTTCATATTGAAAAACTCAAGCCTTCTAAATCAGTATGATTCAATAAAAGCATTAAGTTTTGATATCCTATATAAATGACACAACTAATTCTTGAAAACTTTCTATCTTCTTTATGAAAAACAAGACTAGAACCATGAAAATTCTGTTCTTGGTTTTTTTGATTTTCAAAATACCTTTTTGTTTTAATACCGCTTTTAATCAAATGAAATATTAGTATTTAGGCATTTCTGTTTTATGTAAATAGATAGATATCTTATATAAACGAATGAACTTTCCAGTACGAAATAAATGAGGTAAACTTTCTGTTGGAAAAGAGGTTATTCTTAAACCTCTTTTCATTCCTGGCATGCGATTATATTCAGAAAAATGTAGATCACATACCCTTTGAGATTTACAGATTTCTTTCACATTACCAAAAACCACTGTTGGGACTGTTTACGTTTACGATCAAAACTGGCCGTTTGGCGTCAAACGTCAACTCGCACAAAAGCGCAACTAGCGGCGACTGTGGATCGTTACAGAACTAACAAAAATACGATAAACTGGTTGCATACACAAAACCTCTTCAAGGGTTCTATTTGAAATTTCTTATATATTTTTATTTATATATGTGCAAATGACCCATAATACTGCGTGCAGTTCCCCCTGAAGACAAAAAGAATGGATATACATCTTGATAACTTACCTATTCAAATAAAGCTCTGCCCCTGCATCAACGTCTTCGTTGGATAATATGAAACATTTATTCATGTCATATTTTTCGAAATGATCAAAATATTGGTATCCTTCCATATTTAATATGATAAAAATAACACGGAAATTAGTCAAAATTTGACGTTGAATAAATTAATTAATTGTCATGGTTACCTAATTTAAACTAAAGCCGTTAAAAGTCAAAAATGCATTTTCCATTCTATTTATGAAAATAAGTATAGACTATTATATTTTCAGAAAGCCCATAATGAGGCAAATAATATTAATTAATAATATACAGGGTGTTTAAAAAGTGCAACTTTGGTCAATATCTCAAAAACTGAAAAACCTTAAAAATTTTTGAGTACGTCACTGGATTCTACCGTAATAAACTGCCTATGAAACTTTTTTTATTTTTCCGATAAGTTAAATGATAACTGAGTTACGGGGGAAGAGGGGGTTCCAAAAATGCAACATTTTCGAATGTAAGATATTTAGTTTCATAAAAAAAGTAGCACAGTATTGTGAAACCGGCATCTTTGTATCCCTACTCGTAAACGAGAATCCCCGTTAAACACAGGAAAATGGGACACCCTGTACAATACATTTTATTTTAAAATAAGACTTGCGACAGATCTGCAAAAACCACATATTAATATCTCTTCCCGTTACGAAAATATTCACTTTGAAAAAACCACAAATTTTTTGATTATCCGTCGTCTAAGAGTTTCCATAATTGTATAACTTCTAACGCACCGACTTTTTCTATGTTGTAGGTTCCCCGAAACCGGAAGAGAAGCACAATCATCATCATGTATCAATTAAGGAGAAGCAGTTCTTATGGTGGAGTATCCCAATAGTTCTTTTAATTAAAATGTACTTCGTCAAAGTTGCCCTCCATACAATACTCTTCGGTGTGGTGGTTTTAAAATTGTTAGTCTTCAAAGGAGCACTGTGGCTACCATATTTGGCGTACGAAGTGAAAAAGGCTTGCCTGAAAGAAGGTTTATTGAAAGATATGTGGCACGGTCTTTGGCAAAAAAGAATGGATTCCATTGCAAACGAAAATTATTATCCTCCATATAATACAACGTGGACTCCTAATCCCTAATTCTAAGTTATTGTGCTGGGTTTTCAAATAAATACATTCTAAATATAACTGAGTTTTCTTGTGAAATAAGGAAGACCCAAAGGCAAAATTAAATTTTACTATTCAAAGACAGCATTTTTTGCAAGTACAAGTTTTAATTCAGACATGAATGAATCGACAAAACGTACCGGGGGAACCACATATGACCTTAAAAAAATCAGTTTTTACCTTATTTTATTAAAAACTCGTTGGGTTTTTAGAGATATAGTTTAAATAAAGTCTGTTTAAATTTTATGGAAAAACTTGTAGTTTTACCAAAAAAAACTTACATACTTTTTTAAAGTGCAAATTTTGCTACAATCTACATTGTAAAAGAACATACAAAATACTTTAAAATGAGTCAATTTTTAGCACAAAAATAGGTTACAAAAAATGCAAACATGATAAGAGTTCCGTAATCTCTATTTTTCATTTGAAATTAAATGAGTGTATGAACAGGGAGCGAAAAAAGTCAAAATCAAATATATTACGTAAAAAATGTTTACAATATTACTTGAAAGATGACTGAACACCTAGATGTATCATCTGTGTGTGTACAAAAGAAATAAAATTTTGTTGTAATTACCTATTGCTAAATTCTAAATTATAACCTATAGACATAGACATAGATGGGGAGCCCGACAAGGGCAGCACTTAGGCTCACTGGGGCCCATTGTGCTATCCCCCCAAGTAGGCGTGTCAGGCCAAGAGCTTACTCCTTTTTAGAAAGGAAAGGACCCTTTCAGGTCGCGCACGTCCCACAAGCTCGGGTTCCACATAGGTGTCACCCAAGCAAAGCAGTCTGGCGTTGACTAAAGCGTCACATCGACAGACTAGATGCTCGGTAGTTTCATCTACCTCAGCACAAAACGTGCAGTATGGATCATTGTCGAGTCCAATCTTATGCAGGTAATATTTCACTAGCCAGTGTCCAGTTAGGACCCCGGTAATAGTTCTAAGTTGACTTCTGTTTAGGTTTAGAAGTCTATTAGACTCAGAACGGCTATAAGGACTTGATATGAAGACCTTAGACTGTCTGAGTCCTGTTAGCTCGTGCCATTCAGCACGGAATTCCTCGACAGTGCAATTCTTAATCCTAGCCTTGACAGCTGAAGGAGCAATTCCAAGAACAGGGTCCGGCCCAGTGAAAGCAGTGTTGCTACCTTTCCGAGCCAGCTTCATTACCCTCAATGCCCTGATGGCCAGGCACCCAAATGAGGCTAACCCTATTGGACTCACACAGCCTCTCTAGGGCTCTCCTGCATTCAAGCGTTAGCAGCGAATTGACTCTGTTCGAGGACAGAGCTTTAATCGCGGCTTGACTGTCACAACATATATATGCTTGTCGTGGTATCCTCTGGAAAGGTTTTCCTGTACGCAGTCCAAGATTACTGTAATCTCAGCCTGATATACAGTCGCATACCGTCCAAGAGCAAAACTAATTCTTGCCCTGGGACTCTCCCCATAAATTCCCGCCCCAGATCCCTCCTTCATCAGAGAGCCATCTGTAGACAGACAAGGCCCTCCGGTTTGAGGAAGGATGGAGAGGAATCCCTCCATTGTTCTCTCTCGGGAACAATTACACAAAACCTTTTATAGGCAATTGAGACCGGAATAATGGCAACTCTCCTTGCTAGCAGAGGGTCTGATCTGATCAGTTCAGTCCAAACTCGCCTATACCCAAAATTCCAGTCTCTGTGTATCCAACGACCCCAGTCGTTTAAACGAACAGAAGCTTTCCGAGTCTCCTCCTCTACAAGCAAGTGCAGAGGACTTAGTCCCAGAATAGCCTCCATAGATCGGGTCGGTGTGGTTCTTATGGCTCCAGTTATGCCCAGACACGCCAGTCTCTGGAGCTTGTCAAGCATCCTTCGAGTGGCGGGCCACCACACAAGAGCGCCATAAGTGATCATTGGCCTTATCTCTGACGTATAAAGCCAATGCACAATACGAGGCTTTAAACCCCAAGTTGATCCGAAGGACCTTCTGCACGCCCATAGACACGCTGTGGTCCTTTTTGTGATCCTTTCAATATGATCCCCCCAGGTCAGTCGGGAGTCTAGTAAGACGCCCAGGTATTTTACCGACCCGGAAGGTCTCAACTTTTTCCCAAAGAGCGTGAGCCTCTCAAGGTCCACTTTTTTCTTATGCGTAAATGGTACCATTTCTGTCTTATCCGGATTAACAGACAGACCGTGTTTTTGGCACCACTTTTCCACCATGGCCAAAGCCCTCTGCATGAGCCTTTTAATGGTGTTTGGGAACTTGCCTATTACTATAATGGCAAGATCATCAGCGTAGCTTTGAGCATAAACTCCGCTCTCGTTGAGAGTATGAAGCAGCCCATCCACAACTAGACACCACAAGAGCGGAGAAAGAACTCCGCCCTGCGGACATCCTTTGACCACGGACGAGCATACTGTCACGCTCCCAAGAGAAGATGTTATGATTCTGCTTTCAAGCATGACGCGAACCCACCTAATTACAGCCCTATCCACGCCAAAACTCTCAGCAGCCTCACTAATGGAGTCAAAGGTGGTGTTGTTAAACGCCCCCTCGATATCCAAGAACACACCTAGAGCCATCTCCTTGGAGTAGACCCCCACCTCCAGTCTACTGACTAGACTATGAAGCGCCGTCTCCATCGACATGGGCGTCCTGTAAGCGTGCTGGAATGGGTGCATGGGATTTCTACCCAGTGCGCCGTTTCTTATATAAGCATCCACGATCTTCTCCATGGTTTTCAAAAGAAAAGAGGATAGACTGATGGGCCTAAAGTCCTTAGCAGTTTCATAGCAATTACGACCCGGTTTAGGAATAAACGCTACCCGAATCATGCGCCAGCGTTCGGGAATATATCCCAAAGCCAGACAGGCCCGAAAAAGGCGCAAAAGATGTGGGATCAGTAGTTCCTGACCCTTCTGAAGAAGCGCCGGGAATATCCCATCTGGTCCCGCACTGTTAAATGGGCAAAACGAAGATATTGCCCACTTAATAATGTCTACTGTAACGACCTTAGCGGCCGTTTTCCAGTCAACCGAGCCTGCCCCTACTTGGAGAGCCTGCCCAGTAACCTCATCATTAGATTCTGAACGAGAGCCTGGAAAATGAATTTCCAGGAGCATTCCTAGAGCCTCCTCTGCAGTGGTGGTATATCCACCGGTCGGAAGGCTTAGAGCCCCCACGCTCTGTTCTCGACCTTTTGAGAGAATCCTTTGAAGTCTAGCGGCCTCCGGAAGACCTTCTAAGCTTTCGCAGTGGGTCCTCCAAAACCCTCTCTTTCAACTGCGTATCAGTTCTTTGTACCTGCGTTGAGAATTCCTATGTTCTTCCCAGTCAGCAGGTAATTTCGATCGCATGGCCCTGTTAAAGAGCCTGCGTGTATCTTTACGAACCTTTTCAAGATCCAAGTTCCACCAAGGTGTTTTCTTGGTACCTCGATAGGTCCGCAATGCACAATTCTCCTCATAGGAGTCTATTATGGCTCCCTGTATAGAGTTTGCCACATTTTCCACTTGCCTTACTCTACAGCATGGCATTAGTGGCATATCTAACCGCACTTTAAGCGACTCCACATAGTGAGCCCAGTTGGTTGTCCTCGGGTGTCGAAAACTACTGAGCTCCATGTCATGCTCAAGGTTTAATTTATAACCAAATGAGACTGTGTACAAACTAAGTATGTGCCTAACCTAAAATCATATAATTTCACACTAACATAAGTGATAGAATAATTTTAAAAATTATAGAATTTAAATAAGACTTATTTGAAGTAAAAATCTGCTATCTACTTAAGGTGCCAGTAAATACCTCGAAGTTTTGTTTCAACAAAATTGAGATTTTTTTACTAAAAAGGTTTCTGTTCTGTATACGTCGGATGTTAAGTGGAAGTAAGTTATAAAGTGTAGGACCAAAGTATGTCAGATATCTTTGGTTTGGTGTCTTGTTCTGGACAGGAAAATAACACATACCGAGTCCACCGATCTGCTTCTGGTATGATAAATTTAGAATAGGTTGCAGCCTTAGTTCGGGATGTTTGTAACCTATCAAAAGTACTGATTTTACATACAGCTGTTGCAAGGTTAAAACTTGGGCTTCTTGATATAGAAATTCGCTAGAGTATCTGGCTTTTTTTTTGTAAATTACTTTAAGGAGATATCTTTGTGTTACATTTAAGATATTTAGTGTTATATTAAATGCCCCTCCCCATATTGACAGACCGTATCTAATGACTGATTCAGCTAGTGTGATATATAATAATTTGAGGATATTAATTGGCATGATATTTCTGATTTGAAAGAATTTATAAATTAGTTTATGAAGTTTTGAATTTGTACTTTGTATATGTTTATCCTACTTAATATTCTAATCAATTACAACGCCGAGATATCTGATACATTCAGTTTTATTCAGAAAATCAGTGCAGTGGCATGGTGTCTCATTTAATAAACACTGGAGCGTATGCATTTTTATCCGATTAGCATGAAATTGGTGAGAGTCAAGGATACTGAAACACATAAATTTTGTTTTTTCCATGTTAATTGTCAATCGGTTTTCACCCAAGCACTGACGTACCTTTGCAAATTCAGATATGGTGTGCTCCACTGTAACATTCTAGGTATCCCCCTGTACAAGAAGAACAGTATCATCTGCATACGAGACCAGTCTGCTGGATGTAGTGAGGCAAAGGAGGTCATTAATATACAAGGAACATAGGAGTGATCCAATTACGGTTCCTTGCGGAACACCACACTGTACTATTTCAAAACTACTGTAATCCTTTTGTACCTTTACACATTGTTTCCGATCTTCAAGATAACTCCTTATTAGGTCATGGCATAATCCTCTCATTCCGTAGTTACTTAGCTTGTTTAGAAGAATATCATGCAGTACCGTATTGAAGGCTTTGGCCAAATTCAAGAAGATCGCAAGGGGTTTTTTACTTCTATTCATAGCATTATAAATAAAGTTTGATACCTCATAAAGTGCGTCTTTCGTTGATCTTCCATGACGAAATCCAAATTGACTCGGAGAAATAATGTTATGTTTTTCTATGTGGCTTATAATTCTGTCCCTTATACAAACTTCCAATACTTTTGCGATATTATTAATTAGAGATATCGGCCGGTAATTGCTCGGTAAATAAGTTTCCTTACCTTTATGAATAGGTATGACAACCGACTTCTTCAATTCACAAGGAATTATACCCGTCGAAATGGAACAGTTAAAAATATGTGTTATAGGCTTAGCAATAAAATTTAGTATTTCCTTCACCATTTTACTGGTAATTTCGTTTAATCCAGTTGCAGAGTTATTTTTTAATCCGTTTATAATTTCTTTTACCTCCTCTTCAGAGACTGGCATTAAAAATATACTCGCATAATTTATTTAATTGTTATTATATTTTTTCTTAGAAGGGAGTTTGTCTGCCATTCTTTTACCAATATTTAAGAAGTATTTATTAAATATGTCTGCAACTATTTTCTTATTTTATTGTAAAACATTGTTATCATCTTTTAGCGAGAGATTTTGGTTATTTTGGGTAGTATTTTTATACTGTAGTTCTTCATTTATTATTTGCCACATTTTTTTGGGATTTTGCTTCGTTTCTCCAAATTTATTTTTAAAGTAGTTTGCTCTAGTTTTTTTTATTAGCTTATTTAGAGTATTTCTATAATTTTTGTATTCACTTATAAGTGTTGCATTATTTTTATTTTTTAGAATTTGTTTTTTCAATATGTCCCTATGTCTAATAGATTTTACTAGTCCAGAAGTTATCCAAGGCTTTAGTTTTTTTGTCCTTGCAGTTATTGTGATTTTTTCATGTGAAGATTTAATGGCGTAGTTTAGTTTATTACTAAAAAATTCATATGCAGATTCGCTTTATTATAGTTGAGATGCATGTAGTATCCTTCTTCGTTTTTATAACTTTTATTAATTTTAATAAGTGATTGTATTTTTAAAACAATAGGAAGATGATCTGTTATATCAGATGTAATAATATAAGGAATAAACCGAAATGTATCAGTTATTTTCAGGGGGCAGATTCGCATTCTGTTGTTATCCTAGTTGGTTTATTTATATAACTCAAAAACCCGTTCTTAGTCAGAATATTTTCATAATCATTTACAGCTCCATTCTGAAGCATTAAATTTATATTAACGTCTCCACCAAAAATACACACTGCATTGTTGTTTTTATTTAATAGTATTTCGTTAAGGTCAGTAAGAAAATTAGTAACATCGGATGGTGGTGGTCTATACAGCGCAAAAATTTGATAATTAATTTCATTATATTTGAAGTTTAAAATTGAAAAAGTCACATCGTTCTCTCGAGGATATTAAAATCGTTTAAACCGTTAAATCTATAGTTTATTTGTTGCTGAATTTGATCGATTATTTCATAAAAGAGGCGTCTGTATGATGTTTGAACATCTCCCACCTTGTCTGTTCGAAGACGCTTGGCTTGTGGCTCTACATTTAACGTCATCGTTTTCTCCCAAAATAGGTCAAAGTGATCTCTTTTTTGGCTTAACATGGACTTAAAATCATCCACTTTTTTTAGGCAAGAAGCAATATCATTTGTTTTAGTTTGTAATATATTAAAAACATTGATTTTTTTGAAAATATGTTCAACAAATAATTAAAATTAAAATCTCGTTTCAAACAGTCCAAAAACCACCATGCAAGCCTTCTGAGTTCCACGTTTCATTATTTTCTATTATATTCTCAAATAGTTCAATCAATGATTCACGATTTTCAGACGTGCAAGCCTTGAGACCTGGTGATAGAATTTTTTGCGAATTCATATTTTTGAAAATTCAAGAGAACCCTCAATTCCTTTCAAAAATATTTTGGACCGATGAAGTGAAATTTTCTAGAGAAGGGCAGAAAATCCGCACGCTTTACGCGAAACGCGTTCTCAAGAGAGGTTTAGCTTCAACGTTTTCGGTATAGTATTAAATGATCAGGTGCGATACTGTATTTATGAAGACAATTTAAACGGTGATAAGTATTTAGAAATTCTACGAGGGACGGTTCCTGAATTTATAAAAGAAATTCCTATTGGTGAACTGCAAAATTATTGGTATCAATTAGATGGGGCACCAGCACATAATTCCGCTGCAGTTTATCTCCAATTATCTCGAATTTTTGAAGATCGCTGGATTGGTCCCAATGGCCCTTGGAGATGGCCACCGCAATCACCTGATTTAACACCTCTAGACTTTTATTTATGGGGATTTATCAAAGGTAAAGTCTATGCTTCCCCAGTAAATAACCAACAAGATTTACTTTAGAAAACGGACAAATTCAACGGGCCACAGCAACTGTACAAAGAAGAATTGAAATGTGTCTTCAAATGAACGGACAGCATATAGAACATTTGTTATAATTCAATTTTATTATTTTATTTATTTATTGTTGATTGTTAGATTGCTATAATTTTTAAGTTCACTAAAACAAGTTTAGAACAGTCTCGAACTTAGTAGATATGGTTAAAACTAATGTAAACAATTTATTACATTTTTTATAACTTTAACTTTCCCGAAACGAAAAAATTTCGTTTCAATCCTCTTCAATTTTCTCTTGTTCATTGGCGATAAATGAGGATGTTTTTCATTAAAAACATGGCACGTTCTCTCCAATATTTTGTAACATTCTCCGAGAATATAAAATAAATTGAGAATATGAGCTTTTGAATGTTATTTTATTTTAATTTAAAAGTTTCAAATCAGCTGTCATGTTGAATAGAAAAGAACAACAATTGTTTTTCCATGGCTTACTACGGGAAGGTGTAAGCATTTAGCAAATGCATATGATAGTTTAATAAAAACCTGATTATTTCGAAAATGGTTACGAATAGGTGTAGGGAACCTTAATACAGTTCGATAGAAAATTAAATTCTACATTTGATAGTGCATAAAGTTATAGGCTGTCCCATTTAAAAACACGGACTTTAGCGGCTTTGAAAATGTGAATGTTTGCCGCTGAATTTAGGACACCCTGTATAAAAATAGACAAATTCAATAAAAAAATAGAAACCTAAGATTATTTACCGATGGTCTGCAAAATATGAAGATTATATCTTCAAAACTTACAAAAATGTGAGATTTTAAAATTTGGTACCCCGAAGGCTCATTTTTGGTTCAAGGTCAAGTATCTTTAGAACGCTTGAACCTAGGTATAGGACATGCTACATAAAATAGCATTAAAATTCTCCGTAGAATCTAAAAATATTATAAAATACAGGATGTTCCATTTAAAATAAGCAAGTTGATACCAACTTCCGTTTAAACCGGAAGTGATAGGAAGTTGAAAATATTTCAAAAAAGAAATAACCCTTGACCTTACTTTAATCCCAAAATTTGAAATTTTTATCTAAATGGCATCATCAAAAACTTTTAATGAACGGGTTGCGTGAATAACCCTGTATATGTGTTACTAAATGACTGTGGACTGAACTAATAAAAAGAGGGAAGTTCCGGGGGAAATAAATTTACCGATTTTCATTATTAATCCTCCGAAAAAATAAATCGTTAAAGCATAATGCGTTGTGTTAAAATATGTTTCCAGGAAACTAGTCCATTCAGACTCCAATATCTGCTATTTCTGTTGTACTTCATGCGATAACACCTAGAGTAATGTAAACGCAAGCAGTATTCATAATCATGATAAGGCGCCTAAAAGCTAAGCTAATATTTATTCTAATTAACAAAAATGAGAGCCCCAATATTGAAGTAAACTAAATGTTTTCACTTTTACCGCCTTTCAAGCTATCATAGTGTGCATAACAAATGTATTTATTATTGAGTGGTTATTTTGTTATATGTCATACTGGAGTCTGTTGTTTATGGGTAAATCACTGATAAAAATTCTTATAAGTATCCTTTATTTGAAGATCATTGAAAGGTGTGAAAATCCCTGGATAAAAATATGTTTGACAATAAGATTAAAAAAAAAGAAATGTAATCTTTGGCATAAAATAAGACGAAAACCTATATATTTAAAATACTAAGCCAGATTTTCCAGCAAGTTCGTGAAAGAGTTGTACTGCACCAATTTACATGATTTTTTTTTAAATGATAGTCTGATTACCGAGAACTGTCATCCCGGGTGTATATCCATTCACTACTGTCGTTCTGAAAAGAACAGTTTCGCTGACGTTTTGCCAAAATAACATTTGGCATTTTCAAAGCTTTCCTTCTCGTATCCGAATAGAGACTGAAGTGTTAGCTTCAGTGTTTCATTTTATACCCCACCCGAGGCCGAAGGTTCTATCTGAGCGGCCGTTGGTCATTATTTATGTTTTCCGGATGTTGCTGTTGTTGCGCTAATTCCGCTTGATTTTTGTGATTTTTGGTATTGATACGTTCCTTTTATTATTATTATCACTATCAAAATTGACAATCAATTTCTCATGAAATGTTGGTTTAGAAGCTCGTGCATCAAAAGGAGTATGCTGGTTTCTATTGGTTCTATATGTTGTCTTGAAAAAATTTTCTAACTATGTGGCAAGTACTGAGCAGTACTGCCTTCTAGATGTCGATAAAGGTGTTAGTATGCAGTCCTAGTGTTTTTGGAACTAGTCCAGTTGATGATACGATAATCGGTATCACATAAACCTTATTCAGTCGCCACATCTGATTTAGCCTTTTTCTCCTGATATTTATTCAACACGTCGTTATTGTTGGGTACAGCGACATCTACCAAATAAGCTGTCTTTGTATTCTTATTTAACAGTACCACATCACGCCGATTATTCGTCACCCGTCTGTCGGTGATAATTGCCCGGTCGTAGTACAGTTTGAAGGCATTATTTTCAAGCACTAAACTTGGTTGGTATTTATTGGCAAGCTTCTGATGTATGATTTTTCACACCTCGTTATGCCGTTGGAGGTAGTCTGTGTTTGCTAGGTAAGTCCAGCCAGATGTTATATGCTGTATAGTCCCTGATTTTTCGCTACATGTTCGACACCTATCGGATTCAACGGACCGGTCTTTGATGATGAATTTCATTTAATTCCGTGAGTTAATAACTTGGTCCTGTATTGCCATTACAAATCCTTCTGTCTCTGGAAATAGTTGTCCATCCTTCAGCCACCTATTGGATGCTTCCTTATCTGTGTGTGGCTGATTCGGGTCATTGTGATATCGGCTGTGCAGTGTCATTTGAACCCACTGTTCTTGTTTGTCGGGGTCTGAAAGTGACTTTAGGATGATGTTGTCACTTGCGAGAGTGAGTGGAGAGTGCGAGTTGTCACTTAAGGACCCTATGCGGTGAAGGCTTTTCTAATTTTGTTTTCGATCCTTATCTGCCATTTGAATTTTGGTATTATGTTGTTGGTGTTTCTGTGTCGTGGCGGGAGTTTCTGATTGTTCTGTGTTATCGTAGTTATAGCTGCTGCGTAGATCATTATATGAATGTCCTCAATTGTGCTCGCATTCGTTATGTTCTTGGGAATTATGTGTTCGTTGATGGTCTTTAGGATTTTATGTGTGTCATGTGTGTCCCGTTTGAAGATTACACGTGGAATAGGATCTCTTATTGTAGGATTGGAGCCTGACCATTTGTTTAGATGTGATTTCATTTCTACTTTGATTGCTTGTGTGAGAGACGGTCCGAGGTGTAGCTGTGTTTATGGTGCTTTGGGCGAATGATTCACTTGTCCTGTGTGCTGTATGGTGCTTGTCGTCTGTCGTGGGTTGTTGCTGAGTGCTTCGCCCCTACTGAGCATTGAGTGAGGTTGCAGATTCTCTTGCACAAAGTTGGGCTGGTTTGCATGTGGGATGGGTTCGGTATCTGCCCCACTGTCCTCAATGTTTGGTTGACGAATGTCTAGTTCAGCAACTACCCTAGCTTTGATGCTTTTCAATGCGAGTGGGATGAGCTTACTGGTCTTAGTGATAACTCTTTTTTGATCTATTACTCTCTGTTCTGTGGTAAGTGATTTGTGTTCTGGATATTCTGCTATGAAAAGTGTATGCAATTTATGTATGTATCCTGATGAAATTGTCTTAAGTTTGGTAGCGGTGTAGTAGGAATGCATCAACGTTCGATTCGTTTCATCTGTCCATTTTAACCTCTTCCTTGGTTTACCTGCCTTGGTAGTTTCAGGTAGTCGTTGCGATACATCCGCTGTTGTAATGAGCTCAAGTTGTTGTGTTTGGTTAACATTTGTGTCAGATTTATTTGTGTATCCATTTGGGCCGCGCATGATCGGTTCGCTCGATTCTGTAATGCGGTTCATGCGTTGCCCCGCGTTTCCCGCCTTGATTGATGCCAGCTTAGCCGGCAAAACACTTTCGGTGGGTCTATTTTCCTTTGCCTGGTCGTGATCGTTTTGGTCGAACTGTCCTTTCCCGCAGCGTCCTCGACCGTTACGCTGCTCGCCCGATGCTTTGTTGTTTGGATTCATGTTTTGTGAAGCTCAAAGTGTCTCGACAATGGATTGCCTGTTAGTAGAATTTACTGTGTGTTTGTTTGCCTATTATTGTTGGTCCCTCTTTAATACACATCTGTTTTGTTCTTGTTGTTCTTGGTTTGAGAAAATATGGAAGATGTGCTTCTGCGTTTCCGAGAGAGCAAATATTTCTCGGCTCGTTCCGTATGTAGTGGTTTTGCTCATGAACTTATAATAGTTGTCGAAGTCCTTCACGTCGTCGTCGTGAAATAACGAAAATATCTGAAGTTCCGACCACTTTTGTCGTAGGTATTTCAATGCGTCTTCTCGAAGTTTGGAATGATTGTTTTGATGGCTATATATGTGCAAGCTGACTGATCGGAACAGCCAACTTCCGTCTCTAACAATGTCGGCTCGTACAACTTTTCACAGTCCTGGCATGGAATGTTGTATACTCCGTGGTTTTCCAATTTGATTTTGTCCTTTGGGTTTCCAAGTAGTTTACCTATGGTTGTTTGGGTTTGTGTAATGTTTGTATGTTGTGTTTTCTAAGAATTCTTCCGATTCTGTCTATTGCGCCCCTTACAAAGGATAAGATTACTTGGTGCCTTCCTGGTTCATAATTTTTGGTGTTCGTTGTCGAACTCTGTGCATTAATAGCTTTTTCTATGGTGCAATTTGTGTAGCCATTTTTCTTTAAAGCACCAGATATTATATTAAGTTCGTTTTTTCTCGTCTGTGTGTGACAATCGCACGTATCTAGATATTAAAGTGTTGGCCACAGCTTGAATAAATTTACATTAAAATTAATGTAAATAAAATAATCTAAATTTAAAAATATTACACTTATCCCAATTAAATCAAATTCAAAACCTAACCCAAAATTAATGAATGTTTAAATTTAATCAAATATCACAAAATTTAAGAAGCAAAATTTCAAAATATTAATTTATTTTTAAATTGAGAACTAATTATAATTCCTAAGAAAAATAAATTTTATTTAACTTAAAACCTCGAAATCCTTCATTTACTAAATTTTCGCATCACCGAAGGAAGCCCGAATACATTGAAATATTTAGTATTTTAAAGAAAGCAGTGAAAATTTATGTTTAATAAACACTAATTATTCAAAGTGAAAACAAAAATATAAATTAACGCAAACTGTACAACGAGTGCTTACTACCCTGATACCAAAATTCAGTCGAAACGTCGTGTCGCAAAAATAACTAAACAAATAATAAAACCTTAGGAGTGAACTGAGATCGAGAAAGAAAATCTCAAAATATTTTCAATTACAATTGCTTAATTCAGCATCAAAATACAGCATTACGTAAACGTTTATATTAAAATAAATACCAAAGATTCAACTAAGTCAGGTTAATTCAAAATAAAAATAAAAGTCTTATTAGGAATTAGCAAATCTTTTCAAGACAGGAACCCCATAGGGCCGGATGAATACCATAATATAAGCTAAACGTTGTATACAAAATCAGCATAATATTAAATGCGTATTGCAATAAAAGTTATTATAGAAATTAAATTTAATTTAAAAAAAATCAACCATTAGAGGAATAATTACATTTTACAAATCAACAAATACAAAATGTACTGATCTCGGTCAATCTAAATCAAAAAGGCAAAATAAAATATAAAATAGCAAAATTTTTCCAAAATAAAGGCACTTATGTACCTGAAGAATACACAATATTCAAGCGAAACGTTGTAAAAAAAATAAGCTTTAAAAATTAGTTCAGAATAATAACGATATGAAATATAAAAACTGCAAAAATATATTTAAATCCCAATATAACAAACTTGCATAATAACGTTCTATTTCAACAAATTATTTTCAGACGATCCCAAAGTTAAAAATACAAAATACTATAGATTAAAAAAAAACTACGTCATATTAAATTACTGAAAAGCTAGGCAAGATAATTTAATTAATAACCCAATTTATAAAAAAACAATTGCAACAATTAATTTAATTCAGCTCTGTGAGCTGCTACAAATGTTGCCTGATTTATACTAAAAGTGAAGGCATGAACCTCAAATATAAAATTCACAGAAGACAAAAAATGGTCGAGTAATAATAGGATCTAAATACTCATGCAATCAGGAGAAAATGATTGAAAAAGGAAATATTTAAGGAAGTAATTTGGATTTCCAAAACACTACGCAGAACCGATTTAGTTATACCAATATGCAACTGCTACCTAATCCAACAAAAAGATATGAATATTGATCTTATATCCTGAAATTTTAAGTGTTTTTAGGCCAACCTTAAGTGAAATAATTTGTACTAATATTACCCTTATGTGTTTGATATCCAGGGCAAAAAAGGAATACAATTAACATAGGGTAAATTTAAAATAAAGTAACAAGCATGTATTGGCCTAAAAAATATCCTTTATATATATCTAAAATAGAAATATTTATCAAAGTAACAGTAAATATAAATTCCTACATGACTATTAATACAAATATCGACCTTACATGCAAAAAAAATCGACGCATTAATGCGTGTATTTTATTATTTACAGCAAGAGAAAAGATATGTTTGGACCCAAAAATAGAAGTTTGAAGTCGAAAATGCAGCATCCTGACAAGATTATCGATAGGCCAAAACTTGCATAAAGGAGGCAAAATAGGTTTTTAAGATCACTAAAATTAAATTCTTATTTACTCTGTAATATTAAGAAATAAATATTTTTAGATGTTATTTGGGTTTTTGTTTTTTTTAAATGATTATAATTTTAATTGACGAATGATATTCTGTAAATCTAGGCATCGCCATCCATGTAAAACATTTCTTTAGAACGGGGGGGGGGGGGGGTGAACTACTTTAGTTTAACAATACCGATAGGTGTTGATAATAGGTGGCGCTATACATACCGAATTATCATTCTAATATAATCCAGTTTAACAAATGAAATCTTCGCTTGAGAAATGAGTAATCTAAACTATAAAACCAATATATAATTTAAATAAAGCGCACATATCAATTATTAAAAATTAACACTGAAAGAGTACATTATAAATGTTAAACTTAAAGATTAAACTATATAACAAAACTAGAGTGTTACACGGTATTACATTTTTAAAATGATACCATATACAAATAAAAATTAGGAAATATCAAATTTATAAAAAAGCATATACAGGGTTGTTATGTTATGTTGGATTATATATTGGATAAATCCAATAAAAGAGGAGGTAATTTTTTTTCCGGATCCTCGCACTTACCGATTTTTATTTCTGCATATTTTCAACTTATACTAGAATATACAGGGTGTTACATAAATGAAATACCATGTCAAGATCACTCTTTTTAATAGAACACCCTGTATATTTGAATTCTACAGACCATTTTACATAACTGTATTCTTATAAGGCAATGTAGGTTTTAAATGAGCCGTTCCCCAAATTTTTACGTTTTAATATTAAAATAACACTTTATTGCAGCATATCATCATAAAATTCCATTTGAAAATCTCAAAAATTATTTTAGAAAATGCTGCACCATTAACGGCAAAATTCTTGTTGTACATTTTCAATGGTATCTGGCGAGATATTCATTAAGAATGCGCTCTTTTAGAATATCAAGTGTGCGTGGTCTATTCTTATACACTTGGTCTATAACATAACCCCAAAGAAAATAGTCCACCGGATTAAGATCGGGTAACCTAGGTGGCCACTCTATTGATCCACGTCTGCCTGTTCACCGGTTTGGGAAAAAATTATTTAGGAATATTCTAACAATCGCAGGATTTTGCGAGGGGGCTCCATCCTGTTGAAACCATAAAGCTGGGATTGACATTTCTGCATTATTTTCATCGGGATATAGTGACGCTTCTGCTGGAATCAAGTCATTTTCTGAAGAGTCTTGATATCGTTCTCGCGTCAAAGATCATTCGTCCTATTATTCTGTTATCAATAATCTCAACCCGTACATTCACTTTTTCATAATGTTGAGAATGACTGTCCCAAAAACAGTGTGGATTTTCTGGTTCCCAGTACTTAAAATTATTCCTATTTACTTGTCTATTCTTGCAAAACGTTGCTCCATCTGAGAAGTATACGAAGTAAACGAGAATGTAGCAAATTGTTATTTATTTTATTAGATTTCTTGTCATCTTTTGGTGACTGCCTCTGATGATTGTTAGGATTTCAAGAGTGTTTATTGTTTTTTACATTGTGACCTATTACGGATAATATCCGTATTTTAGTTTCTTACGTACATAGATATATGTTTCTTTTTTGTTTATTTATATTTTATTTATTGACTATAAATTTAAGTGTAATTTCTTAAAGACCCTATGTACAGAATGTATGATTTTCTGGTAATATATCCTATTCTATTCTATATCTGTTTCACTATTCTAGGGTTTATATCAGTTAGTTCAGTCATGGTTTCGCAAAACTCGTTTTTGTGATCTGGATAGTGTCAATTAAAGCTAGTTGAGTACTTGAGATGTTCGGATTTGAAACCAGGATATCTAGTTTTTTTTTGTCATTCAAAACGCCGGGTCGTCCAGTTTGTCAATATGCTTAACAGGGCCGGTTTCTCTACACTTAGACTCAATTCTACTGATTGCGGATTGACTTACAAGTTCCCGAAATATTTACGTTCAAATATTAAAAAACAGTTTATTGCAACATAAACTCATCCTCAAATTATATTTCAAAATCTCAAAAATTATTTTAGCAAATACTGGAAATGGCAGCCATTAACAGCTGTGCAATACCCCAGACAATCAATAAATTCTTGCTGTACATTTTCAACGGTATATTGTACCTTAATTTTACCTTTCCAGCACATATGATACCCTCTATTGGGTCGTAAAAATATATGTTCACCTTTTTATAGGATTATTTTTAATTCGAATAATCCGATTATTAAAATGATTCCTAACTAAAATTAAAAATTGATAATTTTTTTTTTGCTTAAAAATAGAAGGATCGACTTTGTTTATAACAAGTAGCAGATAAATGTACGATATCTTTCAAACCCAATACAATAATGTTTTCTCTGTGCGATTTATATTTGTTTAAAGTCAAAATATATTTGATATTTATTGCTATTCTATTATTTGTACATCTCTTATCAGACCCAGGTAGTATTACCGCTTCACCTACTCCCGTACCAACAAGCCACCACTGATTGTCGGTTCACCAGACATTTAAATTACACCTACTGTCAATGTCTGACAAAGTGTCAATTAGAAAATGTTTATTGTTAAGCGAAAATAATTCAATGCGTTTAACAGAGACTGAGAAAATAGATATATAAATTACGCTTGGCTGTGGGGAGCAAACTAGAACACACAAAAGTTCGAATAATGTTCAACAATAAATATCCCAACAGAGAACCTGTAAGTCAATCTAAAATCAGTGGAATTGAGGCTAAGTGGAGAGAGACCGGCACTGTTAAGGATATTGGAAAACCGTTTCTAACGAAAAAATAATACTGGATATCCTAGTTTCATTACACGAAAATCCGAACATCTCAATTACTCAACTGGCTTTAGATAACACGATTATCTAAAGTGGTCAGTGGTTTTGTTATAATCGACATGAAGGTCGATTATAACAAAATTAAAAAAAATAAGAAAAGCGGCATCTCAACAAAATTCAGACCGGAGAAAAGAGTTTTGCGAAACCATGACCGAAGTAACTGATAATAACCCTAAAATAGTGAAATAGATATACTTCTTAGATGAAGAAACGTTTTGAGTTCATTTTTGGGAGTCATTATGAAAAAGTGAATGGGCTGATATTATTAATAAAAGAATAATAGGGTAAATCGAGGAGAGATGGACCACCTTTTGAAAAACTTTTGATAGGTTATTTATTTATAAGAATTAAATTCTTTAAATAAATAGAAGGTGTAGGAGAGATGGACCAATTCGCTTTTTCAGTTTTTTATTTTTTATAATTAGTTGTTAAGTTGTCTTAATATTTGAACTGTGCCAAATAGATCACCAAAGTCTATGTTTATGTCGTATTTTTTAAAGAATTTAATTCTTATAAATAAATAGCCTACCAAAAGTTTTTCAAAAGGTGGTCCATCTTTCCTCGATTTACCCTATTATTCTTTTATTAATAATCTCAGCCCATTCACTTTTTCGTAATGACTCCCAAAAATGAACTCAAAACGTTTCTTCATCTAAGAAGTATATCTATTTCACTATTCTAGGGTTATTATCAATTACTTCGGTCATGGTTTCGCAAAACTCTTTTCTCCGGTCTGAATTTTGTTGAGATGCCGCTTTTCTTATTTTTTTTTTTTAATTTTGTTATAATAGACCTATGAATCGTGTTATCTAAAGCCAGTTGAGTAATTGAGATGTTCGGATTAATTATAAAAAATAAAAAACTGAAAAAGCGAATTGATCCATCTCTCCTAGAAGGTGTAGGAGACACCGGACCACCGACTATAGGAGAGACGGACACTAATTTCGTTTTTTCATAATGGGGCGGCACCCCAAATTTGGCACGTGTTAATGTAAACTGTGCAACTTTCGTGCAGCCATCTAAAACAGAGAATGCACTGCAACCATTCCTCTTTTTTCTTTGTAAGGCGATAATCTTCGAGACACCCGACGCATTGATTTTCGAGGTCGTCCAAATGTTCTTCCACACTATCATCAAAGACTAGGTTTTCATTAGAATCTGATGATGAAGTAGACTCGTGCCTGCGTTTTTTTTGTACTTTTTTCTCATTCGATTTTAGTGATTTCTTTTTTGGAAGTTCTCCTTTCTTTTTCGCTTTCTTCTGTTTCTTCTCGCGAACAAGAGTCATGTAACTAGTTGAAGTTAGGTTACCTATTAGGTTAATTAGGGTCGTAATAATGGCCCTTGAGGCTCTTGAAGAAGGCCCGATCAAGCGGTTGCAAATAATGTGTAGTGTGACTCGGCAAACAAAATAAAATAATGTCGTTTTTCACAGCAATTTGTAACGTGTCAAGATTAGTTGTGTGAGAAGCATGTCCGTCTACTATTAGCAAAACTTTTCCGGGAGTTTTTTTGGGGTAGAAGTGATTCTGTAGCCAGTCCAGGAAAATGTCTGATGTTACGTACGCTGACTTCTCTGACATCCATACACGTGAGCCGGTTGACATTCCATCAGACCACTCCGCTTTAGCATTTTTTCCCTTAAACATGCAGTAAGGGGGTAAATGTACTCCTTCTGCATTGCAGCAGGCCACTACTGTAATCGTCTGACCCTTTTCGCTTGGGCTAATTGAAGGTACACTTCTAGATCCTTTCTCAACCAGTACCTGCCCAGCTCGCGTGTTTAACTGTAGACCAGTTTCATCTGTATTGTAAATGTTTCCGGGCTTGCCAAACAAACCGTTCTCAGAAAGTATTCTAACAAGTTGTTTAAAATAGTTTACAACGGTTTTAGATATTCGCAATGCTCGTCCTACTGAAGTATCTTCAGCTTTACGAACTGTAATGTCTGGATTTCGTCTTAAAAACTGGAGCAACCATACGTTACCAGCTTTACCTAAAAATATTTAAAAATATTTTATTAAAAAGTCTTTAACTATCGAGACTATATCAACTCACTATTTTCCAAGACGTTCGGCTAAATTATAGGCCATTGTTCATACTTCCTGTCTAGTCGGTGCAAAGCCTCTCTTCTGTAATTTTTTGATGTGGTTAGCGAGTTTCGCTTCTACTTCTGTACCGAGGACGCTGCTCGGGCCCAAACAATCCGTTTTATTCAAATTGCTAGCTGCAAGTCTGCGTTTAAACGTGGTTTTTGGAATGCCGAATGAGTTCGCTGCTTCGTTTATACCCATTTGGCCAAACACTACTGCATTAACAGCAGAGGATAAATCCTTTGCTGACTAAGAACCCCACGTTCCCCTTGCGGATGTACTGATTGGACATTATCCTAAAACAAAAGGACATTGGTCCGTCTCTCCTATACTTTGCTGGTTCGCCTCTCCTAAAAGTGGAGGACAGATGGACCAGTAAACCCTTCATCGACTAAACAAGTGAACTTTATGTTCTCGAGGTTACGTGCATGCCGGAATACATATCTGTCTATACCACGCCTAAAATGTTATCTAAAACTTACCTCAAGTGAAATAACTGTTCAAAGAAAATCACTATGCAAAATTTCGATGACCATTCAAAACTAAATTGTTCGAAAACTTATAACAAACGACACAAACACGCGAGTAACCGTACTACCAATAACAACTGACGCAGTTGCATGATTCTATACCGGCGAGAAGAGCGCTGTTGCCACAGTATGCGAGAAATAGCAAGTGGTCCATCTCTCCTACTGATTCATCTCTCCTTGATTTAACCTAGGACTGTTTTCGAAGGATCTTTGAGGGGAGAACGATATCATGATTTTTTAGATTCCAGCACTAGCGACACTATGTCCTGATCAAAATAATGCAGACATGCCAAACCCAGCTTTATGGTTTCACCAGGGCGGAG
The DNA here is from genome assembly GCA_030620095.1 of Kuschelorhynchus macadamiae. NCBI lineage: Eukaryota > Metazoa > Arthropoda > Insecta > Coleoptera > Curculionidae > Kuschelorhynchus > Kuschelorhynchus macadamiae. The sequence goes on along the minus strand of JAUTXW010002217.1, from coordinate 29,075 downwards.
CTCCCCTCCATGTTAGAAGATTCCTAAAAGAATGTCGTCCCAAACCGGCGGATAGGCAGACATGGATCAATAGAGTGGCCACCTAGGTCACCTGATCTTAATCCACTGGACTATTTTCTTTGGGGTTCTTGGGGTTAAAGACCAAGTGTGTAAAAATAATTTACACACGCTTGATATTCTCAAAGAGCGCGTTTGTAATGTTATTAGGAATATTTCCCCAGATACCGTTGAAACTGTACAGGGTGTCCGGATTTGGTTGCAAAAGCAGGGTATCTCGCTTATTTTTAAAGATAGAACCTTGCGGTTTTCACGAACCTGAGCTAATTTGTTGTGAAACTCATAAACCCGTAAACAAAATTTTCATAGCCTTCTTCGTTTATGAGATACAGGACGAAATAGAAAATTTAGCATTTTGGGACCCCCCTCGTATCTCGGTTATCCTTTAACTTAACGCAAAGAGAAAATTGCTGCTTATGCAGTTTTTTACGCTGGATCCAGTTGCGTAGTCATATTTTTCATTTGAGTTGTTATTTTTTAGATATGACCCAAAGTTGTGTTTTTTTTAATGGGACACCCTGTATATTTGTCCAGAAATTGATTTGTCCTTTTAAAAGCTTCTCAAGAATGTATAATAGTATGGGTCTATTTTAATAAAAAACAACAAAAATCCTAATTTTTTTAATTATCATCCCAAATTTTGCAGTAGTCCATGCAAAACAACGCTGCCTTTTATTTAATATCTACATCCTAACAATAAATCAAAATAAATATGTAATTAAATCTATTTATCAAAATATGTATTGATAATTTCGCACCAAAAAAGTACCACCTGCCTAGATTTATGTAACACAAGAACAAAACAGTAATAAATTACTATGCAACAAGCCTTTCAGCAAAAATCAACTGTCGTATAAGAACTACAGTAACCAAGGAAATCAAAAGAACTGTTCAAGCTGATTTCCATTTTGTTCTATGCATGCTTCGCACAATTTTCGTATTCCTTTTAGGGAATTACGCAAAATAACGGGATGATTTTGTAAATAGCGAAAATTTTCTCTTATTGCATGTCCTAAATCTTGGACATTATCATAGTGGTCTTTGTAAATTCTATCTTCCAGATATCCCCAGAGAAAGAAATCTAAAATCGACAAATCTGGAGACCTAGGGGGCCATTTTATAGGTCCATTTGTTCCGATCCATTGATTGGTAAAATTACTGTCCAGAAATAATCTCGTCATTCCAGAATTGTGTGCAGGAGCACCGACCTGTTGAAAATAAATTTCATTAATTTGCGCTAGAGGAACATCGTCAAGTAATTCAGGTATAGCTGCCTCTAAAATTTCTATATAGCGATTGGCTGTTCCCTCAGATATATAAAATTTTATATGTGTTCCTAATATGAAGCAGGACACATTTAGACCAAACCTGCCCTGTCTTCTGGGAAATATTTTGTGTTGATTTTCCTGGGACTAGAAAATACCATTGTGCCTATTGAGTATGCCAGAATTACTGAAATGTTCTTCGTCTGACCATATAACCTTCCTTTCAAAATCTCTAACCATATCGAATCTTTCTCGAAACCAACTGGAAAAGACTATCCGACGCTCTGCATCCCCTGGCTGTAAGTGCTACACGAGCCTAAATTTGTATGAGTGGTATTTGTGCTTTTTTAGAATTTCTTGAACTCTAGTTTTTGGAATCCCTATGCTCTTTTCACTGGCCCTACAAGAGTTTGTAGGGTAAGCTTCTGCATTAGCCAAAACCGTAATTTCTGCAACCTCCCGATTTTCTTTATGATATGTTTTCGTACAAAGTTTGATAAATGATCCGTGATAAAGTAAATTCTTTTTTATCCGATAAAAAGTGGATATATTAGGTTGCCTCCTTTCTGGATATCTAAATAAAAATTAAGCAATAGTATTTCAACATACCTAAAAATTAACTATTTACCTGTTAAAATACATCTCAGAAGCCGCTTCAACATTTTCATTACTTAATATAAAATAAGCTAACATATCGTACTTTTCATAATGTTCGAAAGTTTGGTTTTCTTTCATAATAATACATATATATTTTTATACAATAAATAAATACAAAGAACTAGCGCTATATTTTATATACGCGTACAAAATTGGGAAATGTCATTTGCTTCCAAGAAAACAAAAGAAAACGGCATCGTTTTGCATGGCCTACTGCAAAATTTGGTATGATAATTATAAAAATTAGGATTTTTGTTGTTTATTAAAATAGACCCATACTATTATATATTTTTGAGAAGCTTTTAAAAGGACAAATCAAATGAAATATAATATGAATATGACTACGCCACTGGATCCAGCGTAAAAAACTGCATAAGCAGCAATTTTTTCCTTTGCGTTAAGTTAAAGGATAACCGAGATACGAGGGGATCCCAAAATGCAAAATTTTCTATTTCGTCCTGTATCTCATAAACGAAGAAAGCTATGAAAATTTTGTTTACGGCTTCATGAGTTTCACAAAAAATTAGCTCAGGTTCGTGAAAACTGCAAGGTTCTATCTTTAAAAATAAGCGAGATACCCTGCTTTTGCAACCAAATCCGGACACCTTATACAGCACTTCCAGCATTTCCTAGAATAATTTTTGAAATTTTAAAATGTAATTTAAGGATGAATTTATTTCACAATAAAGTGTTATTTTAATATTAGAAGGTAAATATTTCGGGAACGGCTCATCTCAAACCTATATTGCCTTATTAGAAAGTTGTATAGGATGATCTGTAGAAATCAAATATATTTTAATATACAGGGGGTTCCATTAAAAAAAAGTGACCCTGTTGTCTAGTATAAGTTTCAAATACGCAGAAATAAAAATAAAAATCAACTGGTCCGAGGATTTTTCCGAAAAAAATTACCTGCTCTTTTAGGTATTCTTTTAATGGGTATCCTTGATCACCTAATAAGACAAAAGAAGTGCTAATGTTTGTCTGTGGCAGTTCTCTGTTTGGCGGCAAGTTGAATGAATTTATTTCTTGGTAAAGTGTATCTAAAGTCAATTGAGACAACATAAAAACTAAATATCCGTCAACAGTCGGAGATTTCATTGTGAAGCATGGACGGCGTGATAGAAAGTTAAACTTATTTTTGTAAAACAGATTAATTCTTAGTACTTTCTTTTTATTATTTATTGGTGTTTAACAATTTTTTTCAATTAGTTTTTTTATTTGATCTGGTCAGGGGTTTGGGGCGAAATAGCTAGGCTAAATGAAAAAAAATGTATTCTCCGTAAATAAATCGCATAAAACGTATTTTTACGGGTTTATGGGTATAGAGATTATTCCAATTTTAACCCACTTGATAATATATTTACTCTACAATTACACAGAGGCGAAAGGAAGGGGATAAAAATTTGAAAGTTTCGTTAAAGATCGAGCAGGTAATATGTCATTTTGGAGGGTATCGGGTATACATATTTCAATTTTAAAACTTATTTGATTTTAAATCGTTGAGGTAAATAGTGGCTTAAAGTCAAATACTTCGTAAAAAATTGAGTCGTTCAGAGAGGTTTTTGAATTTGCATATTGCATATTTCAAATGTCGAGTCACTCTGATGAGTAGTTTTTAAGCTATGCCTCGAATTGACAGCCAGACAGACGGATCGACGGAATTGATAAATAGTATATTGTGTAACAAGTGCGTGAAGTTAACTTTTATACACGAGTGTGATGTTTGTGGCCCGAGCCGAAGGCGAGGGTCACAATATCACACAAGGGTATAAAAGTCTTCACGCACGTATTGCACACTATACTTTTTCTACAACCGTAAATAATACAAGTACGAAATAAGATTAAACTATTTAATTTTCTCCTTTATATAATACAAATTAAACTAATGAACTATTTATTTAATTTTCTGTTTTATAATAATTGTAACTTTTTAATAGAACTTATAGTTAAATTATTTAATTTTCTACTTTATAATAATTGTAACTTTTTAATAGAAATTATAGTTAAATTATTTAATTTTCTTCTTTATAATTATTGTAATTATTAATAGTAATGTTGCAATTTGTTAGATTACTAAATTTAACTTCTGTAGCCTCCTTTGATGATGATTTGTTAATAATATTGCTGCTTGTGATCGAGGTCATATTTGGATTTTGAACTGACAAAAGTCTATTTGAAATATCATTTTTCTTGTTAAGGGAATTTTCTACGTAACCCTCAGCTACCGTTGAAGATTTCCCACCGCCGTGTTGTTTTAACATTAGTAAATCTGCACCGGTTTCAACTAGCAAGGAAGCAGATGATCGTCTGAAACAATGGCCTGTATATTTTTCTGGATGTGGTAGTTTTAAAAATTTTGCTATTTCACTAGGCAATTTTCCAAATTTGTTTATCCCGACGACTTGGCGAGTACATTTTCCTCCTTGATACTTGATGAAGAATTTGTTTTCTTGATAATTTTGGGGACGAAGGGCGGCATATTTTCTGTATAATTCTAAATGCTCGGTAATGGTAAATTTTCTTGTTATTTTGGTTTTTGTATCAGGGACGGATACAACAAGAACACTTCCTAAATCTTGAATATCGCACATTTTTAGCTTATAAATTTCGCTTCTTCTTAGAGCACCAGCAATCCCAAATATTAATATCACTTTGGTTAATAAAAAAACTTCGTCAGGAGCCTTATTTATGAACTTGAAAATTTGTTCTTTCTCCAATATTCGAGATTTTTGTGGAATATATCCTTCATTCTTCCGTTTTAAAAATGCATGAACTTTTGGATATTTACCAATGTCAATGTTATTTTTAATGCTAATAGTACTTTTTAGCATTGAATAATGACTCCATAGTGTTGATGATTTCACATGTTTTGACAATTCTGATAAATATGCGAGTTAAACATTTTCAGAAAAGGTTTTAATATTGTTCTTACTGCGCCAGGTCATAAATTTATTGTACGTGTTTTCATAAATTTCCTTTGACTTCTGAGGTAACAGAGAATTACTAGCTGTTTTCGCTGCTTCCGTAATATCTGGTGGAGTACACATTTCTATATCAGAGTCCATAATTATTGCTTATTATAACTTAAAATAATAAACTGTTCAAATTACTATTCGAACTTAAACTGTCTATTTTAAACTGTTTGCATTGGCAATTTGACAACTCGTTACCATGACAACGATACAAATTGCGAGGCACGGCCGCCTAATAAAATTATTACCAGTGCGGGCCCGGTGCCTAAAATTAATGGCGGCCCATGCATTTCTTATTGAGCCGGTGCGTGAAGTAAATCCTTTAGGGAAAGCATTGTATTTCACGCATCGGTGCTTGAAAACAAGCTTTAGCTACTGCAATCAGTGTGTAAAATAGGATTTTAAGGACGGTTGTAGAAAAACATATTTTTTGCCATCTAGGGAAAAAAACCTTAAAATATGTAAAACCTGAGAGACTGATTTGTTCAATGTTTTATTTGGCCGCTATTTTGTTTGGCCATCTTGAACTAAAACCATAGTTTTAGTAGCTTATCTCTATACCACAATTAGTTATGGAAAACAATTTCAAATCAGTCCATTAAGTAGATTTTTCAGGCTGGATTTTTAAATATTTCATTAAGTCGCCATTTTGTTCCGCCATCTTGTATTCGTAAAAGAAATTTACCGGTTTGTTTCTACATAATACTTGATTTTTGTACAAAATTTGAGATAAGTTGGATCACTGGTTTTTTAATAATTTTTTTAACATTTTACTATGACTAAAATCTCAAGTCAATCTGATGAGTAGTTTCTAAGCAATGTCGCGAACTGTCAGACAGGCAGACAAACCAACAGATGGACTGACGGAATTGATAAAACATATGTTTTGGCATCTAGAGGAGCTAAAACCTGAACATATCTAAAACCTGAGAAATTAATTTTTTTCACGATTACAAATATTTTATTTGGCTACCATTTAGTTCCGCCATTTTGAATTAGTACCGCAATTTTACATGTTCTTCTCTATACCACAATTAATTATGGCGCACAATTTGAATATGAAATTAAGTATTTTTTTCATGCTGAATTTTTAAATATTTTATTATCACCGCCATTTTGTTCCGCCATCTAGGATTCATATCAAAATTTTATCAGTTGTTTTCTATATAATACTTGGTTTTTGGCAAAATTTTAGGCAAATTGGGTAAGTAGTTTTTTAGTAATATTTTTTTTAACATTTCACTACGCTGCAATTTTGTTTTGCCATATTCAATTTTTACCAAAATGTTACCAGGTGATCCTGATATGATCCTTAATTTTTGACTAAAATTTGAAATCAATCGGTTAGGTACTTTTTTAGCTATGCCGCGAACAGACAGTTCGACAGACAGACAGACGCAATTGAGAAAAAATGTGTATCTAGGGACCCTGAAATGTAAAGATCAGAAAAAATCTAGAAGGGTAATTTTTTCACGATTACAATACCTCCGTTTTACAAGGTAAGTAAAAACATTGAATAGAATAAAAAGAAATTTTTATTCTACGGCACTGACACTGACTCGAGATCTCTGAATAAGTGCAGGCGACGCAAATATTTCAAAATATATCTTTTTTGTGCATTTTTTGTTAAATCAACGTCTCCAAAAATCTAACCAATTGAATTACGGATATAACCAATCAAAGTGCTTAATTCTAATACTCCGCCCACACATTTTATAATGAGTCCACGTTGACTGTATCACGAAGGTCTGCTGTTCGTACGGGGACCTGTCAACTGAATAAAAATAAATTTATTCCATATAAGTGGTGTAGTAAATTGAGCGTACCCCAAATTTTCCGCTGTCTCAATTGACTTTAGATACACTATACACATTGGTCTCAGGGAAGACTCCACTGTCACTTTGCCTTCCATAGCCTCCTATATTCATGGTTATAAATCATAAAGTAGTTGGCATAAACGATTCTTGTCCTCGAGCGAAAAACATGGTTATTACAAAATTTCTTACTTTTCACTTCCCTCATAAAAGGGAAGTATTGTAATCGTGAAAAAATCACCATCCGAGATTTTTTCAGATCTTTACTTTTCGGGGTACCTAGACGAAGAAAAACATGTTCCTACTTATCCGATTGATTTCAAATTTTGGTCAAAACTAAGGGTCATACGGGGATGACCTGGCACATTTTGGTAAAAATCCAATATGGCAAAACAGAATGGCGGCCTAGTGAAATGTTAAAAAAATTATTACTAAGAAAGTGCTTATCCAATTTATCTCAAATTTTGCACAAAAATGAAGTGTTATGTAAGAATCAACTGGTAAAATTTTGGGACGAATCCAAGATGGCGGAACAAAATGGCGGTTTAATAAAATATCTAAAAGTTCAGCCGGAAAAAAACTACCTATTAAACTGATTTCAAATTGTGTGCCGTAACTAATTGTAGTATAGAGATGGACTAGTAAAAGTGTGGTACTAATTCAATATAGCGAAACAAAATGGCGGCCGTTTCGGGGTCCTTAGATGCCAAAAATATGTTTTATCAAGTCCGTCCGTCCGTCTATCGGTTTGTCTCTGTGTCTGTCAGTTCACGGCATTGGTTAAAAACTACTCATCATATTGGCTTCAAATTTTAGTCAAAATTAAGACTCATATGGGATGACCTGGTAATATTTTGGTTAAAATTCAATATGCTGGAACAAGATGGCGGTCTAGTGAAACGTTAAAGAAATTATTACTCAAAAACCTGATTATCCAATTTATCTCAAATTTTTTACAAAAATCAAGTATTATGTAGGAATCAACTGGTAAGATTTTTGTATGAATCCAAGATGGCGGAACAAAATGGCCGTTTAATATAATATTTAAACATTCGGCCTGAAAAAACTACCTAATTAACTGATTTCAAATTGTGTGCCGTAACTAATTGTAGTATAGAGATGAAATAGTAAAACTCTGGTATTAATTAAAGATGGCGGAACAACATCGCGGCCAAATAAAATTTTTGTAATCTGAAAAAATCACCCTCTCAGGTTTTTCATATCTTTGCGTTTTAGTGCCTATAGATGCCAAAAAAATATGTTTTATAGATTCCGTAGCTCCGTCCGTCGGTTTGTCTGTCTGTCTGTCTGTCAGTTCGAGGCATAGCTTAAAAACTATTCATCATATCGACTTCAAATTTTATTCAAAAATTAAGGTTCATATGGGGATGACCTTGTAATATTTTGGTAAAAATCCAATATCCCGGAACAAGATGGTTAAAAAAATTGTTACTTAAAAAATTAACTATCCAGTTCGCACAAAAACCAAGAATTATGTAGGAAACAACTGATAAAATTTTGGTACGAATATACATTGGCGGAACAAAATGGCGGTTTAATAAAATATTTAGAAATTCTGCCTGAAAAAACTACTTAATAAACTGATTTCAAATTGTGTGCCATAACTAATTGTCGTATATAGATGAACTAGTAAACCTGTGGCACTAATTCAAGATTGGGGAACAAAATGGCGGCCAAATAAAATGTTTGTAATTTCAAAAAATCGTCCTAACAGGTTTTACACATCTTCGCGTTTTAGCATGCCCTAGATGCCAAAAAATGTGTTTTATCAATTCCGTCCGTCTACCTGTCGGTTTGTCTGTCTGTCTGTCAATTCGCGGTATAGTTTAAAACTGCTCATCAGATTGACTTCAAATTTTGGACAAAAATTAAGGCTCATATGGGGATGACCTGGTAATATTTTGGTAAAACAAGATGGCGGCCTAGTGAATTGTTAAAAAAACTAATTATCAAATTTACCTCAAACTTTGCAAAAAATCAAATGTTACATAAGAATGAACTAGTAACCTTTTGGTATGACTATAAGATAGCAAAACAAAAGGGCGGCCTAATAAAATATTTAAAAAATCAATCTGAAAAAATCTACTTATTAGATTAATTTCAAATTTTGTGCAAACGTTAAGCGTGATATAGAGAAAAGCTGGTAAAGTGTTACGAATTCTAGATGGCCGAAAGAAATTAACGTACTGTAAATTTTGGAGAAAAATTAAATGTGATACAAACAAACAAACAAAAATATCTTTATTTTCCAGTTCAAATAAATTATACAGGTAATCATTACATGGGTGGCGGTATCCAACAGGGTTGCTCATATACAACCACCCTTTTAAAAATACTTGCTAAATAACATTTAGTATAGCTAGTTACAAAAAAATAAATCTAATATAAAGAGTAAGTAGATTATAACAAACTATGAAAAAATAAATAAATTTCATAACAAAAACAAAAGTTATAATGTAGAATTGTATAGTAGTTTATGAACATCTAATAGATTTAATAAATTGTTTTAATTTGCGATCGAATGCTGCGAGACCGGGCGCCATCCTGACGTCTAGTGGTAAGCGATCATAGATTACTACAGCATTGAACGTTGAAATATTGCAGAGCTGTGACGGGGCATGTTGAGCAAGTCTCTATGCCTAGTAGTACGGTTATGAATATCAGAACCCCTTTTAGGTAGGTTATACAAGTAAACTGGAGTTTTGTGATTTATAATTTTGTAAACTAAACGAGACATTTGAAGCGTGAAACGTTCATCAATGTTAAACCATCCAGAACTTGTGAGACTTGGCGAAATGTGGTCAAACTTTTTAATATTATAGGCAAACCTTAGACATGCGTTCTGAATTTTTTGAATGCTGTATTTGTCTTTTTGGGTTAGAGCGGGCCAATACACGGTGTTACAGTAAGACAAGTTAGATAAGATCAAAGAGTCTGCTAATTTTAGTTTAAGGTTTGTGTCAAGTATTTGGCGATGTATGTAAAGCTGTTTTAGTTCAAAAAACGATTTTTTAATTAGACTGGAAATGTAGCTTGAGAATCTTAGATCATTGTCAATTATGAGACCTAGGTTTTTACATACATTATCTGATTTCAGTAAGGTGTTATTGATTTGAATCTGAAAGTTCTGATTATTTTCAAGGATAGCCTTATCTTTTCCAAAGAAAATCAATTGTGTTTTGGTTTCATTGAGAACCAAACCGTGAATATCCGAAATGAAGACAATAGTTTGTAAATCGCTGTTCTGATCTGATCAGCTGCGGTTTCAAAGAATGCACTAGTAAAACATAGATATAGTTGAGTATCATCGGCATACTGATGAGTCTCACAATGACTTAAAAACCTGGAGAAATCCGATGTGTAAAGAGAAAATATTAGAGGCCCGAGGATGCTTCCTTGAGTAACTCCTCTATCCAAGCATACATAATTTGACGTATCATGTTTCAGAACCACTCTCTGTCTCCTATCTGAGAAATAACTCTTAAAGAAGTTTAAAGGTACTTGATCAAACCCAAAATATTTAAGCTTCATGAGTAATATATCATGTAATATTGTGTCAAACGCTTTACTATAATCAAGTAGAATAAGACATGTATTTTGTCACAGGTGGTAAATAAGTCATTAGTAATTTTTAAAAGAGCAGTAGTAGTACTATGATTTTCTCGGAACCCCGACTGAGTTAAAGGTAGAATACTATTTTCTTTTAAGTAACTTTGTAATTGAATATAAACGATTTTCTCCAACACCTTCGAAAGGGTAGGGAGAATACTTATAGGTCGAAAATGGTTTATAGAAGAGGGTTTTGAACGTTTAGGGACAGGAATAATATTTGCCATTTTCCAAGCAACTGGAAATTTACCTTGTGCCAGACATTTATTAAAAAAGAATGTTAAATAAGGGGTTACATGGGGTACTAGGTAAAGCAACATTTTCAAATTAATTCCATCACAACCGGAAGCATTAGATTTAACGTTGGTAATAATTTTATTTACCTCTGTGTCAGTAATAGTAGAAAAGTTAAATTTATTTATATTTTCAGAATAGTACTTGTTAAAATATTTCTCTTCTAAAAACTCCTCATTATCCAAAGAGTTTCGCGGAACGCTGCTGGATAAAAAATCGCTATACTCATTATCATTACCAAAATTTTTAAAATTTCTTGAGTTAATATTGTTATTTGACGTTAGATTTAGATAGTTTAAGGTTTTCCAAAACATTTTAGGATTAGTGCGAAAGGAGTGCTGTAAATAAGCTTTTTTCTCTGATTTTACGGTCGTATTAACATGGTTTCTTAGAGTTTTGTATTCATTCCAAGCTAAGTCAGTTTTCTTTTTCTTGTACCTAGTAAGAGCTTTTTTTCGCTCACTTATCATAAGTTTTAGATTTGTAGTTAACCAAGGGGCTGGAGCTTTGGTAATCCTAGAACGCTTTAAAGAAGCATGGACATCGAAAAGTTGTACAATATTTGTATCCAAAAAATCAGTTATTTCGTCCACGTTGTTAAAATCAAAAATATGATTCCAGTTAATTAAATTAAAATCGCGACGGAAGTCCTCATACGAAAAATTCTTGTAGTCTCTGTAAGTGCAGAATAATATCAATAAAACTCCATGATGAGTCTGTAATTCGGGTAGGCTGTGAGATACACTGTTGCAATCCGTACTTATTTAAAAAGTTTTGAACAAGCAATAAATTATGATTTTTTATGTGAAAGTCGACATTAAAGTCGCCACCAAAAACTAAATAGTCAAGTTCAGGAATTATTTGAATAATAGAGCTTTCTAGATGATCCAGACTCAGAGACAAATTACTATTAGGAGGTCTATACAAAGTACCAAAACCAATTTTTTTCTAAAATAGAAAAGTTAATAGACTTCTTTAAATAAAAAGCAACGCCCCCACCTCGTCCTTGCCGATCTTTACGAACAAAATCATAATCGCGTATAGCCAGACCACTACTTAAAAAATCCGAGTTAAGCCAGGTTTCAGACAGGCCGATGGCGTCAAGACCGCTCTCAGCAACAATATCGACAAATACATCAAACTTAGACAAGAGAGATCTTACGTTAAAATGTGCAAATTCTAAAGGCGCGCTGTGCATCTAATATCATGTAGAGAAGCTACCGATAACATATTTAAAATATACGAGTTAATAAAGAACGTTCGTTAAATGATAAAGCATATTAGTACCCATAAATAAAAAGTACATTAACTTAATTAAATGGTCAAAGATATAAAAAGTCTTTATGCTAGTAACACACATTTGTTTTTATTATTCGGATTGTATGCAAAAACTTTGCCACCTGCAGACCACACTTTTTCCTTTCCATACTTTGACTTGCCTGCCAGAAGAGCATCATAGCGTTTTTTAGTCAGATCTTCAAAAATTGAAAAATGTGTATTCTTCAATACTTTTTTGGCATTAAAGACCTCATTCCGTTTGATATTTTGAATGAAATTCACCAGTACAGGCCGGGGTTTATCTCTGTCCTCGCTAAACTTGCCAATCCTAAAAGCACTGTCAGTATCTCTGATACTGCAAGAGATACTAAGTTTTTGATTAATAAATTCTGTTATTGCATTGGGCACATTCTTACCCTCAAGCTCTAGAACCCCGTGGATACGTAAAACATTTCTTTTAGAAAGTTGTTCCATTGTGTCAAATTTGTCTTCAAGTACTTCCATAGCTTTGGAAAGACCTCAGACCTTCTCATTAATTAATTTCATAGAATTGGTAACGTCTGTTAACTTCAAATCAATTTTGTCAAAGCGTTCAGACAACTTACTTTCCAGTTTGTCGATCAATCAGAGCACACTTTGAAGATCAACTTCTCAACATTTTCTTCCACTGAAGATTCAGTGTGACTACCATTTTTCGTGGATTTACCCATTTGAATAATAAATTCTTAACCTCAAATAGGCGATGCAAATATCAAAAAATACTAGTTAATTTTAGGAAAAAGGGCACTACTATAGACGGAAAACTACACTGTACTATACGAAAGAACACTGTAAACTATTACATATAATTTTTTGACTCTCGAATACACCAATACGTGTTTATACGCACATCGCGAAACGTACTTCCTCAATACATACAATACAAGGATATACTGATGCGAATTCAACATGACGTAACGAAATCGCGGTGTGTGTCAATGTAAAAACTATATATTCAATTCATTTTAAATTATGCCTAGAATCAAGTGTGGCATAGGTAGAAACTAGTAAAATATTGTTAGGGATCGATGGCGTCCAATAGAAATATTTGAAAATACAGTATACCTATATGTGTTCCTAAAAACCATAAAAGGAAATATTCGTAATGGGGGAAGTTCCGGGTAAAGGAAATTTACCGATTTTTTTAATAAAAATATTTTTAATGCAGTTGTTTCGACAGATAAAAACTTTTCTAAATTCATTTTGCACGAAAACAAATACATTCGTCGATTTTAGACCGAAAACGGAGCCACTCTGACCTTAGCGATCGGCCAAGCTGTTCGCCCATCAACGTCCGAAAAATAATTCGGCCGAAAACGGTTCAACCCTATCCGCAGCTTTACATGCGTAACTTAGTATAGCAATATTTTCGTTTACGGAGTGTGAGCATTTTTTAGCGGATAGTTTCCACTCCGAACGGGCTAAGTATCCCGCAGATCCCCGTAACAACACAGAAAACCCGAGACACAACGGGTCTCTTATGTCTCGAAATGTCAGCAAATATTAGACAGTGAAGTTCGAATAAATTGTCCCGTTACCAACAAAGGAAAAAATATATCTGTGGTTTAAATTATATAATTTACAATTTGCCTTTGGTATTGTTATTCTGAAAAGAATGAAAGCAGCGTGTTATTTAAGATCAAATTAGAGCTTTGGATAGCCTTTGTATCCTATTTTACTAACAGCATTATGTGTGTCAATTTAGAAACTTAATTTAAAAGTCAAAGCAAAACGATTAATTGAATTCGCTTTTGCAAAGAGCCCTACGTCCGAAGAGATGCGCCTGAATGCGTGCTCTTCTGCTTCCAAATCCAAACTTGTATAGAATTAAGTAGGCGGCCCGTCATAAAACAGTTACGAATCTGCCACCGTCGCGACGCTTTCTGAAACAGACCGTGCGGACGCGTTGAACCCGGCGCACTTCCGAGCGTTTTAAAGTTTGTGAAAGTTCGAAGTTTGCTGGAAGTTTAGAGAAGACTAAAACATACCTTGACGGTACATTATTTGTGTATTTCTCGGATTCCTTAAGTAATTTAAAACTTATTTGTGAATTTATACTTTATATACTGGTAGGTAAGTCAAAAAAAAAATTAATTAAATTCTAGGCTAACTCGAATGTAAACAAATCCAAAATTAAAGGGAAATAAGTAACATGGAGAAAATAATTTTTTTATTTCTCGTAAATATTTTTCCATAAATTTTGCAAACGCGTATTTTAAAATTTGGGGGGTCGCGATTTCACAGAGGGTGGGAGAATTTTTAATATGTTTTTCTTGATCCACTTAAATCTAGCCATTAAAAAAAATAGTGTTTAATTTTTCACGTGATTTTTTGACCCACCGCCTGGAGTATAATATAATATTTAGTTAATTTATTTGCCATAATAGGCTTTTGATGTCTTTGTAGTACTCTATTGTTGAATATAGTTATACTACCTATGTTAAATCCAGATCTTTTAAAGTAACTAATTACTTTTATCAAGTAAGTTACAGTTATTTAACTTTAGTTACTTTTTGATTAAATGTATCTTTTTGAGAGTATTAAAAATTCTTTTAAAAAAGTAACCTTTATCTTGTATCTAGATACATTTTTCAGTAACGCTCTGCCTTTAAATAGATACTCAATACATACATGTCTTTTTGTGCTTAAGTAAATAAGGAATAGTTTGACGCCGACTGGAAAAGTAAAACTTTCAATATGGAAAAAAACGTTGTTTTTCCCTATTTTGCTTTTTTTTTAAATGAAGTGGCTATACGATGCTAGTTTAAGTTAATATTTTGCTCTAGTGCATTTTTACCTACGTAAATAATAATTTATTTAAATGTTGTTCTGTAAAATTCCAAGAGAAGTTAGGATAATGAATGACCGTATTTGAATGAATAGCATAGGATAAAACTCCTTTTTTTTGTGATGGAAACATAAGTAAAGGTAGATATTTAATTTTAGAATATTTTATTATACCAAAGGTATATTTCTTTTATATGAAAAGTACAATTAAGTGTGCACTGCATGAATGACATGTTCCTTGAACTATTCGGTACAACAGTTGAATTTTCTTGTGTTGAAATGAAATTTTTTTCTGCCATGGACACAACTGCCGTTGATGTACTTGGTCGCCAATCGGGTGATATTTCAGCACTGCCACACGTTCTAAACACTTTATTAGCAATTTCTGTTCTGTGTGCTGTCGATTCATCAACATACCCTTCAGCAGCCCTTAATGACCTCCAACCGCCAGGTTTCTTTGGTGTCATCAAGTATCCACCAGATTCAATTAAAAGTGTAGCAGACGATCTTCGAAATGAATGACCTGTATATGATTTAGCATTTTTAAGTTGAAGAAAATTAGCTAATGTTTCAGGTACCTTATAAAACTGATTTTTACCCACAACCTGGTTGATACATTTTCCATTGCGATATGCATAAAACAGGCGGCCATCCTTTTTTCTTCAGTAACTACAAATCTCCTGTTTACATTGTTCTTTGTTTGCTTAAGTTTTACAATTAATAACGTTTCCGAATCTTCAATATCATCTAATGTTACCTGGCTGATTTCACAAATTCGACAAGCTCCTGCAATCCCAAATACAACAACAACCTTGGCCATTAAATAAACTTCATGGGGAGCATTATTTAAAAAATCACCAATTTATCCACTTGTAAAAATCGCAGCTTTCTTGGGAGTGTAACCTTTCCCATTTTGTTTCAGAAAAGTAATTAGTTTGAAATATTTTCAAATGTCTACATTATCATTGGATTGTACTTTTAATCATTGAATAAATCGACTAAACTGTTGATGGCTTTTGTTGTTGTGCCAGTTCCGAAAAATAAGCCGATAACAATAACTTCCGGGAAAGAACTGCATGTCTTTTTCATCTTCCATTACATAAATCTTGAACACGCGGTTTGGAAAATTTTTCGCGATTCAACTGGTATAGTCGAATGCGGTCTTATCGTGCGGGTCCAAAGGTCACCAACATTATGAATCAAATCAGAAAACACAGTGAATACCAAAATGTTGTGTGATTCTTTTATCGAGCTATTAAATCTCGATGGGCTATTTACAAATATACAGGGAGAAAGAAAATAGTTTTTTTTTTATTATATTACGCAATATTATTAAGATAGCCACTTAATATTATTTTATATATTAAATGCCAAGGGACTAAATAAGAAAATTCGCTAAATATGTATTTGGATAAAATTTTTTGGTTGGCAAAAACAGAAATACACAAAATGGCAAGCGCCTTAATAAAGTTGGAAGGCGGTTCGAATCAGTGGAACAATCAGGATATGTTCTGTTTATACAGCCACTTAATGAAAGTGAGATTTTTTTATCAATCACCAAAAATTATGAGCTTCGCTTGACCTAAAAATCTGACCATTTATACAGTGTCATTTATTTAAATGCGGGCCACCCCTGTGCAAAGAAAACCTGTTTTTTTTGTGTTTTTATAACAATCATTTATTTTGCAAATATATTATACACTTTTGTTAAAAACACGATTATTAGATAATTAGTTATTACTTTCCTCATGAGATTTTTTCAGATCTTTTCGTTTAAGGGTCCCTAGATGCCGGAAAACATGTTTTTTCAATTCCATCTGTCTGTAGGTATGTCTGTCCGTTAGTCTGTCTGTTCGCGGCATAGCTAAAAAACTACTTATCCAATTTCTTTAAATTTTAGTCTAAAATTAAGGGCCATGAATGCGAAAAATACAGGCTATATATATATATATATATATATTTATATATTGAAGAAAACAGTAAACTTGCACATGGGAGAAATTCTGTTGAAGAACCTGCATGCAAAATGCTGAACCGTTTTCCCGTCCCAAATTCCTTTTTTCTCTTGACTCTTTTTACAGACTCGTCCTGCCAAGATTTCGAACCACTTCCATTAGAAAATATCCAAGTCTCGTCAAAAAATACCACTTTTCTAAATTTTGAATTAACATTTTCCGAGTATTTCTTTAAAAACTGGATACGCTGTGTGGCTATATGTAGCAACTCGTATAAAAATGTTCGATTACAGTCCTTTTTATATCGAAAACTCAACATTTTTATTAATTTTGACAACGATGTTAGTCCAATTTCCAATATGCCTCGATTTTTTAAAGCTTCTTTTAAAACTTGAAGGGTTATATTAGTTTTTGATGTGTATAAATCGTAAATCGCATTACGAACATCCATTTTTACGTTGTCACTTAAGTCTTCTGTCTTTGGCTTTTTCCGTGTACATTTCTTAATCTTCTTCGCTAGTAAATTATGCTTTTTTTTCATGTACAATTTTCTGCACAGTCCTTATACCGATTCCCAGAGCTTTTGCTACTGTCTCCTGGATATTAGCACGTGAATTTTCATTTTCGTAATATTTTATTAGATTTAGTACCATTTTTTTCGCTTGTGGATGCAAAAAACCCGAAAATTGTTTTCTATTACTCATTTTGCCACTGACTTGTCAATCTGACTTTGAAGTGAAATCGCTCAAAGATTTTTGCAACTGCTGGAATTTATATGTTTATCCTCTTTTTTCATATGAAAATATCATAGGTCTATCTAATTCATCTTCCGAATTTTATGCGGAGGATATGATTACAAGTAATAAAAGAAAAACAAATTTAAAAAGTTTGTCGTTGATAAATCGTATGACCCGCACGATAACACTGCTTTTGACTATAATAATTTTTGTGACGCTACTTTCGCTGCTTCTACTAATTCCTTTCCTTTTTTCCTTAGCGACGCAGATCTAATTGTCGTATAACAGCCTTCAAATTTCACATCGATAATAATTGTCTGACTTCATTAAACTATTTTCAATATTAAATCGTCGTTTTAGCTCTCGACTTAAAATCTTTACTTTTTTCCCTTGTATAATAAATAACTATTTTTAATAATAAACAGTTTTTTTATAAACACAAATTCCAGTACTTAAAAACAAAAATAAATTTTTTTATGTAGAAATAGAAAAACTGTGCTGCTAGGATCACTTATGTTAAATATATATTTTCACATCGATATTCTTATACCTAAATTCAATTGTTTTTGGAATATTGACAATTTTAGACATTGATACGTAAAACTAAGTGGTTCGAGTAAAGTCAAAACTAATTGCACATTCTTACCTTATATCCTTACTTCGTGTGTCGATTTCCAAATTAGCATAAAAATACATTTTTAGGTTTTCTTTTTGGACATCTTTTACTACTGCTTAAAGCAGAAGGTAATCCCATAATAAAGGTAATACTGATCTAAGACAAGAATAAGCAATTTGTTTTGCTCTAGGTCAAACCATTTAGATTTTACAGCTTCCCATTCAAAATTTAAATTTTAAGGTCGTTTGAAATGTCAATTTTTAGTTTTCACTGCTTTTTAACAGTCGGATTTATTTTTCTCAAAAAAATTTCATGTTCATTTTTGGAAAAACACCTACTAATGGTCGATTAACAAACTCTAAACATAATATATTTTTTGTTAGGTTTAAAGCAATCTTCTGGTAAAACTCTACCGCCAATCGGGTTAAATTCAAATCGCTTTTGATGGCCTTGCAATGCTTTATGCTTTTGGGCAACAGTAGCAAAACCTAAAAAGTTTTTGGTATTTTCAAAATCTTACTTACGTTTTTGCCAATGAGATCAGTACTATTAAAATAGATTAGAGCAAAAAGATGTTTCAAACATTTTTCTAAAATAGCTGTAGCCTACTAATAGATTCGTAATTTGGCAAAATAAAGGAAAACCCTTACCCAAATCATTGCCACCACAAGGCAGTGAAAATATTATCATTAATATAAAGCATTTTCGGAAAATTCGTCTTTCCTAATTTGTTAGTGGTTAGTATCGTAATCATATACATATATATATATATATATATATATATATATATATATATATATATACACACATATAATATATATATATATATATATATATATATATATATATATATATATATAAATATATATATATATATATATATATATATATATATATGTTGATTTTTACTCCTTCACGGATGGAAAAATACAATGTGTTTTCATTCCGGGTGTACATCCGTTCACTACTGTCGTTCTGAAAAGAACAGTTTGGCTGACGTTTCGCCAAAATCACATTTGGCATTTTCGAAGCTTTCTTTCTCGCGTCCGAATAGAGACTGAAGTGTTGGTGACTGCGACGCTTCCTTTTATACCCCCACTCGGGGCCGAAGGTTATATCTGCGCAGGCGTTGGTCGTTATTTATATTTTCCGGATGGTGCTGTTGTTGCGCTAATTGCGCATGAGTTTTTGCGATTTTAGATTTGTCGATTATTGTCTTCCATACTGTTGGCAGTTTTAATGATTCGTCCCTTTTATTCAAATCACCTTGTTTTTCAATTTCTATGGCTTCTCGGATTAGTCTGGTCTTATAATGTTCTATATTGGCAATATCCCTACACCCATCGAAATTTATTTTATGGCCGGTTTCCTGATGATGTAGGAATAAAGCTGAGGTTGTTTGATTATTTCTGATGCTGAGTTTATGCTCTTCCACTCTTGCTGATATTCGCCTGTTAGTTTGCCCTACGTACAATTTTTCACAGTCCTGGCACGGAATACTGTACACTCCGTGGTTTTCCAGTTTGATTTTATCTTTTGGGTTTCCGAGTAGTTTACCTATAGTTGTTTGTGGCTTGTGTATTGTTTGTATGTTGTGTTTCCTCAGAATTCTTCCGATTCTGTCTGTTGTGCCTTTTACATATGGTAAGACTACTCGTTGCTTTCCCGTTTCATATTTTTTGTTGTTCGTTGTTCGGGAAACCTGTGCATTAATAGCTTTCTCTATAGTGCGATTTGTGTAGCCATTTTTCTTTAAAGCACTAGATATTACCTTAAGTTCGTTTTGTCTCGTCTGTGTTTCAGTTAGTCGCACGGATCTAGATATTAGAGTATTTGCCACAGCTTGAATTTGTGCTGGGTGATGATGTGATTTTGCATTTAAATATCTGTCTGTATGTGTTGGTTTTCTATATACGGTGTATTCGAAATGTCCGTTATGTAGCTTTGTGACCAAAACATCTAAAAATGGTAGTTTGCTGTTTTCCTCTAACTCTAGAGTAAATTGTATTCTGGGGTGGATTGAATTTACGTGAGTCAGAAATTTTTCGAGCTCTGCATGACCATGTTGCCATATAATGAATATGTCATCCACATAACGAATCCATAATTTGGGTTTTAAACTTGCTTTCTCGAGAGCTTCTTTCTCGAAGTATATCATAAATAAATTCGCGACTACTGTGATAGCGAGGACCTCATTGGAGCACCATCCATTTGTTTATACATTTGCCCGTTGAAAGAAAAATAAGTATTTTTGAGGCAATGCTCCGAGAGTTCTATTATATGTGTCTGGAAATCCTCGTTCATAGCAATCTTGTCCAATGCTTCGTCGATGGGAATACTGGGATATAACGATTTGACATCTAGGCTTGCTATGATATCGTTTTTTTCAAGGACGATATCTCGTATAATTCGAGTGAAATGCTCCGAGTTTTTTACAAATGAATCAGCTTTTTCTACAGTTGGTTGCATAATTTCAGAAAGGTATAAATATATATATATATATGTTGATTTTTACTCCTTCACGGATGGAAAAATACAATGTGTTTTCATTCCGGGTGTACATCCGTTCACTACTGTCGTTCTGAAAAGAACAGTTTGGCTGACGTTTCGCCAAAATCACATTTGGCATTTTCGAAGCTTTCTTTCTCGCGTCCGAATAGAGACTGAAGTGTTGGTGACTGAGACGCTTCCTTTTATACCCCCACTCGGGGCCGAAGGTTATATCTGCGCAGGCGTTGGTCGTTATTTATATTTTCCGGATGGTGCTGTTGTTGCGCTAATTGCGCTTGAGTTTTTGCGATTTTAGATTTGTCGATTATTGTCTTCCATACTGTTGGCAGTTTTAATGATTCGTCCCTTTTATTCAAATCACCTTGTTTTTCAATTTCTATGGCTTCTCGGATTAGTCTGGTCTTATAATGTTCTATATTGGCAATATCCCTACACCCATCGAAATTTATTTTATGGCCGGTTTCCTGATGATGTAGGAATAAAGCTGAGGTTGTTTGATTATTTCTGAACTGAGTTTATGCTCTTCCACTCTTGCTGATATTCGCCTGTTAGTTTGCCCTACGTACAATTTTTCACAGTCCTGGCACGGAATACTGTACACTCCGTGGTTTTCCAGTTTGATTTTATCTTTTGGGTTTCCGAGTAGTTTACCTATAGTTGTTTGTGGCTTGTGTATTGTTTGTATGTTGTGTTTCCTCAGAATTCTTCCGATTCTGTCTGTTGTGCCTTTTACATATGGTAAGACTACTCGTTGCTTTCCCGTTTCATATTTTTTGTTGTTCGTTGTTCGGGAAACCTGTGCATTAATAGCTTTCTCTATGGTGCGATTTGTGTAGCCATTTTTCTTTAAAGCACTAGATATTACCTTAAGTTCGTTTTGTCTCGTCTGTGTTTCAGTTAGTCGCACGGATCTAGATATTAGAGTATTTGCCACAGCTTGAATTTGTGCTGGGTGATGATGTGATTTTGCATTTAAATATCTGTCTGTATGTGTTGGTTTTCTATATACGGTGTATTCGAAATGTCCGTTATGTAACTTTGTGACCAAAACATCTAAAAATGGTAGTTTGCTGTTTTCCTCTAACTCTAGAGTAAATTGTATTCTGGGGTGGATTGAATTTACGTGAGTCAGAAATTTTTCGAGCTCTGCATGACCATGTTGCCATATAATGAATATGTCATCCACATAACGAATCCATAATTTGGGTTTTAAACTTGCTTTCTCGAGAGCTTCTTTCTCGAAGTATATCATAAATAAATTCGCGACTACTGGTGATAGCGAGGACCTCATTGGAGCACCATCCATTTGTTTATACATTTGCCCGTTGAAAGAAAAATAAGTATTTTTGAGGCAATGCTCCGAGAGTTCTATTATATGTGTCTGGAAATCCTCGTTCATAGCAATCTTGTCCAATGCTTCGTCGATGGGAATACTGGGATATAACGATTTGACATCTAGGCTTGCTATGATATCGTTTTTTTCAAGGACGATATCTCGTATAATTCGAGTGAAATGCTCCGAGTTTTTTACAAATGAATCAGCTTTTTCTACAGTTGGTTGCATAATTTCAGAAAGGTATTTCTCCAGTTTTCGTAGCGGCGAATTAACAGCACTAACAATAGGTCTGATAGGCGCCCCTGGTTTGTGTATTTTTGGTAAACCATAGAGTTTAGGACATCTGCTCGACTTTTCCCGTGGTATGATTTTTTGTTGAATTTCGGGGTTTATTGGTGAACTTTTTATTTTATTTTTAGTTGTTTTTTCTAGGTACGTTGTCGGGTCCCTTGGAACAGGCCTATAACAATTATCTTGTAGGATATCCTGCATTTTTTGTAAGTAATCTTGAGTATTCATAACCACAGTTGCGTTTCCTTTATCTGCTGGAAGGATTGTGATGTCTTTATTTTTTCGAAGGTTTATTAGGGCCCTTTGTTGAGTGGCATTTAGGTTTTGTTTTGGTGTTTTGCTTGATCTTAAAATTCTTGCCACCTCTTGTCGAATCTCCTCTGCTTTTGTTTCTTCAGAGGAGTCAAGGACAGCTTCCACTCCAGCTATTATTTCTTCTTTAGGGATTTCCTTAGGAGATATCGCAAAATTAAAACCCTTACTCAGTACGGATTTTTCATTTTCTGAGGAAATCCCTAAAGAAGAAATAATAGCTCGAGTGGAAGCTGTCCTTGACTCCTCTGAAGAAACAAAAGCAGAGGAGATTCGACAAGAGGTGGCAAGAATTTTAAGATCAAGCAAAACACCAAAACAAAACCTAAATGCCACTGAACAAAGGGCCCGAATAAACCTAATAAAAATAAAGACATCACAATCCTTTCAGCAGATAAAGGAAACGCAACTGTGGTTATGAATACTCAAGATTACGTACAAAAAATGCAGGATATCCTACAAGATAATTGTTATAGGCCTGTTCCAAGGGACCCGACAACGTACCTAGAAAAAACAACTAAAAATAAAATAAAAAGTTCACCAATAAACCCCGAAATTCAACAAAAAATCATACCACGGGAAAAATCGAGCAGATGTCCTAAACTCTATGGTTTACCAAAAATACACAAACCAGGGGCGCCTATCAGACCTATTGTTAGTGCTGTTAATTCGCCGCTACAAAAACTGGAGAAATACCTTTCTGAAATTATGCAACCAACTGTAGAAAAAGCTGATTCATTTGTAAAAAACTCGGAGCATTTCACTCGAATTATACGAGATATCGTCCTTGAAAAAAACGATATCATAGCAAGCCTAGATGTCAAATCGTTATATCCCAGTATTCCCATCGACGAAGCATTAGACAAGATTGCTATGAACGAGGATTTCCAGACACATATAATAGAACTCTCGGAGCATTGCCTCAAAAATACTTATTTTTCTTTCAACGGGCAAATGTATAAACAAATGGATGGTGCTCCAATGGGGTCCTCGCTATCACCAGTAATCGCGAATTTATTTATGATATACTTCGAGAAAGAAGCTCTCGAGAAAGCAAGTTTAAAACCCAAATTATGGATTCGTTATGTGGATGACATATTCATTATATGGCAACATGGTCATGCAGAGCTCGAAAAATTTCTGACTCACGTAAATTCAATCTACCCCAGAATACAATTTACTCTAGAGTTAGAGGAAAACAACAAACTACCATTTTTAGATGTTTTGGTCACAAAGCTACATAACGGACATTTCGAATACACCGTATATAGAAAACCAACACATACAGACAGATATTTAAATGCAAAATCACATCATCACCCAGCACAAATTCAAGCTGTGGCAAATACTCTAATATCTAGATACGTGCGACTAACTGAAACACAGACGAGACAAAACGAACTTAAGGTAATATCTAGTGCTTTAAAGAAAAATGGCTACACAAATCGCACCATAGGGAAAGCTATTAATGCACAGGTTTCCCGAACAACGAACAACAAAAAATATGAAACGGGAAAGCAACGAGTAGTCTTACCATATGTAAAAGGCACAACAGACAGAATCGGAAGAATTTTGAGGAAACACAACATACAAACAATACACAAGCCACAAACAACTATAGGTAAACTACTCGGAAATCCAAAAGATAAAACCAAACTGGAAAACCACGGAGTGTACAGTATTCCGTGCCAGGACTGTGAAAAATTGTACGTAGGGCAAACTAACAGGCGAATATCAGCAAGAGTGGAAGAGCATAAACTCAGCATCAGAAATAATCAAACAACCTCAGCTTTATTCGTAAATCATCATGAAACCGGCCATAAAATAAATTTCGATGGGTGTAGGGAGATTGCCAATATAGAACATTATAAGACCAGACTAATCCGAGAAGCCATAGAAATTGAAAAACAAGGTGATTTGAATAAAAGGGACGAATCATTAAAACTGCCAACAGTATGGAAGACAATAATCGACAAATCTAAAATCGCAAAAACTCAAGCGCAATTAGCGCAACAACAACAGCACCATCCGGAAAATATAAATAACGACCAACGCCTGCGCAGATATAACCTTCGGCCCCGAGTGGGGGTATAAAAGGAAGCGTCGCAGTCACCAACACTTCAGTCTCTATTCGGACGCGAGAAAGAAAGCTTCGAAAATGCCAAATGAGATTTTGGCGAAACGTCAGCAAAACTGTTCTTTTCAGAACGACAGTAGTGAACGGATGTACACCCGGAATGAAAACACATTTTATATATATATATATATATATATATATATATATATATATATATATATATATATATATATGTTTTCTTAAACCATAAATATTATTCGATAATGCTGTATGTTTCTTGAGTATAGCTTTTTTCCGGTGAAATAAAACTACGCTACCTTCTTGACCTTCACCCGTCCTAGCAGGTTTTTTCAAAGGTTTGTTTAATTATTTTTCGGTGCAACCTACAAGTATTTAAAAAATGTAATATTTAAAATACACTTTTTTTCTAAATATTTGGTGGAACATGTACAATAATATATTATTAGTCAGAGATTAAAATTTAGCTATATACAAGTAAAAATAAACACAAAAAAACAAAAGAAAAACAGGAAAAATTAGTACCTACTTCTTAAATTGTTATCACATTATTCATGTATATCTTTATGCGTATACTTGTGTGCTCTCTTGGCGACTAATTTTATAAATTACCATACTCCTAAAAAATACGCCTTGTTTGTTCCTTTTTTTATTCCTTTTTTGTTAATTTAATCTATAAGTAGAATCAGTAATTTAGGATAACGATTTGGAATGTATTGGGAAATTAATAAAATATTTGTAATACCATTACTGTATACATTTTGTTATTTTGCATGGATTAAATTATAATAAATTTGACTTACATTTTTAACGTCTTGCTTGTCATTTACAGCAAAACAGAAAAATATGCTGTAAATGACAAGCAAGACGTTAAAAATTTAAGTCAAATTTATTATAATTTAATCCATGCAAAATAACAAAGTGTGTCCAGTGAAGTATGCAACAAATGGAAAACTTTTTAATTTCTCATTTCCCAGAAAATTATATTCTTATATCTATATCTAAAGAAAACTACAGGGTGAATAAACGTATTTCCAAAATATTCATCAATATACGAGGGACGATCAAAAATATGAAGGATTCTCAAGAGTAAACTGGAATGATTTCTCAAAATATAGAAAAATTGTATTAACAAGTTGCTTAAAATTAAAATGCATGTCCAAATATGGAATTGAAAAGAAAATCTTCAATTTTGTTTTTTTATAGTTTTTTAAAATTAGGTGATACGTCACTGGAAAAATGAAAACTTTAAAAAAGTTCTGTTCATAAGAGAGTTTTTAGTCCGTACAATTGTCAACGTCATATTTAGAGTTTTTTCACATTATATACCTAAAAAAAAACAAAACTACATGGTTTTCCATTTTTGTCATTCCTATGCTCTCTGAATTCCTTGAAATAATTTGACTTTTTTTAATATTAGCATCTTATTTAATGAAAATAAAATCAAAATTGGTATAGTATCAAAACACTATAAGTAAAAAATGCAATACTACTTATTCTTATGAAATAGGGCAGGTGGCTTTGGAAAAACAAAATAGATAATTATAGCTGTCTACTTTTCAAACGTGAAAATTATCAAAGCCACCTACACTATTCCATAAGAATAAGTAGTATTGTATTTTTACTTATAGTGTTTTAATGCTATACCAATTTTGATTTTATTTTCTTCAAATAAGATGGTAATATTGAAAAAAATCAAAATATTTCAGGGAGTTCAAAGAGCATAGGAATAGCAAAAATGGAAAACCACGTAGTTTTGTTTTTTTTAAGTAGTGTCCAACAACCCTAAATATGAAGTTGACAATCGTACGACAACTATAAAAATTTTCTTATGCACAGTACTTTTTTTAAAGTTTTTATTTTTCATTCAATACACGTTTAGTAAATAGTTCGAAAATGAATGAATTTTTTTTTTAAATTCCAATGGAGTATCATCTAGTTTAAAAAAACTATAAAAAAACAAAATTGAAGATTTTTGTAAATAATTCTATATTTGGGCATGTATTTTAGTTCTAAGCAACTTTTCTGAATACAATTTTTCTCTATTTTGAGAAATCACGCCTTTTTACTCTTGAGAATTTTTCATATTTTTTATCGTTCCTCGTATACTGATGAATATTTTGGACATACGTTTATTCCCCCTGTAGTTTCTTAAGATGCACCAAAGTTTATCAAGAATAAAATTTTCTGAGAATCGGGAAATGAAAAAGTTTTCCCCATTTGTATATATATATATATATATATATATATATATATATATATATATATATATATATATACACTTTTCTTTAATTGTTTATTTTTTTGCAAATTTTTAAAATTCCTTTTTTTTGCAATTTTTTAAAATTCTTTACTTATAAATATTCGTGTTACAGCAGGGTCCGTTATAATCAAATTTTTTGCTTTAATTAAATTTGTACAATGTCCTATAAACCAAGTAATTATTATTAATTTTTACAATGTCCTATAGACCAAGTAATTATATTATAGCTCTAAATCACCCAGTTCACCACAATCACAGAATTCGTTATGGCTTATGCCAATTTTTTTCTGATGTTTTGGATATAATGCATGAGAAGTGCGGATTTGAGAAATAGTTCTTATAAAGCTTCTGTTTGAAATTGTTTTAAACCACAGGACCCTACTGGAAATTGTGGAGAAAAGTCTATTTTTATTAATCACAGGGAATATTTTTTTATAAAACATTCCTTTATATCGGCACTTGCCAATGTTGAAAAACCTTCTCTTTAGAATCTCTTATTATATCTGTAAAGGAAATTTTTAGATAAACATTTCGATGAGTTATTTTGCTAGCATCTTTTGCTATCTGCTGTATTTCATTTGCTATCTTTTGTTTGGGTTGTTTTCATATGCTATCTTTTGTTTTGGTTATCCAGGAGTAGCTTAAAATTAAAGGAGGGAGTTTTTTGACTCTCCAATACATGTGGGTGTAACAAAATATAGTTAACATGTTTACCTTATTTACTAATAAACTGTTTTTGGAAATAAGTTTAAGTAAAAATGTAATGTTAAAAAGTTTCTTTTTAGTCTCAATGCTGGTTCGACAGATTCAGCTTCGAGAATATTTATAGGTGTGCTATTTAAAAATCCAATGCTTCTGAGAAGACATTTGTTACTTCCCTTTACTTTACCCTCGTAAAAAAGAAGTATTATAATCGTGAAAAAATCTCCCTCCGAAATGTTTTTAGATCTTCACGTCTCGGGGTCCCTAGATGCCAAAAAACATGTTTTCTCAATTCCGTCGCGTTGGTCTGTCGTTCTGCCTGTCTGTCTGTCAATTCGCGGCATAGCTTAAAGACTACTTACACGATTTAATTAAAATATTAGTCAAAAATTAAGGGTCGTCTGGGTATGACCTGGTAATATTTTTATAAATATCCAATATGGCAAATCAAAATGGCTGCCTAGTGAAATGTTAAAAGATATTATTAAAAAAGCTACTTATCCAATTTATCTCAAATTTTGCACAAACGTCAAGTATTATATTGAAATTAACTGATCACATTTTGATACGAATCCAAGAAGGTGGAAACAAAATGGCGGCTTAATAAAATATTTAAAAATTCAGCCTAAAAAAAACTACATAATGGATTGATTTGGTACTAATTTAAGATGGATTGTGGTTCTAATTCAAGATGGCCCAAACAAAATGCCAGAAATAAAATGTTTGTAATCGTGAAAAAAAATCACAATGTAGGAATTTCATTTCTACAGGTTTTAGCGTCCTTAGATGCCAAAAAAAATGTTTTATCAATTCCGTCGGTTCGTCTGTCGTTCTGTCTGTCAGTTCGCGGCATAGCTCAAAGACTACTTTCCCGATTCACTTAAAATTTTAGACAAAAATTAAGGGTCATATAGGAATGACCTGGTCATATTTTGGTAAGAATCTAATATGGCGGAACAATGTTAAAAAAATTAGTACTAATAAAACTAATTATCCAATTTACCTCAAAATTTGTACAAAAACCAAGTGTTACATAGGAAACAACTCGTAATATTTTGATATAAATCTAAGATAGCAAAGCAAAATAGCTGTCTAATAAAATATTTGAAAAGTCAGCCTGAAAATATTGCTTATTAAATTAATTTCAATTTGTATGCAATAGTAAAATGTGATATAGATATAAACTGGTAAGTTGGTGGTGTACAAGAATTTGAGATGGCAGCCAAATAAATTTAAAAAAAAAATCAAAATGCTGGTATTTGGCCTCAAATTTTTCCGAAAATAAACACTTTCCCTTGGACATTTTTCTATTAAACAAAATCACAAAGGTATAATAGCAAACAAAAACTAAGATAATAATGTTTTACTTACCCCACCGCCAATACTTAAATGAGCGAGAAATACTTTAAATAATTCGAATTTCATAACCGACTCTATGGCGATTTCGGCGTGAGGCCGGTT